>JAJIRX010000723.1:0-48649 GCA_023853785.1 Psilocybe azurescens | reverse complement strand
TTCAGTGCGGGTCGCACAATAAACCAAGTTATATGCCCGACCACATCAATGCCTCTCTGCATCCGCCAGGCCAACCTGAATTCCTGGAGCGCATGCGACATTGAATTCGCATTGCGAGACGGAATGCTCTTGCCGACAGCCATTGGGTGAGATCAGCGGAAACGCGCAGAAGAAAGGATCACAGCGCCCTCCCAGCCGCAGCCCTTCTCCCCGCCGTAGCCCTTCCCCCACCGTCACCGTCGCGATATTGAAGAGTACGTGTTTACTGGGTGTTACATTTAAATCAATTTAACTGATTGAATGTTGTAGCATGGATACGTCGCTGACTCGCCGCACTGTGCCTCTTCAGTGCGGATCGCACAACAACCAGGTGATCTGCCCCACGACCCACCAGTGCCTGTCCGCATCTGCTAGGCCAACCCGGATTCCTGGAGCGCATGCGACATTGAACTCGCACTGCGAGACTGAGTGCTCTTGCCGCCAGCCTCTGGCGAAATCAGTGGAAACGAACAGAGGAAGGGAAGTCAGAGCCGCAGGCCTGCTCTCCCGTCGTCACTAGATACCTTAAGTTCTGCTCATGTATCTTGTAGACTCTATTTGGCAGTCAATTTAACGAAATGGGTAGTAGTTACGCTGTGTGATTTCACCAGAGTTCCCTGGATTCTATTGTTTGGCTGCTTCTCTGATGTGTACATCCCCGCATGGCATTTAACTATCTATGAGCATTCACTGAAGTGCCGCATACGTGATGTTTCTCTTCGTTTCACTGATATACCAGGCGCAGGCTTGATCTTATTCCACAAGGCCGTCGTCGGGTCCCATTCACTTTTGTTTTCTATAGACAATATAAATGGATTCGGCAATATTTCAAAGTTCTTATCTAAAACCTGACTTTATTGCTGAATTAGGGTATTACGCTATATAACAAAGTATCCGTGTGGCGCAATAGGGTGTATCGGTGTATGCTAGTCTCCGGTGTAGTGTGGCGCAATCGCCGCACATGTCGTTTCGCCGGGCACTTCGGCTAGACTATTTCTATGATAATTCGAATGTACAGGTTCCTGAGCGCCTTGTATACAATGGATCGACAGCTCACATACTGTTCAACATTATTGTGCCAGATATATCATGTCACAATAATAAGCAAGACACCTCCAGGCGTAGCACGATTAAATTGATCAGAGACTAGCCGCCAATATATCGTTCTGTACTGCACTTTAAATTGGCATAGAGACGCGAGGACTTTGCTTCATCAATACTGTGAATGTCCTGTGAATAGTCAATTTGAATTGAAACTAGCTAATTATCAGTGGCCTTCGGTGAAGTACCTGGGCGCGGGCGGAACTCGTCACTTCGCACTTATGTCCGCAAACGGCGCTGCCAATGACTTGAAATATTTGCAATCTATTCGTTTTTCATTAATGATCCATATACACTGAATCTCTGAAAAACGCCATACACGATCCCGGACGATGTGCTCTGCGAGAATGTACAACAATGGCGATGGTTCCATTATTGTGGCGAGAACATGATCAAGGCCTTCCATTATGGGCCCATGTAAATGGCCCTCCAAATCGCGAACGGGGAAAGTATCACCCTTTCAGCCGAGGAATTATGGAATCCTATGAGGCATTTAGTGGACAGGGTCCAGGGCCAATGACCCAATGACATACTGTAACAACTCGCTCTTTTTAATTCATCATTATTGTGATAAACAGAGACGCATTGTTATATTACATTACATGAGGGACACATAACAAATTTCGTTGTAATTTACTCATCACAGTGACAGTCATTGTCGCTCTGTAGTACACGAACTTTCATCTCCAGAAGCTTCCTCGAGTACTTATTTGTCCCATTGAATAGGTATAAATACCATTGCAAACGAACGTAGAATATTCAGTCGCTTCCCAACATCCTCTAAGACATATACAGAAAAAGCCTCTTTCCCGCTCCCATACTCTCATGGTCAACTTGGAGACATGCCTGTCGAAGGTTTCCTCACTGAGAAATGCATTCGACCTTTCAGCCGAATTATTTAGTCCATTCCTCTGTGGCTCTATTACGCCGCCTTGTGCTGCAGCCGTACAAATGGAGAAAACGAGAACGAAATGCCTGCTGGTAAAGTTTCTAGTGCCACAGCACACTCGGGATGAACCTGGATCAACAGCGTGTCAAGAAAGTAGTGCCAATGAGCTCTAGGTTAGCGTAAGCGAGCATGTTTGTCACATCTTGTTTTAATGTATCAGCGAACTGACATGATTTTATCTTCTCAAAAGACTACCGAATGCACATAGTCGAGATCGAGACCATCAAGGGCACCTTTTAAGCGAGGGAATTGCAGAGAAGCACTGCATGCTTCTGCTCCAATTGGCCGTTATCGACTGCCGCACACTCAAATGGGCTTCGATGACAGTGCTTGTCGAAGCCACTCACTCGTAGTCAGGGGAGCTCACAGAACGAGTCAAGACATTATTAAACATTCCCATAGACACGGATCTGTTAAGAACATAAGATTCCTCGTTTTATAGCAGCCCGCACAACGGATTCAATATTGTCTTGCAGAAAGGGCGACGGGACCAGCAATGAGCTATGTATGTCACTGATGTTGGGATATATCTATGGATTCAAATAAATGCAAGGGTTTTGGTAAAGGAGAAGAGGATCGCCTGAGTTGGAGCATCGAACTTATAGATTGAAGTGTTTGCGATTAATAAAAATTGTGTTTCAGTTACTCATACCTACCCCGATTCGGAGTTCTGTGAGCCACAGGTTTGTTACTGAGTGAGTGAATACCTTTAGCAGCTGAAAGAATGTGAGATTGAGATAATATAGCACTGAGATACTGCCGTCTATGGCCCAATTGATATGGGACAGCAATATTGTTGAACGAGACAAAGATTTACCGGATGGAGGAGTCCAGTTATCGCCGAAACTTTCGGCACAAGGCGCAGCAACATATCGTTGAGTTCAGGCTGCTTATCATGAACCGCCAGTGCAATGTACTATATTTATTCCACCTAGAATTCATGTCATACCGTTTCTCTCCACCCGTGGTGCACGATGATCCCCGATTTTTCAAGCACGCATACTCAAGGAATCTGACATGGGCGCCAACTGGCAGGTATGTATAAACAGTGGTCATGGTCCCAGTAGTGAGTTTCTTTATGATCCCGCATAACTTTTAGATGAGGTTAATAATAATTATCAGACTGGTCTCACTGAGTCGGAATTGTCGCTATTACTCGTCCCGACAGGGCCGTTCTTCCAACCCAAATCTGGGCCACATTCTTGTGTACCGGAAGTTCCGACAATGACGTTTTGCAGACGAATATATCGAATTGGGCCTTCAAGGTTCAAGACTGAAGAGTCGGTCCCATGGCCCAATGCAGACCAACCACGCGGTTGTTCAGGATGAGGGTAGGGCCACTGGACCTATTTGAGCGAATGAGGTCCTTCCATTTCCGGAATTGGCAGTGTCCCAACACGGCCCTGCGAGTCCTAGTTGTCATGGGCCGGGTATATGACAATCTCATTCATATGAGGGCACAATGGCCTCAGCCCGCATTGAATACGTATAAATACCACCCTGAAAAATCATATCGACCAACAGGCTTTCCCCTACTTTTCTTATTTTCTTCTCAAGCCACCTCAAGAGTTCACATCCCTCTGGACTTACTACGATGACTCTGGACATACACGAACACCTCCCTCCCGACCTCTACAACGAGAGCTGCAAATTCCTGTACTTTCTTTCAGCCGAATTATTTATCTCACTGCCCACAGGGTACATCCGCAACCGCTGGAGACAACTACCCCAGCAAAACATGGCGTAGATTCTCGTAGGATGCAGCGCTATGGAGTAAATGTCAGTGCAAAACCATGCTATTCGTTATCAGTGCCTTACTGAAGTTGCATTCATTTTCTAGACATTCCATAGCGGTCGACGAGGAGCGGACCGGCGCGAAGCCGCGGAGGGCGAAATGGCAGGGGATCTATAGCAATTCCCCTACCTCCTACTGCTGAGCAAAGGTCTGCGTACCAGGACATATACCCCTCCCCAATCAGCCAGTACTTCAGGCCCAGGCTGAACGAATGGATCCCCAGTGCGTCCAGAGTCATGGGAGTCGCCTAGACGTACCATACCACCCCGGATTCTGGCGTCGATGTTAATACCCATTGCTTTAATGGGCGCTCCGACACCCACTAGCAGGCCATTCATCTTCGCAGTATGATGTACGCACACGCTAGTCCCGAGTCATGAATAGAGCGGTTCTCTAGTCGCGACTGTATTTGTGGCTCGTGAGACATGTGCCTGTTGAATCAGCGTTGCGTTGGGTCGGCGAGGCAGCGTAGATTGGTTACTGGATGCGTAGATTGGCTACTGGATGCACGTAGATTGGCTACTGGATGCGCGTAGATTAGCTACTGGATGCGCGTAGACTGGCTACTGGATGCGTGTAGATTGGCTACTGGATGCACGTAGATTGGTTACTGGACGCGCGTAGATGGTTACTGGACGCGCGTAGATTGGTTACTGGATGCATTACACTTACTGCCTCCTATACCGCCATGTCCAGTGGACAAGCCTGCGTAGACTGGTTGCTAGACCCCAATACCATCTTCCAACACACAGCTCAGATCCGTTCTACGAGGGTCTAACATACTGTATCAATCCATGAACCCCTCCTCGGCCACGCTTCCTCAGTCCTCCTCCATGGTCTAGAGATCGCTTTTTTTAGCAACATAGGCCACGATGAAAGACAGCGTAGACTGGTTGCTGGATGCAGACACCCCAAGCACCTTACCCAGGGGAGTAGTGATTGCAGGCAGCGTAGACTGGTCGCTGGAGAGTTGCCATCGTGCATACCATGCCACTTCGTACTCGCATTACATAGCACTCAGCAGAGACTGTTCACCACCACCGCACGCGTTGCTGGCGTACTTGATAGAAAGTCATTGATAGTAGAATAATAAAAATAAAACATAAAACATAAAAAACATAATCAAGCCCTAGCTCGACCGACCCATATGAAAGAAAAGAAGTCGAAAAGGAAAAGGAAAGTAAAAAACAGAAAAAGTTCGAGTGCACAAAGAAAGAACGAGCGAACGAACAAACGAAATGGATATCAAGGAAGAAATAACGACACGACGACGGCGAACTGGTACCTCAGAGCCAGACCGCCGTCCATCAGGAGTTTTAATTTGTGAATAGGATAGACCTGTCGGACTCGAAAACACACACACACCACAGACCCAGCACGCACGCACGCACGCACGCAAGCACACAGACAAACGAATTGCCTCCTCAGTTACTCCCCCGAAAAACCACGCTTCATAGATCATACATACATACACATCTCCCTCCCTCCTACACTTCCCTCCCACCAACAGACAAAACCATTTTTCAAAGCACACCCCACAGCCCTCCAAGCACGCCAACGACCCCCAGCACTCCCATCCCCACAGTCACCCTCACAGCAGCAGCACCACTGCTCCCATCCGAGCCCGTCGAATCCGACCCCGGATCCCCACTCGCCCGACTGCCCAGGCGGGGGCACCAGCACAGTCTGCACAACCACCACCGTGCTGCTGCCGCTCGATGTCGAACTCGAGGGCGCGGGCTGCCTCTCCGTCGACACGGACACCGAAACTGACACGGACACCGAGGTGCTTGAGGAAGAAGACGACGAGGGGGATGTAGGAGATGAGGCGGACGAGGACCCCGAGGAGGAGGAACCGGAGGGAGTAGGAGACGGGGAGCCGGTCGATTGCGATGCGGTCGTGCGGGTTGTGAAGGTTGTGGCGGATGGGAGGCCGGTTGAGGAGTTTACTGTTGGTGGGGATGAATTCATTTATAGGTGGAGGGAGGGAAAGAAGGTGCACATCAGTTTCACGACTCGATATGGGAAAGAAGAATGTCAACGACGAATAATGGACGACGACTTACTGCCTTGGCACAGTTCGACTAACACCCCGTCTGTGGTCCCCAATCTTCGATGCGGCATACACCTTGGGCACATTGAAAAGTCGAGTCTGTGAAGGACTGATGCGAGCATAAGCACGCCGTGTCGCTTCTAGAGATCAATGCATGAAATTAGCAACTATAACAGCGGTAAACGGACGAACACAGATGGGAGGAAGATGATGGATGACGACGCAGGAACATAGTGGAGGGGAAGAGGAGGATGGAATGCCCCAGCAAGGCAAGGAGGGAAGGGCGATAGATGGATGAAGAGAGAACGGGAACGTACAGGCTACAGTTATTATCAGCAGCAGCCTTCGTCGCGCAAGGGAGCGCGCACGACGGCAGATCGTTGATCGTCACCGACTGGGCCGCGACATTGTTCAGGACGGCGCTCAGCCCGAGACTGAGGAGCGGAAAGCCCGAGTCGTCGCGATAGGTATTGCGCTACGTGGCATAGTTGGTGTTTGGGTATACGAAGAGGCGAATTATGGGTATAGAGCTTTGAGAGCGTCAGGGTGAGGCTGTCTGTCAGGGAAGGAGGACGAATGTATTATGAGCTGTCTGTCGTGTGCCAAAATGAAAAGAGGCTAACCTAGCGGAGAAGCCTTCCTTCCTTCCTGTATTTCCACTGCAAGAGCCGAGGTGGAGTACAGAATACCGACTGAACAGAACAGAATAGCACAGAAAGGACAGGTGGTACGGCCAGCTGGCCCTTGTGATGCAGTCTGTCGGGACTCGAGACGAGACGAGGCGAGAAATGGAAAGACTCCAGTCGGCGGCTAAGCGAGAAAGTGTGGGATTTGAACGCCGTGTCCGATGTCGCTGGCGGTTGCACCTGGGTCATGTGCCGTCTTATTCCCATGTGCTTCCATCGAAACGCGAAACGCGTGTTTAGAACGGGGCATCAGGGTAGGGAGAATGCGCTCTGACTTCTCCCTCGTCAAGTACGGTGTACTGTTGGACGTTGAACGTCTAACGTCGAATCTTGAAAGAATGCAATAGTGTGAAATTTGCTTGAATGACAGCACATCACAGCTCAACGTTACCTTAACCTGGACGCGCCCTGATGCACCCCCTAACTAGAATACATGTACCAATTCATTCGATCTTTTACAAAATGCTCGAAAACTATATATCTCCAGTCTCCGCTTTTCGCTTTCCTGACATTCCACCGTCCTAATTTTAAGTGTGTGCTACACAACATCAACGTCACCCAAACATATTAAAAGGATACCCCAATAAATCACACTGCGCCTCCTCCAACCACCCCGAATTCGAGCTCGGCACATCTAAAAATCCTCAACGGCGTCTCCTTGCCTCCCCCATTCCCTTTTCCATTTCCCTTTCCATTCGACAACCCACCGTCAACACCCACAGCGGCCCACTTTCCCCAATTGACCCCCGTAAACCCGCGCGCCTGCAAGAACTTTGCATCCGGATTGGGATCCCCGCTCCGCGCGAAGCTCGCCCAAGCGTCGACGGTGACCTGCGAGAATAATAGGTCGCCGCCAGCGGCGGGGTCGCGGAAGGGCTTGAGGTCCTGCCCGAGCGTGCCGAATGCGTAGTACAGCTCGCCGGAGTGGCATCTATACGCGTGGGGTGGGGGTCGTCAGCGTTCGACTAAGGCGCCTAACGGTAAGTAATATAATCCTAACCTGTAATAAGGCAAACTCGGATCCCCACCCGGAAACTCTGCCGTCTTCGCTGGCTCGCATGTGCCCGGGATGGGCTCGAACCCCGCGTAGCTCCTGTCGAACTGGTACGCGAACACGGAGCGGAAGGTGCTGTGCTTCGCGGCGGCGATGACGGTCGCTTGGTCTATGCATCTGGAGGTATTTGAGATGAAGGTGAGTGAAAGAGATCCAATGATTTAAAAAGGCCGGGCGCCAAATATGCACCTGAACTCCCCGTCGGTCCCGATCCGACTCGTCAGATTAAACAGATTCGATAACGCGTCGGAGTCTTGAGGAAGCGGGAACAGTGTCGAGTTGACGACTAGATTCGTTACATTCTGGCTTAACCTGTTCGAATCAGAACAACAAATGTCAGTAAGCAGTAAACAGTAAGCCGTTGAGTGGTTGAGTGACTGAATGCTGAACAGGCAACTTCACAAAGAAACAAAAAAAAAACAAAGAGGGATGGAGAGAAGGAAACAGGGATCGAAGAGGGAAGAGAAAAAAAAACATAAAAAGAAACAAATCCACTCACCCAGAGCCCAAAAGTGCACTCGTAAGCGTCGTCCCGTTCACAGGGAACGACCCTATGAAGTCTGCGCCATCATCCCTCATCCACCCAAATATAACATTTACATCCTTATTCGCGCGCGCATGCGCAGGCGTAGTCGCTTGCCCGGAGAGCTGGAGGTGGTCCGAAGTGATGAACTTGCCATCGACGACGATATATCTACATGTACAATGAATCAGTGATATTAATGCACACGACACGATGCAATGAAAACGTAACAGAAAAGACTGACCTAGGAGCAGTAGGCGCACCCAACAGCGTCTGCACATCCACGCCCCCTCAAACACGCTAGCGTCTCCTCCCCCTGCACTCTTACCCGAGCACCCGACGCTCTCGACGAGCGCGCTCGCAAACATATCCACCTCCTCCTGGATCGTCAGATATTCGGTGTACGTATGCGCGTATCCGAAGCCGCCGAGGTTGCTCTGCGCGATCGCGCCTTTATGTGAGGGGTGGGGTGTGGTTAGTGTTAGTATTTGGGTTCGGGTTTAAATTAGAATGTACCTTGGAACAAACCAGCCGCCACTGGCGACGCAAGCAACGCGCGCACCGACCCCGCGCCTGCTGACTGGCCGTATATCGTCACCTGCGATGGGTCTCCGCCAAACGCAGCGATGTGTGTTTGCACCCATTGGAGTGCTGTTATCTGTAGATGAGTGATATGAGTAGGTTAGTTGATTGATGGAAATCAAATCATGGTAAGTCTGACCTGATCAGCAATCCCATAATTTCCATTCGTTACTCCATCATCAAGCGCAAGGAACCCGAGCGTACCCAACCTAAAAGATAAAACTCGTATGAGAACCACAGTTTCCTAAACGCCCGCATGCCGCATACATATGCGCATAATGCAATGAAACCAAGACCGACAACTTACCGATACTGAATGCTAACAACAACCACATCCCCTCTACTGACCATATTCCCGCCGTCAAATATCCCATCGCTCGCCTCGCCGCCCGTAAAGCCTCCCCATGGATCCAGAACAGCACCGGTCTCAACGCCTTAGTAGAACTCGAGCTTGAGCCCGAAGGCAAGAACGGCGTATACACATTCAAAAACAAGCAGTCCTCGCTCCCCACCGTACCCTGCGCACACGCCGCGCCGTACGTGAGTGCCGAGATCGTCGCTTGCGGCGTACTGAAGGGCTTCGAGTACGTAAAGCGCGTGAAGGGGTCTGCGAACGGGATCCCGAGGAAGCGGAAGGAGAGGTGGTCGCGTGTGCTAGACGATACAAGCAAGAGAATCAGATTAAATGGGTAGTAAGGAAAGGGAGATAAAAGGAGACGAGAAAAGAACAACCCACCCAATAACACTCAACCCCTTCGACTTCACCTTCACCTGAAATTGTGGACTCAAGTCCGTCTCAATATTCCGCTTATGTGGCGCGCTCTGCGTGCAGAGCGCCGGGAGCCTCTGGTCGCACCCCAACGCTTCAACCCTCGCCTGCCCGCCTACCAGCGAGATCGCGGCACACCCTCGACTCGCGGTGGCGGGGCTCGCAGCCACCCAGAACTTTGAGTCCGAGCTGAACTCGGAATGTTGGAACGCGATATAGCCAAGCAGGTTCTTCATGTCCTCCGCAAAATGCACGCCCTCTGTAGTAAGCAGAGCCTCGTTGAGTACTTGACACGCCGCGAGCGCGTCGGCGTGCGTCTGGCTTTTGCTGATGAGGATCGTGCCGTTGTGGTCTGCCTGGGTGGGCCCTGTATCGTGATTATCATGAGCGAAGGAAGGGCAAGGAGGAAGGGAGTGTCAATATATTTGAATGAGTTGCTGGTACATTGGCAAGGAGATGGGGAGAAGGACGTACAATTGAGGTCGTTTTGGAAGAGGAACGTCAGGTCGGCACCGACGTCACTCGCGGAGGGCACCGCTCCAGAGCTGCTATTGCCAGCCAACGCCAAAGCATAGCGTCCGGTGAATAGGAGCACCAATATCCTCGCCAACAGTCGCATTCCCATATCTTTGAGTTGCTCAGAGAAAGAAGACAAGAAGGGGTCGAAAACTCAGATCAGATTGTCTGCAAGCACTTCCAACAATTTATGGAGCCATCCCAGCCCATCTGCCCAACCCCGGAGATAGTGATTTGCCTGCTTAGTGGTATACCTGGGACGACCGTCGTCCATCCTGCAACACATGATCGCGCCACCGCGCAGCTCCCTCTACATCGTTCCCCACACACCCTAAGTATAACACTCTATTACCCCCGAAGGCCGTCGATAAAGCGTTCTTTCTCGAATCTCAATGACACGAGCCTTAGTTAGCGGGGGAAGTGGAGCAGGGGCAGGATGGATAGGTGACATGCACGGTCCGTGCAAAGACGTCCCTCAGCGAAAGAAGTTACTATGCAGAGAATGAAGTGCCTTTTGCGGCAACTATTGCTTGAAGGATGTGTATTCTTGCACAATGTTGAGCTTCTGTCCGCGTATACCCCTCTGATCAGAGACCATAACATACCTTCGGCCTATTATTGGACTTTTGAGTGTCGTATTGTAAAAATAGCGGATGAGTAGTTGATTCAGGACTTGAGCGATTTTATAGTAGGAAGCTGGATGATATTGGTAGGATTAAGCGAACAGATATATCGATAAGAAGCCGCCTCTTTTATGTTTCATTCTCATCGTACATGCAAAAGGAGACATTCGCTGCGCTTGGCTCTCGCGGGGTCAAGCACGGATTGACGGTCCAAGATATGTATATTGACCGTAGCGGAACGTTGGGTCCGGAAGTGTCATAGACGTGCGAAAGACGTAGCTATAGACCGGTTGTGTATGAAAAAGAGCTTGAACGCCACATATAAGACGACGTCGCGGTCCAAGTTAGAGCCAGGAATGTGCTGCGGAGGACAGCACAACATTGTGCCGTCTTGTGCCGAAATATTCGCTCTTCGATTTCGGCGATAACCGTGGAGTAATGGATCTGGCCGACGCCCGAAAACTGTAAACTATCGAATCACTTGACCTAATCTAATCTACTTAATCAGTCTCAATGGCATCAGCCAGATTATCCGGTTACAACCGGACCACTCGACATCTATTATCTGCACTTCATTGCTGCACTTTCGTCTAACCAACGTTAACTTCAACTGCGTCGCTATCCCGGAGTCTTACCATAATCATCTCAAATACTTCGCCTTCTCACCAGATTCTGATATTTTACTTCTGACAACAAGAAACAGTGAGACAGGTATAAGTCAATTTTTCATTTCTTTATTTGCTGTTTTATTATTCTATATGCTATATGAATATAACCATCCCAGTAACAACACGCGCCATGGTGGTGAACAATCTCTACTGTTTAAGGCTATCTCTGCAAGTATGTGGAACACTGCCGGCCCTCCAGCAACCGGTCTACGCT
Source organism: Psilocybe azurescens (assembly GCA_023853785.1). Taxonomy (NCBI): domain Eukaryota; kingdom Fungi; phylum Basidiomycota; class Agaricomycetes; order Agaricales; family Agrocybaceae; genus Psilocybe; species Psilocybe azurescens. The sequence continues at coordinate 37,077 of JAJIRX010000723.1, read as the reverse complement.
GCCTCGTCGACTCAGCTTCGCTGTTCTAGGACGGATCATGTCGAGTCCATCCAGTAACCAGTCTACGCTGCCTCGTGAGCTAGACAACCATGGATACGTACGTTACGTCGGCCTTTCAGGGCATCTATATTTCAGAACCCTTAAGGCGAATTTGAGCTATTTGCGGGATGCCGTGTCGCGATCCAGTCTACGCTGCCTTGTCCACTCGACTTTGCTATGAGCGGCATCCTATCAAGCCTGGTAACTAGTCTATGCTGCCTCGCCAACTCGTCACTGTGCTTATTACACATGCCAATGTCTCAGGAGCTCCAAGTGCGGTCGACACTCTAGGTCGCTCTGCCAGTGACCCGGAGATAATGTACATGTACATTGCGTCGTGAAGATGAGAAGCCTGGCGAATGTCGAAATTACCACTGATCGTAACGGGTGTTGTTTTCAACTCGGGGATCTGGAAGTTGAATCTTTCTGTCTCGCCAACTCCCTGTTACACTGGTGGTGCGAGGATCCAGTCTGGAGTACTTGCTGATTAACGGCGTCATATATTCTCCTGTTACGAAGCAGAGGTGGCGGCACTGGATGGTCAGGGAGCGCCATAGCCATAGATTCTAGTTTGCTCGATGAATAATTCTCAGGAGATTAGCAACCAGTTCACGCTGCCTCCATCTCGTCCGATATCGCTCATCGGAGCTTCGCGCCTGTACGCTTCTCGTCGACCTGGCTTGAAAATGAATGCAATATAAGCGAGTCGTGTATAGAGCCTGGACAACAGAATGGGTGACCCTGCACGTACATATACGCCATAACGCTGCATCCGCCATGAGAACCTATGCCATTTTTTGGCAAGTTTGACATATACATCCCTGCAAAACGTCATTGCTGGAACTTTCGGTACTTGCTAATTAGCGCCCATATCAGATTCCAGTATGCGTAATAGTAAGTCCATGCTTGAAATCCAAGATCGTCATGCATTGTAACTGAAGAGAAAGAGTAAGATCTGAAGTGTTAACTTATAGACGTGGAATAGAAACGTGTACTTGTGGTTCATGACCAGCAGCCTGAGCGCAGTGATATTAGTGTTGCCCTCACTCACCGCCTTCTGCCTAAAGCTCCGGACGTCGATTTCAGTGATGACCAGGCTCCTCGACTGGCAGGTCCTTGTAATGCTCTCTCGTTCAACAATACCACTATCCCATGTCATTTGGGCCATAGACGGTAGTATCTTGGTGGCTATATCATCTCAATCTCACATTCCACCAGCTGCTTAAGATATTCACTCAACAACAACAAACCTGTGGCTCACGGAAATCCGAACCGGGACAGGTGTAAGTAATCAAAACACATATTTTTATTAATCGCAAACATTTCAATCTATCAAGTTCGATGCTCCAATTCAGGCCGTCCTCTTCTCCTATACTAAACCCCCTTGTATCTATTTGGCCCCATAGAGATATCCCAACATCCATGGCCTACAGAGCTTATGGCTGGTGTCGTCGCTCTTTCTGTAAGCCAAGATCGAGGCTGTTGTGCGGGCTGTTATAAATCGAGGAATTCCAAGCTCTTAAACGATTTGTGTCTCTGGGAAGTGTTCAATCATGTCTTGTGACTCGTTCTGTGAGCTCCTTGACTGCGTGTGAGTGACTTCAACAAGCACGCTGCCTCGTTAGGCTTCGTTCAACGGGTAGAGATATCGAAGTGGTTGGGTCGAGCGAAGGGCTACCAGGGATGAGAAGAAAGTCAGGTGTGGAGGGAGCAATGTATGGCCCATGTAGAGCAGGTGGTGGAGGTGGTGATGCAATGGGTCGAGGCTGACAATACTCCACTGACGGCTTAATCTAAATTACCAGAAAGGATATGCTCCAGTTGATGAGTGAAGGCCCCGCCATATTCCTGATCGTACCAATCATTATTGGAGAACTCAGAGCGTTTAAATTCTTTGCATCCCATTTTTCTGCGCACCATACTTGACCACTATTTCTTCGAAGTCTTTTTCGCCGGAGTTCAGTCTCTTGGACGAGGGTCGAGGTGGATATTCGGAGAATTTCAGAATTTCGCGCATGCAGTCATTTTGATATCGCTACCCACAGACCGAATAGCGTATTGAAGATTTATCGCGGTAATGATGTGCCAAACACAGAGTAGGAGAAAGCCCCAATTTTGCTACGTGCCAGAGCAGTGCTGTGCTCCGATCACTGAAGCTGGTGAGGGTACATCTCTCCTGCGAGCTAGCATAGGCGAGCAGCTGACATACAGTGCTGGCTGCTAGCACTTGAACGCGCCCTGTCTGCTCTATCTCAATTTCTGCATAATAACTCGCCACCTCGGCGAAAGGGGTGAAATAATTCGGCTGAAAGGTTGATGACGACATGTCTCGGTGTCAGGCGAGGACTCAGGAGATACGGAGACGACACAGAAGAGGAGGTGGGAGTATATTGGCAAGGTAGAGACTACGGTACAGGGAGGTGGAACTTGGGATTATATAGGGGCGTGACCCCTATATGATCGGTCTATATATGGTATGTAGCGCGTATGTATGGTACGGTCGTAACATCACCCCCTCCTCAAAAACCGTCCCCCTCGGGTGCTAAGCCAGGTTGTGAGAGTGTTTATAAGAAGCGATGACGAGGTTGGGGTCGTGGAGGGCCAGCTCAGTATCCCAGATGGAATTACCATCTGTAGAGCCCTCAAGGGCGACCAAGAATTGGGTTCCGCTGCGTAGAAGACGATGGGAGATGACCGAAGCGACAGCGAGAGTGGGCAGATTAACGGCGGCGACGGGAGTCGAAGAGGGTTGGGGTTGTGCGTTGAATGCAGGCAAAATGAAAGGGTGCAGCTTTGAGACGTGGAAGACGTTATGGATCAACCATCCAGCGGGTAGCTCGAGTTTGTAAGATTGAAGGCCGATCTTTTGAACGACCTTGAAAGGGCCGTGGCGTTTGTTGTCGAGTTTCTTGCATGGGCGTGAAGTTTTGATGTCGGAGGCATCAAGGAGAACGAGATCGCCTGGGTGGAAAACAGGGGCAGGGCGATGTGATTTGTTGTACGCACGGGACATGGCTTGGGCAGCGAGCTCGAGCACCGCCGAGGACTCACGTTGTAATGCGGCCATTTGGGCAGCAAATTCATTGGCACGTTTGACAACGGTTGTCGACTGACGGATCGGCTGGAGAGGACGACGAGGGTCGCGGCTGAGGTTGAGGAAGAACGGCGAGTAACCTGTAGAGGAGTTGACCTTATTGTTGCATGCAAACTCTGCACACGACAGCCACTCAGCCCAGTCAGATTGTCTTTGGTTGCAGAAGATGCGCAAGTATTGCTCAACCTCTTGGTTAGCCCGTTCCGTCTGTCCATCAGTCTGGGGGCGGAAGGCAGTGGAGGGGTTTTCCGTAATCCCAAGGAGTTCGTTCAAGGCGCGCGTAAAGTTGCTGAGGAAGACCGACCCACGGTCGGAGATGACGCGACACGGCAGCCCAAAGTCCTTCCAGACGTTGTCCCTGTAGAGTCTAGCAAGGCCCTCAGCGGTAATCGTCTTGCGGCAGGGCATGATGCGTATCATTTTGGATAGCCTGTCGACAACGACAAAGATGGCGTCATAGCCGCTGGAGCGAGGGAGGTCGACAATCAGGTCGGCAGAGATTATGTCCCAGTTGGCCTCAGGGATCGCGTTTGGAGTGAGCAGGCCGTGCGGGCGTTGGCGCAGAGGCTTCGACATTTGACACGTAGCGCAGCCGTCAACATACCGCCTACAGTCGCGGGACAGGCTCGGCCACCAGAAGTCACGCTGGATCAGCTCGACAGTCTTAGCGCAACCAGGGTGGCCAGCAGTAATGGCGTCGTGGTTAGCGTGCAGGATTCGGGCATGCAGGTCGCCCTTGTCAGGCACAAATACCTGATTGTGCCAACAAATGATACCGTCGTTGAAGGACCAACCTGCAGTGTTACGGTGGCGCTTGAACATCTCATCGAGCTGCTGTGAATGCTGTTTGATTTCCCGCACGAAGGGACTGTCGGGCAGGTCGACATGAGTGTCGCCCGAATGTGTTCCGGCCTCAGGAGGGTGATGTTGACGTTGTCGGAGCCACCTTTGTCATAATCAGGGCGACGAGAGAGTGTCAGCGCAAACCATCGAGGAGCCAGGTTTGTGGATCAGGACGAAGTCGAAGTCCGCGAGCTCAGCTGACCAACGGGCCTGTCGACGATTCAACTTCTGGTTCGTCATGAAATATTGCAGGTTGCGATGATCGGACAGAATTTCAACGGGCTGGGGGGAGCCATGTAGGTAGCGACGCCAGTCGTCAAGTGCACGCATAATGGACAGGAGTTCACGGTCGTGTATGTCGTAATTCCTTTCAATTTCATTGAGGGCCTTCGAGGAAAAGGCGATAGGACGCCAGACATCACCTTGATGCTGGCTGAGCACGGCACCCGTAGCAAAACCGGAGGAGTCAGCCTCCACTCGGAAAGGAGCATTGTCGAGCGGTAAGGCAAGGACGGGGCTAGCACAGGCACTACGACGCAGATCTTCAAAGGCGCTGGTTTTCCGTCTCAGACCAGACCCATGACTGGTGACCGCAGAGCCGATTCAAGGGGGTTGCCATGCGCGCAAACTGGCTGATGAAACGGCGATAGAAGTTCGCAAAGCCCAGGAATTGCTGAACGTCCTTCTTGCAAGAAGGAGTCGGCCACTCGGCCAAGGCAACAACCTTTTGGGGTCCATTCGCAACTGACCTTCTGACACAAGGACACCGAGGAATTCGATCTACGTCCTGCTCGAACTCACACTTCTCGGGTTTCAGGTACAGATTGTTGTCCTTGAGGATCTGCAGCACACGGTTGACGAGACGACGGTGTTCATTGATGTCAGAGGAGAAGATGAGAATGTCGTCCATGTAGATTATAACATGGCCGTCGTCAATGAGATCCTTGAAGAGATCATTCATCATGTTCTGGAAGGTCGCCGGCGAGTTGCAAAGACCGAAATACATCACCAACGGTTCAAAGAGGCCACGGTTAGTGATGAACGTGGCCTTGTGTTCGTCGCCCTCACGGATACGCACGTTATTGTAACCCCAACGTATATCCAGCTTGGAGAAAAACTTCGCGCCTTTCAGCTTGTCCATCAATTCCGAGATAAGGGGCAAAGGATATCGGTTGCGTATCGTCATTTCGTTCAGCTTGCGATAGTCCTGTATGGGACGTGGGAACCGTCCTTCTTCGCAACGAAGAAGAAAGGAGAGGCGAAGGGGGATATGGAAGGGCGGATATGCCCTGTCCGCATTTCCTTGTCAATGAATTCATCAGCAGCGACAGATTGCTTTGGGGACAGAGGGTATATCCTGGCTTTAATGGACGACGTGTCAGGCTTCAAATCGATAGCATGGTCCCAAGTGCGTTGAGGGGGCAACTTATCGAATTCCGTCTTCTCGAAAACAGGTGCAAAGTCGTTGATGTATTTGTCAGGGTACGAGGCAGCCTCGCGTTGTGTGTTGAGATAGGCGAGGACTTCAGACACAGGTTGAGGAGACAAGGTAGGGCATTCGTTCAGGTCCACACAGAGCAGTTGTTCATCAGGACCCAGGATTTCCCTAAAGGTGTCGGCCCATTCTCCTTGTGAAGGACGGTTATCCTCATGCCAGTTGTCCATGTCAGCGGATGGCGCTTCGCTAACTTCAGCCAGCTCACGCAACACACATGCATCAGGGTCCTGCTGCTGCACAACATCAGCTCCGCATGACAACGGGCATCGTGAGAAGCACAGTTTACCAGACTTGAAGTCGATGAAGGGATTGTGGAAACGCAGCCAGGAGAGCCCCAATATCAGGGAAGACGAACCCGTGTTAGTGACAGAGAAGCGGAGGTTTTCGACGTGGTCACCGATGGCGATCTCCAGCAAGACGGTATTCTTGATAGAACCGTTAAGGTTACACGTACCATCCACATTATACACGGCAATGGGGTGCGGCAGGGGGATGACAGGGATGTTGTGAAGGGCGACGAAGTCTTCGTGAATGTAACAACCGGATGCGCCGCTGTCCAGGAGGGCCGTGATGGGAACAGGCAAGGAAGACGGTACGGATCTCATAGCAAGCTTCACATCCATTGAACTGCTACCTACGCGAGATATAACACCCTTAGGCTCCCGCAGCTGGTCGAGGACTTGAATGGCTAGATGGCTGTCCAGGAAGCAGATGGAGCTGACCAGCTTATCGTCCACTTCCGCCAGACGGTTGTGGGCCACCCAGCGGCCAAGGACTTGGCCAATTGCGCGAGTATCGGGGTATGCTTGGCGGCAACGCTGCAACAAGGACTTCGACGGTTGACGGTTTGTTTCGAGCAGGAGTGGTACAAGTCTTTGCGGCAGAGGAGGAGCCACCGGCGTCGGACGCAGGTGGAGGGGGCCTTCGCAGACATTATAGAGCAGCTCACCGTTGGCAGTGCATAGCGCGACACGACCGCAGTCACCGATTTCCGGGATATCCACACAAGATGCCTTTCTATGCAGAGTTGGGGCTACAGGGACAGGACAAGGAATCGTCGGGGAACTCAAGGAAGCACAGGCGCCGGTGGACCCAACAGGGCGGAAAGGAGTGTGTAGCAGAACGGAGAAGGGGAACAGAAGTCGGGATAGGAGGGGTAGCAGAGACAGGAGATGAAGCACAAAAGGGGAATACAGTAGAAAAGGGAGGGGAAGTAGACACAGGATCTGTAGCAGACGCGGTTTGTAAAGCAGCAAAGCGGTGTATTGAATCATATAATACATGCAAGGTGTCGCTCACCGTCGAGGACGCGTCAGTCACTCGGGCGGCATCTACAAAATCCTCCATAGGTGCTTCGTCATCGCCATAACCTTCTTCCACACGGAAAATCTCTTCACGATCAGCGTCCGGGAGCGCGTCGAATTGCTCAAGCATTGAACGGGCTTGTGCCAATCTTGCTCTAGTGTTGCGCCCGAAAAGTCACATCGTATGGCTTGGGGCAGGACCGCGCCAGGTGACCCTTAACACCGCGAATTGTGACATGCCATAGAGGCAAGGTCCGTCCTGGGGCGAGCCACGGGTGCCGAGAGGGACGCGGGCAAAGAGGCATGAGGCGCAGGTGTTGGGGGTGGCGGGGTCGCGTTTGCCGGAGCAGGCGGAGCAGCGTAGGGGGCGGGAGGAGAAAGGGAGCTTCCACCGGTTTTGAGAGTGGGGCGAGGGAGGCCTCGACTTCCCGCAATTTGTGGTCTTGCTCAAGCGCAGCGCGACACCAATCCGCTGTATGATGTCAACACTGACGTGGTGCGATTGATTTCATGTAGCAGGGCAGGGTTGAGCGCTGAAAGGGTGTAAACCATTCTGAGCTTACAATTCATAGTGAGATACAGAGGCCCTTATTTTTGCGATTGTTATCTGTAATAAACTAGTACATTATACTAGTGAAGGGTAGGAGATACGCCAGACTATTAGGCTTTGAGGCTTTACTTCCTAGTGGGCCAACAAGAGTAATAGACCTTACAAACTAACTAAGGTGTAGTGTGGCCTATTAATCAGTGCTACGAATCAAAGACTACCTTTAGTTTCCTACACAGCTATCAAAGCAACCCTAACCGAGCGTCCGAAGCGATCACCCGCTCCATTGATCATACTATTAGTCCCATGCAAAGAAGAAACCCTTAAGAAATGACCTTGGCTCTTACAAGGGGTAACACCCACCAGTGTCTTACAAGCGATCGCCAAGTGATGAAAACCTTATTAATTAGCAAAAGCGATCACTGTGTCCAGGCCTCACAAAGGCTGTTCACTAAATTAGGCGATCAACCGCTCAGGGATCAGGCATCACTGCGCCACACGGGTGATCGCCCCATGGACCGAATGTATTGGCAATTGAAATCTTGTGTACAGCTCAGCATATGGCGGTCTACTAGATCCGACTATAAAAACTTGTAATTTGCAATACAGCCAACGTGAGTGAGCGATCGCCCAGCCAGCGATCGCCACACGATACTAGAGGTAACTTGCCTCATGATAAGGGCACCTGCTGTTCCAGGGGTCCTAAACCAATAGCAACTGTGCTGGGGAACCTTGGGAGGGTTTCCTAGGAAATATACCCCTAAGTAATCTAGTCCCGACATGCCTTAGCCGCGAGCCATCTGATAAAATAAGTTGGGTGATCGCTACCCAAGAAGGCACTGCCGCATGGACAACCATGTTATCTTCAAATAAGCGCCGTAGCCCAGGCAAACTAGTACTTTCCACTATTATAATTGGTGCAGCAAAGGCTAGGCAGCACGCGGTCCATTTCCTTCCTTTTCTCTTAGTCTCTTTCAATTATCACAAGCCAAAGTATCTATTTAGTCTATAAAAACAGTCCTGTATCTTAGAATAGGAACCAAGTAATTTACACCCCAGATTTGATATCAGAATTTACTCTGAATAAGAATTCTAGTGTTAACACTTCGAGGACTAGTGATTTGTGTGATAAGAGATCGAACACTGCAGTTCACCTTAAACAATTAGGGCGTTACCTGGTTTCGTGAGCGATCGCCATTGTGATATTCAACGTCAGGTCTATTAGACTTGATAAGCAGGCTTTTATAAGTCATCCGTGGACTGCCCTGGGGATTGTTAAGTACGGATTGGAACCCTATACAACTAGCGATTGCTCATAGTAACTAGGGACAACTGTCAGAGAACTCCGACTGTTCAGGACGTTGCCTATAGTAAGACTGCCCTGGGGATTATTAAGTACGGGTGGGAACCCTATAAAGGCTAGTGATCGCTCATAGTAACTAGGGACGACTGTCAGAGAAATCCGACTGTTTTCAGGACGTTGCCTATAGTAAACTAAGGACTGTGGACTAGTGTGCCCAGTTGCTTATAGGAACCAAGGATCTACTATGTGTTAATACGGGTGATCGCTTATAGTGTTTGACAAAGTTTGAGTTTGGGTTTTATAAAGAGAAACTGTTAAGTGTCCCGTGTACACTCGCCCCCAAAAGCGATCCCCCCTGATATTGGTGATCGCCCTCATATAAGAGAGATCACCCTTACTATTCAAGTGCCTTGTGTGTACTAGCCTGTAAAAACGTTCTCTAGCTACTAGTGATCACCCCAGAGCGATCGTCTAAGTCTGTACTCTGCTAAACTAGTTATTGTAATAAGCCTTACGAGCTTACCCTCCCAGATCGAACTGATCAATATAAATATTTGATTGGGTGTTGTGTATTGGGCAATTACAAAGTCACCCTGCACTAAACATCTCAGCGCGTTCTTCAGGGCGTAGATGACAGCCCTGTCATTGAAGTCGCGAGCGGACAACCAGCTCATCGAAGGAAATGAGGAATTCTTGAGCCGGCAGCTTGCCCTGGCAGATGAGAGCAATTTCACGGGCGGCGTCGTCAGCGGAGTAGTGGTTGAGGAACGAGTCTTTGAACAAAGTCTCGAAAGCGTCCCACGTAGTGACTTCGTAATCACCACAGTCAATCTCGGCCATCAAGCTGGTTGCGCCAGGTCATCGCAAACCCCTTGGAGCAATAAGAAAGTAAGAAAATGACCTGAGTTTTGACCTCTGTAAAGTCAAGGGGGTTGGCAATAATGTGGCTACGAATCATGGCAAGGAAGTTGACGACGTTCGCAGACGACCCATCGAATTCGGGAGGTAGGTTGAGATGTAGACGGCGCGACGAGCCTTTGGACACGGGCGCAGGAGCAGGAGAACGAGAGCCAGAGCGGCAGCGGGGGCACTATGAGGAACAGACGCACTCCAGTCCTGGAGGAGCAACAACATGCTCTCGCCGGTTAGCGGCAAGGATACGATCAAGATGATCGGATGTTCTCTCGTGATTAGCGGCCAGAATACGATCGAGATGATCAGTAGTCAGCACAGGGGCGGGAGAGTACGTGAGGGTAGGGGGTGCAGGGCCAGAGGGGCCTGCGGGCATACCAACACCTAGGCTACCGAGGCCCATGCCGCCAGGCAAGAAGTCACCACCCAGGGGAACGGGATTCAGAGGGGAAGCCGCTTTCCTACGAGATTTCACGGCCGTGGGAAGGAGAACGCGAACCAGGCAGAGGATCAGAAGACATGAAGAGGAGCGCCAAGAGAGAAGTTCAGAGACAAAAGTAGACAACAGAGCGCAGAAAGAGTAGAATAGGCTAGAAAACAGCTAGCAGTCAAAGAAAAAGCGACCAAAACAGAATGTTGCAGGCAGAAGGTCGTCGAGGAATGGTTTCGAACGGGACCTCAATGAGAAAACCGAGGCACTCCACTAGGATGAAAGGGCCAGACCAGGGTGCAGGGCGACAGCGGCTGAGAGAGGCGTAGTACAAAGTGGCCCTGTTGTGGCGGTAGTGGAGACGACGGCGAGGTCGCCGGTTAACAAAACGGGCGTGGGACCATCCAAAAAGACGCGCCCGTGATGGGGCGACGGAAGGGGAGGCCGAAATACGTAAGGGCGGGGAAGACAAAGGTAGAATATATGCGCGATATATGCTGCCCAAAAAAAAGGCAGAGGCCGAACGCAGGGTGAAGGGGCAATGTTTCAGATTCAAAAGGAGGTAAGGGAAAGGGCGGTGAGGTAAGGGAGAGTCGGGAAGAGTTATTGAAGTAGTCTCTACCTGATGTCAGGCGAGGACTCAGGAGATACGGAGACGACACAGAAGAGGAGGTGGGAGTATATTGGCAAGGTAGAGACTACGGTACAGGGAGGTGGAACTTCGGGATTATATAGGGGCGTGACCCCTATATGATCGGTCTATATATGGTATGTAGCGCGTATGTATGGTACGGTCGTAACACTCGGTAAGGCGACCCTCGATGAGTTGACCATAGTACGGGAGCGAGCGAGTGTTCTTTTGTGGTATGTGTTGTGAACAAGAAGAATGCAGGAAAGGAACTGGATATTCCATCTCCGTTTGCGATGGTATTTATAGCTATTCCCGGGGACCTGATATGTACTCGAGGAAATTTCTGGAACGATTTGTGCATGGCTATTAATGTGATGGTAAAGGACAACGAAATTTGTTATTGGGCCCTTGTGTAATGCAGAACGACAATGTGTTCTGTTCAGTACAATAACAAGAACGAGTTGTTGCAGTATGTCATTGGGCCACTAGCCCCTGTCGAATATATGGCCTTATGGGATTCCATAGGTCTTGTCTGAGGGGGGTGCTACTTTGCCGGTCGGAGATTCGGAGGGCCATTTACATGGTGCATAATGGAAGGCCTGATCGTGTCCCAGCCACGATGATGAAAAGATCGCCACTGTCAGTGTGCCATGATCAGAGAAGGCTACTACCATGATCGTGTTGGAGAATCTGAGTATTCACATAGATTACTAATAGAAATTTGAGAAATACTAGATTTTAAGTCATTGTCACTGCCATTTTTGCTGGCGGCTATGTCATGGGTGCGCATACTTCAAGTTGACTGTTTATTAAAGCTATTAGCCACACGGTCATTCTCAATATTGATGGAACAGCTGACTCGCCTCTATATGTATGTGAAGCAGAGCACAGTAGTGTTATTGGCGGCTGGTCTCTGATAACTTTAATCGTGTTACTTCTAGATTTGTTTTGCTTTGTCATTTTAACATTAACTATTCAGTGCAATGATGTTAAAAGTTATGAGTTGTCAGTCTATTGTAAGAAAGTGCTCAAGCGTCACAAGGGAGTTGACCGAGATGCCCGGAAAAGGACATGCGCGGTGATTGCGCCACACTACACCGGAGACCAGCATACACCGATACATCGTAATGCGCCACACTGATATCTAATGTAGACCGTAGTACCCTAATTCAGTAATAAAGTTCAGTTCTAGGTAAGACCTCGAAGAGAGCAAAAAGATAACCTACGTAGTTGACTTATTCGGTGCCCCAAAATAAAATAACGTGGAATGCAGGACTACGACTCCACAGACGAGAATAGCTAACCTCAATATAACTCGATGTATTAATTTGAGAGCTTAGGAAGACATACAATTTCCTGAGGCTCCCGACACTTCAGAGTAGTGTTCACTGGATCGTTTAGGAGCCGAAAGCTAAAAGAGATCACACAATGCGAATATAACCCAATTCGTCAAATTCACGGAAAGCTACATGATACGGATAAGCAAAACTTGTAGTATCTAGTGACGACGGGGAGAAGCAGGCCTGCGGCCCTGACTGCCCTTCCTCTGCTCGTTTCCACTGATTTCACCAAGAGGCTGGCGGCAAGAGCACTCAGTCTCGCAGTGCGAGTTCAAGGTTGCATGCGCTCCAGGAATTCGGGTTGGCCTACCAGACGCAGAAAGGCACTGGTGGGTCGTGGGGCAGATCACCTGGTTGTTGTGTGATCCGCACTGAAGAGGAACATTGCGGCGAGTCAACGAACTGTCCACGCTACATCGTTCAATCAATTAAAATTAAAATCATGTGATGCGCAGTAAACACATACTCTTCAATATCGCGACGGTGACGGCGGGGAGAAGGGCTGCGGCTGGGAGCGCGCTGCGATCCTTTCTTCTGCACGTTTCCGCTGATCTCACCCAATGGCTGTCGGCAAGAGCATTCCGTCTCGCAATGCGAATTCAATGTCGCATGCGCGCCAGGAATTCGGGTTGGCCTGGCGGACGCGGAGAGGCATTGATGTGTGGTCGAGCATATAACTTGGTTGTTATGCGACCCGCACTGAAGGGGCACAGTGCGACGAGTCAACGAAGTATCCATGCTACATAATTTGAAGAATTGAATGAGCCAAGACATCCCAAAACTGATATGGCAAAGATACTTACTCCTCAACCTCACGACGGTGGCGGCGAGGCGACGGACTCCGGCTGGGAGCGCGTTGCGATCCTTTCTTCTGCACATTTCCGCTTATCTCACCAAGTGGTTGTCGACAAGAGCACTCGGTCTCGCAATGCGAGTTCAGTGTCGCATGCGCACCAGGAATTCGTGTCGGTCTGGCGGATGCAGAGAGGCATTGATGTGTGGTCGAGCAAATAACTTGATTGTTGTGCGACCCGCATTGCAGAGGAACGGTGCGACGAGTGAGAGACGTGTACTCCGTGCTATGTGGTTGGATGTATTAGATCGAACGAGGTTGAGAATATAGAAGATATTTACTTCTCATAGCGGCGATAGAACTCGGGATCTCTGATGGATGCAGCGAGACCAGACGTAGCAGCGACGACAGCGCAGAAGATGATGGTGGAAGTGAAACGCATTTTATATGATATGTTTTTGAAAAGGGTCCTAGAAGATAGATATTATCATCGGTAAGATGGCACAGCGACTCTGGGGGAGTCTAAGACGACTTACAAGTGGCCAGCACTGAAGTTGTAGTTGATTGAGGAAGCTCAGCTTGAAGAAAATTCAACGATTCTCAGAGTCTTTTATACTCCTCACCGTCCTCCAGGTGTCGTGACACCTGCAATTATCTTCCGTATACATGAAACGCGTAGATCTATAGAAAATCTGGACCGCAGTAGAGGTCTGGTGTTATTTCCAAATTCGATCGCTTACTCCTGAATAAACTGGCATCAGTGACACTGCAGTATCCCTTTTACCTTTCCTGTGCCGTCCCTGTATGCTTTTTTACTTGATCTTTCCCAAAACAAGCCACGACCGGGTGTTACGGTCTCGTCTCCACGGTTCTGAATATTTGGGGATGATTGACTATTCATAGGTTAACTATGATACGCGACTGTTGATCGACCTGCATATGTGTGTGAGCATTTTTGCTCCAAAATTGCCGTAAGCGTATGTCCAAGACCTGATTCGGATCCTAATTGAAAATCTATCGGATTAAAGTCGGAAGGGTGGGCTGTAATGGAGAGAAAGTTTCTGTGTGTCACAGATATGGCAAGTGTCCTTACAACTTTGCTTAACCTTCAGCTGATTTCATTAAGTTGCGTAGGAATTCTAGTGTAATACTAACCCTTAGGATGTTAAGGGTCTTGCTACTAGTAGAAGGTAGAGATACCCATCCAAGAACTTCAGTCGGCATGGCAGATGATTTTTACCATGCCCCGTCAGCAATTTTATACGACATGTTTCAAAGGAATTCTGGAATCTGATGAGAAGCAGACGTGAGGAAATGGAATGTTACAGAAATAATAAGCAACCCAATAATAGGACATCCGAGTCTTGACTCATATACCTTTAGCAATATCTATTACTCAGTTTATGTGTCTCATATCAAGGATGAACTAATCAGAGATTCGCAACACCGCAGAAATAGACGCGTAAGTGTAAGCTAGTCATGCTAGTCCGACAAGCCGTAACCGTTACATCAAAATGGCGCTATAAATACACTCTGGCATCTAGTTGCTCGGTGGGCCGTCAGGCTCACAGTAAGCACAGAGGTGACTGTAATCCAATCGGCGTTTTGCGAGCTTCGGCTTATCCGTCACTGTAGTCGAAGCGGCTTGACTGGAATAATATCTCCAGTGGCCTGGATGCTTAACATTGCAGGCACTCTGCCCACCGGGGAGTGCGTCGATAGAGTAGAGAAATATATCGCTACTGGTGGGCGGCTTCGGCAAGATATCAGTGTAAATTACATTGTAATATCCCTCGACAGTAAGATTCAGTCATATTTTTTACTCATAGCAAACGTTTCTAACTACAGTGACTGGCTGTTTGTTCGAACTCCCTACCGGGATCGCGCGTTGCAGATTCTCCTCGTTGATCTGTGCGGGTCTGGGCTTAGGAGACTTGTCATGGACTGGCATCACAGGCTTGTTTCATGTCGGAGACGAGAGAAGAGTGCGATTGACACACTTCGCAGAGCGTTCGTTGGAAGTATTGTAGAAGACGGACGATTATCGACGCTTCAGCGAGCGCGTAGGCCTATTTGCGAAGGGAAGCAATCAAAGTTGGACACGGTACATTGGTTTGGTGCGGGATGATTTGGCGTACTCTTCGAGGGTGTTTTACAAGGCCGAAATTCTTTCTATTATACTTACCAGTCCAATGTCGTTGTCCCTCCGTCTCCATTCGTGCATATTGCGTACATGCTCACCACTTGTTTAAACGGACCGCTCGGCCGGAGGAGGCGACAGTGCGCCATAATTCGCAGGGCACATGGTGTAGTTGGTTATCACGCTCGCTTAGCATAACAAATGATCTGCGAGAGGTGTTGGGTTCAATTCCCAATGCGTCCATTTTTGCACTTCAAACCCATTAATCACTGTTACTCTTTCCTCCTGTGTTGTGATAACTATGATTAATGTGTCTTCGTGGCTTTGCATTGCTTTAGTTTTGCTTTTGTTGTGATGAGCTGTGGACTTCAATCACAAGTGGATAAACACCCAACCACACGCATCGGGGCACACAATGAAGTTGGTTATCATGTTCGCTTAGCATAATACAAAAGGGGCTGTGGTAATCCTGGTCCGCCAGGCTTACAATGCTAGTCGAGAGTCAGGACCACGGCACATACACCTACTGTCGCGGTTAAACTTCTCACTGGAAACTGAGCATTCATACAGATGTTATGTTTTTATTACCTTACCTGTTTTTTTCTCTAACTTCTGTTTTAAGCCATTTCATTTCCTATTTCTCTGGGGCCTTGGCAAGCCCTCCCGCATATTTATTCTTCCCATATCTACTGTGCAGCAGCACGCCATCTGTATGGTAGCTTCCACATGGGCACTGTGTTGTGTCTCTTTTCGTTATTCCGACCATCAGCCGTTAACTTTCGTGTACACTGAGGTCAGTATTTCTCACTTCACTATTTACGATCTATTACTTATTCTACCTATTGTTACTCACCCGCACTCCCGTAACTTTAGATATCATCAATCAGCTATTTACTTTTATTTATGCGAGTTACTCATCCATGCTCCTGTAACTTTACTCACATATATTTTTCGTATTCATACCCAGTACAAAAGCAATCAGACGATAATGGTAATAATGGACCAGGAATTGGCTATCTCCGATTGTATCAAAACTATGAGTCACGATGAAGTAGTAATAGCTATTGCACTAATACACAGAAATCTGTATCCAACTAATCTCACAGTCATCCAGTCTCCACCTGGGAGTCCTGACTTTAAGCGACGTAATAATGCTGGTCCCCTGTGAGCATCCTTCATCACCATTCCGAGTCTGAATTAAGTCAAGGGCATCTTCTTTGCTACTGAATGAAGCCTTTAGTTATGTTAAGAAGCCCGTTAACAGTAGACCTAGCTTTCAGTTTGTCGACCGTTTGACGACATATGAGCTCCGTTATTGGAAGTATTAGACCGCTTACATTCAGAATGATCTTCAGCAGTCTCTGTGTGACGTCACAGGAATTGTATAGGAGAAGCAGCTCTCGATAACAGTAAGCTACTTGCTATCGCACAAGGACAGTACACGGAGTGTTCTTGTGCAACCTTTGAGGAACTTACAATATGCTCCAAAGTTCCAGTATAGTGGTCTATACCTGCACATAGCGGATATAGAGAATACCTCTAACTTTGGGGCGTTGAGATATTTCAGGAACCAAAGATTATTACGCCGTGAACCAGGAGGGCGCTCATGAAAGGACACACTGAGAGCTTCACTGAACAAAGAGGCCGAGAAAGGGGCAACCAGCTTCGCAAATAATTTATCCCACTCCAGGTAAACGCCGATAAGACTGATGTGTGTTAGTGGGGGTAGACTGACGCGAAGTAGCCGATGAAAACCAAAACCTCGCAAGCATTTTGATGTGAAGGAGAACCTTGGGTGAAATCCTTTCAATGACACAACGTAACCTTCGTGTTTTAGCACAAAAGCAGAATACAGATTGCGCCATTTATCGTGCAATACCGTGGAAATGTTGATTTGCTTATCTCTGAGCAGCCTTTCGTCCATAAGAATAACATCCGTGAATGACGCTTTCCACAGAGCTAGCGTGGCTTTTGCCACACACCACTTTTCCATAAAGCGGTCTCCTTGTAGAGTGGGTCGTCCATTTACAGAAAAAGTGAAGTAGAGTAGTTATTGCATGCTGAAGGTGAGGCTACTTTCCGATGGAGCGTAATCTTGAATCATCTCCAGAAGGACTTTGATATCTTTGTAAAGCTGTAGCATGAAAGCAAGTACGAGGCCTTCCTCTTCAATACGGTAAGAAAAGATATCTTTGTCTGGAGATATGGCTATGCCATATCCTACGATTTCTTCGTCAAGAATCAGTTGCAAAAATTCTATCTGAGTTTTAGCTATCGTAGACTGCGCCGAGGGGGGAGTTGCGTTGGTGGGACATTAGTGATGTGCTTTGGAGAAATACCTCGAACCTTGAGAGTATGTTCACACAGATTTACAAGGTTGATTGATATAGAGTGGTCGGAAGTTAGATGAATAACAGCTATTCGGCTATTCGTGCGTATTCGCTTGGGCGCTTTGCTACGTTACACCGCATTGACATGCGATGCCATTTCCTAATCAAGTCGACGTATCGGAGACACCGCTGCTTATGTGCCACCATGGATACACAGCCGGTCTACGTCCTGGCCCAAGGTGTAAGAGCCACCTTAGAGCACCCCAGTCCATCGCAGGTGAAAAAATGAGCATATTACCAGTATACTTTCTAATTTCCACCGTAACGTCGAACAAGTAAAGGCTGCTCCAGGTATGATATTAAAAGACGGGAACTTATAAGTGTACAATATGTTAGCTAACCTAAACAGAACGTGCAAACCTCTACGATATGATGAGTCTCCACTCATTGAGCATATGATCTACAAGCTCTATCCCGTCAAAATGCAAACGACCTATTAGAAAGTCTACACGTTTCACTCCTCCTTGTCTTTCCATCTCGTACGCAGCTGGATCTATTTCTCGTAGCCGTCTATATCTGCTCTCGTAGGCTCTCCTGACCCTCATCTTGTCGTTCTCCGACGGAAGCTGATCGAATTCATGCGCGGTTATATTTTCTCGGAGTGAGTAATATATGCTCACGAGGAAATCTTGGACCGTGATGTACCGCTTTGTGCCATCTGTTGAAGCGTAAACTTTGATTGACCATGGAAGATGCGGAGAGGTAATCCGCATAAATGAGACGGGAGGATCTGTAGCTGGTTGTGCAAGTGTATACGTAGAGGCTAGTGGCCTAGTACGCCTAGTATTGTCAGGCATCCCGAGAGGATCGTCGAGTATATTCCATGACAAAATGCCTGTCTCGAGACAGACTTGTGGAAGTAAGCGTCTTGGGTTATTGGAGAGCGATGTCGTCGAAATATGTGGCATTGGCAATGCATGTGAGTGTGTAGGTACGGAAGAAATAAAATCTACGTCGGACAGTGATCCTGGGGACCAATTTGTGCCTGTGAAATGCGGAATAGTCTCGTTAAACCGTGGTGAAGAGTGATAAATGCGATTGAAGGAATCTGGTACAACTGGTGGAGACCAAGATCGGGGTACACTATCATCTAAAAACCGAACTTGCTTGGGATGCTGGGAAGGCATTTGGAGAACTCAATTTTCTTGAGGTTTGGAAGGATAGTATACAAGATAAACAGTATTTGAGGAATGGGAAAGGAGCTTATCTTTATCTCTGCTCTGAGTCATCCTTTTATTCATGCTGCCTGCCTTGAGGGCCTGGTCGTGGTATAGCCGCTGAAATACACACAATATACCCGTCGTTAATTATAACAGAATCTTGGGATCATTGAGGGTGTCATATCATGTAGAACTCTGATAATTACCACCATCATATTGTTACAATATCACTGTATGGAGCAAATACCACCATTGCTATGATGTACTCCAACCGCCTGGAGAACACGAGGGAACCTTGTATGTAT
Source organism: Psilocybe azurescens (assembly GCA_023853785.1). NCBI lineage: Eukaryota > Fungi > Basidiomycota > Agaricomycetes > Agaricales > Agrocybaceae > Psilocybe > Psilocybe azurescens. Next base: position 18,348 of record JAJIRX010000723.1, on the reverse strand, counting down.
ACACGTTGGAGCCGGAATAAAAGCGGGATCTCCCTTAACGTACACAATTGGGAGTGTCGATGCATCTCCTACCTATTTCTTGCATGAGATACAGAGGATTCTCGGCTCAGACCTTGAGTAGTAAACGAGGATAATTGGGTTCTAAAGAAACAACGACAGGTTCCGTTTACCGCGCACTCAAGATATTCCTGGTGTAAATTTAGCACAGCTTATCCATGGGCACATTGAGTGTAATGAAATAAAAACGTGTTTCGACGAGCTCCGTATAATTCACAAATGAGGCCAGATATAAATGTGTTGAAATCTTCAACGTGCTACAGCGTCGTTATAGCACACGGGGCCAGCACGTCTCCGCCCTTGCCAACTCACGGGCGCTAACCATTCCATGAGGATACAAGCTTCTGTCACAGATCAACTATACAGCGTCTTTCAATTCTAACCTGACATGAATAATGATTCACAGTATGAAAAATAGCATATATTCCGCGAAGATCGCAATGTAGAAATAATGACTATAGCAGCGATGCTTGCTCATAAGAAAGGGCGTATTCCAATCCAAAGTTTGGGTCAGTTGATGGGTAGTATACAGATAAAGGGCAAACCATGCTATTAAATAGTTGGTTTCGGGAAAAGTATAGGTCCTAACAATGGCGGCCTGGACAATATTCTGTCGATAGCAAGAATCTCGCATTGAAAGGGTCACCATCAACGGCACATTTCCGGCTCGCAAATTTTGAAAGCCATTCAGCTGCTATTGTGTAAACTTTAAAGTACAAACTCAATCAAGCTCCGATTGATTGTCATGTTTACGTGACGCTATCCACAGTCGCGAGTAAAAGTTCGTGAAAATACTTGTGAGTTCATTGTCTGCTGATTGGTCTTAGATCCATATGAAAAGCTTCAGGACGCTGCTCCACCTTCGACGTTGCACGACTGTAGTCAACGAGGCAACCCTCCCAAGACACCATCCTCAGGCTCGAGTTGCGTTAATGATTGCACTCATGAACTAGATCCGAGGCAAGTTCCGGGAATCATTAATTCGTTCATTATGTGGCTTGTGCCGGGACTCCATGCTCCGAATCTAGTGGCCCGATCTGGACAGGATACTTCTTCGTTGGCTGCCTTGTCTTCGTCTTATTTTCTTTCCTCCGGACTGTGTTTGCTATAAATGTTCCTTCTGTTTACAGTCCCCATCGAAGAGAAAGAGCTTCATATCATATTCTTCTATAGCTAGGATTTCTTGAAAACCAGCCAGAGCACCGCTCATCTGGGCAGTATGGGCAGTTCTTCTCCGACGGAATTTCCGCTCCCCTACGTACGTAGAGCGCCTGTGCACCGACTCATTTACACCAAACTGCTCACATCTATAATACAACTCCTTACAATGTCCTGATTACCCGGTTCTATCCACTCTCTTGAGGTGAGATCATATCTTATCCGTGAAGAACTCTTTTACACTGCCAATAGGTTCACGATGCGATAACATATTGAATTGATAAATAAATAGAATGAAACTCGTGAGTAAACCGGCAGACCGCGGTCAAAATTTTAATCTAACCTCTGCATAAGACAAAGACGTATTCATCACATAAACTACTTTGGTTTCATTTTTCAAATAAATTGGCATTGCAAATTGTAATTCACAAGTATAACTGTACTAATCTATGTGTCTCAGCCAGGTAGCCCTTCAGCAGATAGAGGCGCCCGTTGGTTTGTGGTTGATCTCCCGGGAAATGATGACCATGACAGAGCATTTGATCATTGAGTGGGCTTGACACACGTTGAAACAACGTGGGTTGTTGACTCGGCAGCACTACAGAGTGAAGATCCCATTCCAACGATATCAAGGTTCTGGCCCCTAACATAAAATTGTGGCATAATTGAGTGCTGACGAGAGCGTCCAAGCGCATGAGCGCTGCAAGTACTCCGTAATTCTGCATGGTAGGTATTATGCTCTTTCAAACGCAAGCTGCTCGTCGATATCATGGGAGGTTTGATGTTGTGCCCGAGTCACTCTACTCACTTCACGATGAATTATGGGTCCGAAATTTAGTATCCCATGAGTCAATGTTTACCAATATTTAACCAATGACACCATCGGCCACGAGGCTATGTATGTGCTATGACAACGTGACTGAATCCTGTGCGGAGTTATTAGACCTTGTTGAACGTGCAATGAATCGTAGTCCGCAATGAGCGCTCAGAAACCACTGGCACTGCCCATGCCTTACTATCGAGGCTGCGGCAAAGCACCCTGTTTAAGCGCCTACCTCTCTTCCGCAGTTCGAAATGAATTTGACACTACAGAACTGCGGTCTTACAATGCGTTATTACTCATAATCTATCTCTGTTACTCCATGGATTGCGTGTATTGATGCACAATCAGTGACCTACAAATAATGCTGGGGATCTAAGCAGCCCATAATTTGGAGTATGGGAAGATGTACACAGCCTGATCTTCGGGTCCGTCTATCTAAGTAAGGATTGATGAAGGTCGGCTTTTCTATTTCTAGACAGATTATCCCCCCCATTAATACAGCAGCTCTCGAATATGGAGCTAGGGGGTCAATCTGTGGCCCGATTTATTTTAAAATATAGTATATAAAGAGTGAGAAGTCAACTAGATGAACGCGAAGCTCAGTGCGAATTTAACGGACCGGCCCATCCGGGATAGTAGATATCAGTAGATTGATGTTGTAATTGACAGCTTCATTAAAACAATCCTGGAAGAGAGCCTATGAAAATGCATGGCAAAGTACTTTCTCGACTTGATTGTCCTGATTGACGGTAAGCATCAGCCTTCCCGTGGTCAATGATGACGGTAAAATATACACGAAACATAGTTCAGTGGAAGACAATTCAGACAACTCAGCTTGGTTCAAAATTTCTTGTTGTGGGCTAGGCATAGAGAACTTGAGATCATAGTGGAGCTCATGTCCCCACTGAGAACCGTTTGCGGCGTGGAATGGTGGGTTCAGAGAATGCACCACAATGCCGTTACTCCGTACAGAACGAAAGAGATTGCAGACAGAAATCGTGTCATACTAGTACATGGATCCATAGATCGGCGTCGACATCGGAACACGTTTCCCGTTTGCTACAAAATTCGACATAACACGAGGCTCTCAATTCCTTTTCGTACCCGAGCATGACGTTGGTCGGCGCCGGAATTGGCGATAGACTGTATGGGGTTGTCTAAGTGCTGGTGCAGTGCTCAAGCATTGCCCGCTTCGTCGATATCATCCCGCTCGCATCTGATTGGCTCGCGTCAGCTCAGGAGTGCATAAGCCTTCCTCCGTCCCCCTTTTCTACTACATGCTACGGAGACTAGAATCCGCATTTGCCCTTTGCCCTCTCCACTGAAGCCCACTGCCTTGCGATACAATGAATGTTGCTTACTCACAATGTCATCTCACTCCTTACTCCTCTTCATCTTTGACTGTGGAAAGCTGTTCCATTCTCGTCAGAGGAGTCAATCGGGCCAAGTCGACTCGGAATATGGGGAGACTCCAACCGTGAGGAGCGAAGCTTATCACTATGATTGATGATTCCACAATTTCTCACGCCAAAAACGCGGAACCTTAATCTTACAGACTTTGTATTCCGCAAAGTTTCCGGCGCATTAGTGGATTCTTTCTTGTTAACGCTTGCCACGTCATCCACAGAACATATTCCGTGCATTGAACGAACTCGAACACTCTCACCGCCCGTGAGCAATCTGTTGTCGTATCAACGATTCCGGGGTGTACGATCCATTATCAGACCCAAAATCTTGGCGAAGCATCGCCCGTTTAGGATTGGAGCGCTTGGAGGGCGGTACTTACGGGATTTTAACTTATCACGCGCAGGACCCTGAACCTTCAATATGCGAAAATATCTAACAAGATGAGGCGGTACTTAAGTTACGCGTTCTGACAAGAGTCGGGAACTTATAAAAAGACGAGCGAAAGTAAGTGAAGATCTCATATCCATTTTTTCCACAACACCAAATTTTACCCGACCAGCGTACCACCCACTATACAATGCCCGGAAAAGTCAATAAACACGTACGCTTTGCGTACAAGAATATCTTCCACTCTCCTCCCCTGCGGCAACACCTGCTCTATCCTTTTCCACATCGACAGTTCCGTCTTCCTTAGGACCTATAACACCTCCGTCAATGGCGATGGGTCTTCCAGGACCTTCTCCATACTCATATACCCCATCGTATCCTCCAGTGAAGACGCATACGCATCCAGCACCTTCGAGACATTCGGGCCCTGTTCGCCTGCACCCCTACTTGGAGCCAAACGCCATTACATGGGATCTCATGGACCACCCATCCATAATGTCGCGAAACCACCACTCAATCTCCAGTAGAGCACTCTGTGAGGCGGCCACCAGTCAACCACTATCCAGTATAAGAATCACCAGTCCATATCTCCCTGGACAATTAAAGTTCATGCATCAAATGGGTCGTACATCACGCTGGAAGACGTGTTCAATAGTATCCACCGCTCACTACGCACGAACATCACTCAGTCGGAGTTCAGTTCTTTCCCTTCTGAGGGCGACCAAAGACGCGCTACGCGCGCGTACGAGCAGCGATACAGGAGACAACGAAGCACCCGGCACTACGAGGAGGAGAAACGCGGGGTATGAAACGCGTCGACTTTTTGATGGGCCGATCCCGCTTCTTCGGCATCTCCAATACCGGGCGTCGCCCTGATGAATGGCAGCTCAACGTTACCTAGCATCGCTTTCTTCCTTCCGGCGTATCCACTGCAACTCCGTCTCTTGCCAACGATATACAACTCGACACTCGCGATCTCGTCCCAGTTATCCCTCGGTCACTCATCGACTGAAGGAGCTTCATATGATCACAGCACTTCGCTCAGCGGACTGCTTTCGCTTTCGGCTTTTCTATATGTTCTTCGCATCGTCCGTTTTCCACTTCTGGTGTGCAATATTCGCGATAACAACGAAAAACCTTTCAAAAAACGCATCGATTCGACGTTACTCGGTTACCATGTAGCCTGCAATTCGGCCTCCTCGTGTGTCAAGGCCTGACGTATGATGATTCGCCTTTGGCTTTCATCCTGCTTTCGACTGTTCTGTTCCTTGGACCTTAATTTTTATTTACTACGTCTATTTTTAACGGCTTTGCTCTGATATAATTAGTTTTATGATAACCTTACGCTCACGACAGTGCATATTACGAACGTTCCGAGATATCTGCGATATTTCTCTTAGTACCTATTTACTACCCCAGACATGACCCCTTACGTATATAACTCATTGCCACGACCACATAATATCACGACTTCTTGCACGATTACATGCTTCTGAAAAACCTTTTACGCTGATTATCAGAGACACTTTCTACTTCTACTCGGAGACACCTCTTTTGGTCTCATTAACGATTCCAAGAATATCAAGTCAATAATGCTGCTTGTCACTAAGTCTTGCACACGGCTATGCGCGGAGATGAGAGATCTAGATATGCATTTTTGTGCGTATGAAGTCTTATCGGTCCCGCAAAATGAAATGGGAGGTTGCGATCGTCCGATCGGATGATCTCACCTTAAAGAACATTATCATCCGTAGCCTACTCCTGTACCAGAAGACGCTGGAGGAGGGGAGTTCCAGCCGCTCCTCGTACGAAAGCGCAGCTTGTCAGGCATGCCACTTCCGCAAATGTAGGACTCTTCCACTGCGCCTTCCAACGTCAGCACCTCTAAACCCTCTATCTCCTCGAGGAATTCGATATCTCGTAAGGTGTCAGATCCACATAATCTCAGGTCCAATGTATTAATAGGTTGCCCGGACTCTTTCTTGAGCTTGAGGAACGGCAGGAGAGCTCCCGGAATGGTATCGGGCAGCAGGTAATGATCCGGGTCGAGATAGGTCAGCTCCAAAACTTGTAGGTGGGGGAATAAGGTAGACGGTCTGTTGCCAGTTGCTTCGTCCTGCTGTAAACTGAATAACGAGCAAAGAAACACGATGCTGTCTTCGTTCGTTTTCAGATTCCGGACGGAGGGAAACGAAGAGAGCATGGAATGGAAATAAGATAATGATGTTGTTTCAGCGTAGCGCATATCCAGTGATAATTCAGTAACGGAAGAGAACCGGGACGGTGAGTCTAAGGCACATTTGGCGAAGACTTGTAGCAGAAAGTCTGTTAAAATCTTGTTTTCTGATGCTTCTGATGAATCGGCCTTGGTGTAGATGCAAACGGTAAAGAATATATGGTGGGTATGTCGATGAGACTCGTCTTCGAAGTGGACAAAGAACCGAAGTCTAATGCGTGTTGAGATATAGGTGCTGAAGTAATTATGGATATACCTCGGTAGGTTCTGCTTCAAAGATCGTAGAACATCCTTGGAGATACATTTCTTAGCATAGTAGCTATTGGTTGTGAGAGCGAGCGAACATGTTTTAGCTGGATACATGTGCTCTAGGAGGGTTGAACAAGTCGCCAGACTATTGGTGAGGAGCATGATGGTGAGCGCCGGAAGTTCGATGTGCGGAAGGATACCGGTGGGCAACCATTCATCTGTCGCCTCGCTGAACTGAAGGAAAAAGCTTTCCAAGAGGGGCATGTGAAGCAGAAGATCCAGTATCTCGGGCACCGTAAGTCGAGAAGGTGTAGCTATTTCGCGGAGGTTCGATAACCAAGACGAGTCGACTGCAAATTCAATGCCGTCCGCATGGAACTCCACCAGCCTTGGTGCATGATTTCCAAACAGTCGTTTATTGGAATTTGGTGAAATGGTATTCTGGAACAATGGCTCCCTCACATTGGGGAAATAAATCTCGAATATTCGCAGGTTTGGAGCGGGCGTGAGGAAGGTGTTCCAAACGCTGTCAGATGTGTCTTCTCCGTGAACGATGATTTCAAGTTTCTCGATCCTTTCCCAGCATTTGGGATTCTGGAGGAGATAATAGAAGAACACTCGTACCGGTGTTGGATTATCAGTCGATCCAGTTACGTTTCCGGTGACCCACAGCGGCGAAGATTGAGTACGCCTGAGTAACTCTTCCCTCCAATGGTTATTCTTCTGATCTAATGAGTCCAAGTGGATTAATCTTCCCCATATCGACGGAGAGTCTAGTAGCAGACGTCTCCAGGAGCGGCAGACTTGTGATGATAGCCTTGCTGTAGTTAATGGCCTGTTCATGAGATCGACGTAGACATAAAGCGGAACTGTCGCTTCGACCCGAACATTAGTCTGGAAGATTAGTCTGAGGAGATCTTCATTGATCCTAGAGACAGGAGACGCATTAAAGGCCTTCTCAATGGGTTCAATGGAAGTGACCCAGGCATCGTGGTTGTCCATTGTATTTGGCCGAATGATTTGGTCGAGTCATGAAGAGTGTACTCATTTTCGCAGTCCGCCTGATGTTATTTCGAGTCGTCAAAATAAAGCCACAACAGGTATACTCGAACCCAGTCTACGAGGTAGAATATCCCCACTTCATTTTGTTGTATAGTATTAGCCATGAAAAATAACAAATATCTGAAAACATACCTGATGAGGCCGAGGGATGGCTTGGATAAGCACAGCCCCCATCATCTATCAAATTGAAATGCAGTCAGCTAGCATTTCCCGCATTTGTTTGATAGTGATATGCATAAGATATTTCCAGAACATCGAATTCGCTGGGAGCAAGCTGGGAGAGAAAAAGGAGAGAATGTGCACCGGCTCTTCTGGTGTGCTTCTTCAGATAGCGTATTACGATATTATTTAGTATACGAAACGTAGAGTGAGTAGGTGAGTATGGCATCCTGAGGCTGAAACCTCGCCCCTTTAGCCTGGATTCGAATCCAACTACGGCTCCACCAACCAAATAATTACCTTTCAACGCTACTACATTTGGACAGGACCAATGCATGAATGCATGAGAAAGTTCAAAGGGCATGTATGGTGACTGCCGGTTGAGTTGGACAAACACGCCTGAAACTTTGACTATATCTGACGCTGGCATTGCTCATATCCGTGTGTTTAAACGATTGAGTGACGAGTGGCTCGCAAATATTTCTATTAGATAATATGTAGTTGCTTAATTTTGACCTGCGATACACTGACCGTATCGGAATAGACAAAGCGGTAGGTTCGTTCTAACCCGCCGTTCTTTGTCGTTCAACTTTCGCTGCCCAAACAACTATCAAAAAGTATACATATCAAGGTAGACCTTCAGCAAATCTTCTTCTTTCAAGCCCATCATCTGCGCAACAATTTTCTTCTGCTTCTCAGTAGGAGGTAAATCAGGAAAACCAAGAACGACGACGGAAAATCTCTCGGCGTTCTTATGATCTAAGCAGTCTGCTCTATATCCCTAAACAATCAGAAACCAGTAAGACAATACCTATCATGTATCATAGACATGAAAAACGAACCGCTGCTCGATGAACTACCAGCCCTTCAGCACGCTTGTAAATCAAGTTGAAGATCTCGTTCCTTGCTGTATTTCCATTCTCGCGCTCATCCAGTGGTACGACCTTGCCAATGGACTCCAGGACATGGAAAAATTATCATACAAATTTCCACCGCCTGGGAGGGCGTCGTAACTTTGATCATACGGCCATCGGGACAGGGGAACGCAAACTTTTTCATGCAGTAGTCAGAGAGTAGATCGATACAGTGATGTTAATGAGATAACACACACATTCGTGGGGACTGAGGCCTAAAGGGACTATATGATTATCAATACAATGTAATAAAAAGTAATGCAGAAGATATTACTCACAGTCTTTTTGCTGAGGCCATTGTCATCTAAGTAGTCGTGCATATGGTATCAGTGTCCCGAAGGGTCGTAGCTGACCGCACTCACAGGTGGCATTTGAGTCGTTAGATTTTTCAGAGTTATCCATACGGTGTCTCCAAGGATGTTACCCACTAAATAGGATTCTGCGGTGAGTTGAATACCGTCTATGTTGAATATTATTATGAGCGCTGAGTTATTGAGTGACTTCACCTGGTCCGCTTTTATACTCCAACGAACGACTTTCCACGTGACTAAGGACGATGTGTGTTGAAATATTCTTCTCACACTATAGAGCTTAACTCCATTGGGACAAGGCTTACAAAGAACATCCCATCCGAAACCGGTAGTCCATCACAACGAGGTGCCTCGCACTGGTCTTATTCTCAGAAGAGCTCCATGGTCAATCCATTTTTTAACACAAGAAATTGAAGGCGATACCACCAAGATGCTATCCACAGACCTATGAAGAAATAATTTTCTAAGGCAATAACACACGTACCGCCTGTTGTGTACCATTCATTGTCCACACTTTCATGTTTACAAATGTCACACACCCCGTGCCCTAGTAAGTACGATCTATTCTGACTTTACTAGGATCCCATTCGGAACCTTTATAACTCACCCAAACAAGTATCCAGATGCTACCCACATCGACGTGTCGTCTGATCTCCTGTCAGTGGCTTTGTCATGTTCTACTTCTTGGACATTACTTTAGCGGAACGAGCGTATACATCAGCTGTGAGTAGTAGAAAAGGTATTAAAGGCAGCTACGACCTCTTCGTAATCCTCACTAAATTCACACAAACTTTTGAACGGTGAGTACTTTTAAACCGTTTGGCTATCTTTGGGTTCTAAGTATCGTCCAATGTCTACGCGCAACCCAGACTTCGCAATGGAACCGACTCTTTACTACTAGAAGAAGGCAGAGCTTGAAAGGTGGAGTGAGTATGCAGCATCGCTACACATCTTTGCGGGATACTCCTGAGTCCCAGATCAGTACCATTGCCTTTCAACGCTACTATATTTGGATAGGGCCCATGCGCGAATGTATGAGAAAGTCCAAAGGGCATATGTGGGGCTGCCGTTTGAGCTGGACAAATATGCCCGAAATTTTCACTATATCTGACGCTGGCACTGTTTAAAACCGTATGTTTAAATGATTGAGTGACGAGTGGCTCGTAAATATTTCTGTTAGAAAGTAATTGCTTAATTTTGACCTGTGATACACTGACCATACCGGAATAGACAAAGCGGTAGGTCCATTCTAAGCCGCTGTTCTTTGCCGGTCAACTTGCGCTACGCAAGCAACTGTCGAAAGGTATGTATTTGAAAGCAACTATATATAAAAAGATGCTTGAAAATAACTAAGGCTGTATGTTTGTAGGCTGATTGTGCGTCTTTACATATCAAGGTAGACCTTTAGCAAATCTTCTTCTTTCAAACCCATCATCTGAGTAACAATTTTCTTCTGCTTCTCAGTAGGAGGTAAATCAGGAAAACCAAGAACGACGACGGGAAACCTCTCGGCGTTCATACGATCTGAGCAGTCTGCTCTATATCCCTAAACAATCAGAAACCAGTAAGACAATACCTATCATGTATTTTAAACATGAAAAACAAACCAATCCTCTATGAACAACGAGCCCTTCAGTGCGCTTGTAAATCAAGTTGAAGATCTCGTTCCTTGCTGTGTTTCCATTCTCGCGCTCGTCCAGTGGTACGACCTTGCCAATGGACTCCAGGACATGGAAAAATTATCAAACAGTTTTCCACCGCCTGGGAGGGCGTCGTAACTTTGATCATACGGCCATCGGGACAGGGGAACGCAAACTTTTTTTTTTCTTCATGCAGCAGTCAGAGAGTAGAACGATACAGTGAGGTTAATGAGATAGCACACACAGTCGTGGGGACTGAGACCTAAAGGGACTATACAATTATCAATATAATGTAATGAAGAGTAACGCAGGAGATATCACTCACAATCTTCTTTACTGAGGCCATTGTCATCTAAGTAGGCATGCATATGGTGTTAGTGTCCCCAAAGGTGTTTTAGGTGAGCGCACTCACAGGTGGCATTTGAGTCGTTAGATTTTTCAGAATGATCCATACGGTGTCACGAAGGATATTACACACTAAACAGGATTCTACGGTGAATTGAATACCGTCGATATTAAATATGAGCTCTGGGTTATTGAGTGACTTCACCTGGTCCGCTTTTATACACCAACGAACGACTTTCCACGTGACTACGACGATGTGTGTTGAAACATCTATAGAGCTTGACACACCGGGGCGACACCGGGGCGACACACCGGGGCAAGGCTTACAAAGAACAACGCATCCAAAACCAAAGACCTCTCTGCCGCGCTTTTACACTTCAGGCGCTTTCATTTGCGGACGACACCGTCTTCACCGACGTACAACAGACTCACAAAGCTCTTGCTGCACGCCAAAAGTAAAAGGATGGCTTCATCTGTGCCCCCATTGCTCGCTATCCCTGCAAATGTGTCTTGGACTCGTTCCGGATAGCTATCGCGCAAAAGCTCTCGAATGCGCTGTCGCTCATGCTGGAACAGGGGTTTGCGGGAGTTGACTATGGGAGAAGGGGGAGGGCTTCACTGTTGCGTTCTCCTGGTTCAGAGTTCCCGGGAAGCTCGAGGAGACAGCAGCCAAAGGTCATCGAAAACGTGCGTTGTCCTTACTCTCTATTATACTAATATAAGTAAAATTAATCAGCTCACACTCACCACCGCATAGTTCCAACGGGAAGATTGTGTCGAGTCTGTCGTGCTCAACAAGTCCTTCCTCCACTTCTACGTAAACACGAGGAATAAGATTTGCGAAGTGCTCACCCAGATTGACCCCTCACGCGCGACGCGCCCTGTGGTCAGCCCGAGTATGGCACGAACGACTCGGACAAGGGCAAGAAGGTCATCGTACTCGCCGCTGAACATCACCCAGTCGTTCCATGTTGGGCATTTACGGAACACGATCATTGACGCGTTTTTGGCTAATTTGTATAAGGCGTGTCGGTGGGGGTCATCTCGATGAATTATCTCGGTGGTTGGGCACACAGGTGAGATTCTTTCTTCTCTTCGTCTCAGTTTTGCTCTCGTTTTTAGTCCAATCTCTTTTGTCTCGGTTCTATTCCTCGCCTCTTCTTCACCATTCCTCACGTCTTCTATTCCAATCCCTGAAAATCCCACTGACATCTCCCTCCTCCCTAGTTCAGCCTAATAGCCACAAGCTTTGAAAACACGGCTCCCAAGGCGAACCCAGAAAAGACGTCATCAATCACCGCTTCGACATCTACGCCGCCATCAACAAAGACGCGCGTCCGACCTCACCGTCAAAGCCTCCGTCGCCCAGCTGTTGAAGCGCATGGAAGATACCAACGAAGACTCCCTGCACAATTGGTGCGTGTGCAGAGAGATGAGTGTAAAGTAGTATGAGAAGGAGAAGGAGTATGAGTGATTTTGGGTGAAGTTCGATGTGTATATGGGGAGAGCGAGGTGGTGAGGGAGCCAATGGATAGTGCGTTGGAAAAGTTGGAAAGTATGGGCTTGATTTCGGACTCCGGAGCCGGATGGTGCGAAGTCGGGGAGTTGGAGAAGTGGAAGCTGTTGTTTGTAAGAAGGGTGCATTCAGTTTTTTATGTTATTTCTCTCCTTGTACTTTTCTCAGAGCTCATCACAGACGGTATGTCGATCTACCTGACGCGCGACATCGGCGGCGCGATCGAGCGCTACAGCAAATACAAATCATTCGATAAAATGATATACATAGTCTCCTCGCAACAAGACCTGCACCTCGCGCAGTTCTTCAAAGTACACGAGCTCATGGGCTTCCCTGGGCTTCTCTCGTGCACGTCAACTATGGGCTACTTGCATGCACGCGACATCACATTCCTCCTGGGCATCTACCCGGACGTCGTCAAAACTGCGATGAAGACCCAGGAGCCGAGCGGGGTGGTGACGTTCCCGTTTCGGCTGGCGCATGCGATCGGCAGCGCGTCGGATGTGGCTATTGTTAAAGGGGAGTAGGGTGCGAATGAGGAGAGTGTGCGGGCGAAGATGTATTTGTATGGGTGTGCGGGAGGTATTGGCGGGTGCAATGAGGCTGTTGAGTTTGAAGCCGTTGGAAAGGATGTAAATCGATTGGTCTGTGGAGCAGCTATGCTTTGGTAGTCGAGCAACCGATCTGACTGTCCAGCTTCCAGGTCATACTATCCTTTTTGGATTGCATTCAAAAATTGAGCTTAATCATGATCGCCTTCGAACGCTCTCGTCGTTACACGCCCATTGGATCCTTTAGCTATACTCGGGTGCACAAGTCTGCTTGACATCACTGCCTGTAGGCCTTTGGATGGACGCCTCCAAGTAATCTGGCACAGGCACTGAGTCTGTCCACTCCCACACGCTCGCGCTCGCGCACAACATCACCCTTCAGGTCATAGCCTTAACATCACTCCACCAATATACACCCATCCTTCTTTCCAAAGCCCACTTGCTACCACCCGGCGCACGAGCTGGTCTGGCAGTCAAGACACTCGTTTTAGTGCTGGAACGAGGTCGACTTGTAGACTGGACGACACCGCAGAGAAGACTTCAGGCTCCTGCTCCATTCTCAATACAGGTCCACGCAGGTCCATGCGGGCTTCATCCTCTTCCCCTTGAGAGTCCCCGCTAGGAACCTCGTCTTCGACTTCAATCCCTACCGACATCCTTTCTCTCACTCGCTGGGGCCTCCCACTTTCTCCACAGGTCGCATGTGTGGACCTTGCGTCTTAAATGAGCTTTATGAGACACCACACGCCGCCTCGGAGGCTATGACCCCACAACGCGCAGCTCTAGCGTTCAGCTGGCACACGAGACGTTCAAATCGTAGTTGATGCCCGCCATCTTCTCGTGTCGCAACTATGCACGATTGGATTCAAATGACGCAGTATGGAAGCGATCCGGGTACATTTGGCATGCTGTCGGACATGCGTGCTTGAGATGGCGAGGCACCTCATTGAGCGACCGCGCGTGCGTATATTTTGCTGTTTCAAACGCTAACACGCGATTCGCGTAGTGCTAGCACTCGACTCGTTCAGATGTCTAACTTCTAGTTGATGCCTCCAGCCTTCGATGTGTCGCAGCTCAAACGGCGGAATTAGAAAGGCGCAGTTCAGAAGTGCTCCGTGTATATTCCAAATTTGACATGCTGGATGTGTTTTCCGACGGTGGCAGTTTGGTGGACCTGAGCAATCGCGATTGTGTGTAGCGTGTTCGTGAGTGCGGAAATAAGTGGGGGAGAAGACTGCATCGGGCGGCCTCCGGGACGAAGATGGATAGGACAGCAGACATACTTAGAGACGAAATTTCATGCACCATGGTCCGGAGTATTGGCGGTAGAATACAGAGAAAAACATGACAAAGTGAAATCGATATAGAGGCGATTCGTCAAAGACACCTAGCGTGCATACTCATCGGGATTCAGAGGGTTCACGCTCAACGATCAAACGCGGGGAGAGGAATATTGTTCTCTATTGTCATCTTGATGCAATTACAAGGTGTAGGCGCAGAAGTCGCCGTTCGCGGAGTGTCCGGTAGACGGTAATAAACGAAATTTTTCGTAGATTTGTACACTAATACACCAACGCCTGTACCGCAACAGCACGTTCCAAGTATGCACGCACACCTTTGAAGCCCTACCCCTGACAACGACGCGAAAGGGCCATCGCGAAATTGTCCTCCTCTTGAATCAGAGATCTTCATCTTGGTCCATGTCGGACATCGTCGATGATGACTCGCCATCATCAGTTGTGTAATCATCAAGCATATGATACATATTAACACCCTCAAAGATTCTCCTGGACTCGCGAGTCATGAGTCCCAATAGCCAGTCTGCCAATAAATCAAACTTTAGCCATGAGAGGGAAGAACGGTCATATTTCTATACGATGAAAATGAGTACAATAAAAACTGTAGAGTTACCCTTCGAACATACCTTCAAGAAATCTATAGCTTGAGAGCAGAAACCACATGGTGGTCTCCACTGATGTTGAGGAGGTATCTTGGAACACACGTAATGCAGCGCACGTAGGGCATTTAAGCTCTGCTGTGTCGGAATCGTATAAGGTAGACACTCAATAAGCGGCAGAAAATATTTCCTAGTGACTGTTTTCCAGCCCGAGTATTCTTCAAAACTGGGGTTCAGCGCAGCGTATTGATTTTCACGAGCATGGTGAGGAGGAATGTGGCTAGATGAGGATACCAGTCATAAGGGCTGATGACTGAGCTTCCCTCACTCTCAAAGACTTCCTCGTGGAATTCAGTTATCCATCTGTGAGCGCCGTGAGCATTGAAATCAGCACTTGGAATGTCCAATCGATCCAGAGGCTTCTCCTCGATGGAGGAGTATGTTCCGTCATGGGATGGAGAGATTATATGCAAGAATACTGACGGAATGGAGTCGCTATCGCTGTACATCCAAAGATTAGAGCAATAAGCATCTGTGAAGTGTGGCAAGTAGGCGATTTCGAATATCCTTTTCGCAGCGCATACCATTGTGTGAGGAAGGCTGCTATCGTGATCTCTGATAACGTCCCTGCTGGGTCCGGTCTGGTATGGATGGCAGCAATAAATTGGTGAACGGCGGACGTATGATTATATTGGCACTCACCACATGTCTGTTGAACCAACCCAATGCAGCCAATACCAATTCAAGCGAGGATATATCGCGTAAGCCATCCCAGAAAGATGTATCCATTATGATGTTGAATATTTCCATTTTATTCGGATCTTCAAAGCATTCTTTGGAGTGTATGTCCGAAATTCGACTGTATCGTAAGAACATCGGCAAAACCGCAAAAAGAATATATTGGAATGCAATGCCCCTTTGAAAAGGCAAACAATGACGCAAACGCCCAAAAGGCATGGTAAAGTGAAACAAATAGACTCCTTATTTGTAAGTCATGGCCAGAATTAGCTAAAAATAAAACCTTTGTAGTCCTTGTAAGGTAGCTTAAATCTTTGTTAACCTTGCATTACAAAACAATTTTCCACAGCCACTGAGGGGGCAATTTTACAATAAAAATATTGGATCATTAATGTTGCTACAAAATACATAGCACTCTTCCCATATAACTCCAATTGATTATTCATAATATCACATTTAATTGAAATGCTACTTACCAGGATTGAACCACCACCTTCGCAGAACACAATTAAATACCTATTCTAACTACTACACCAATACGTCATTACTGTATATAAGAACGTGACGGTCAATGTCACTATTTAAAAAGCGGCCTATCTGGGAGAGCCAAAATAATTGATATACAATTAAATCTCGTACCAATGTTTAGTGTATTTTACATACAAAACTTATGCTTATGGTAACTTACAAGAATACAGAAAAGGTTGTCAAAAATGCAACGTACCTCAATGGTCCACCAAAAATTACCACTGAAAGTAAAGTTGAATAAATATTTTGCTTAAATTTAATATTGCCTTAATTCTTACTCAACCAGTTCAAAATACTAGAATAATTAGTGGGCATAGTAACGTAATACAATGTTTGTATGACTTTCCAAGGATGCACAAAGGTTTCGATCACCCATATATAGCCTCAAAATGATTGACTTGCCTAATATAGGCCACAATGTAATATATGGTTTTGTCGGTTTTGCCGATGAAGCAGTCGGCAGAACGCACAAGTTGCCATCGGCGTTCAACAGATGATTGGTCATCATTGCTGTAGAATATCCTGTTAAAGTACTGGGCACTGAAACTTACTATCCGATGGTCCCATGCTGCAACATGTTGATTTTCCAGAAAATGGCTTTGGATCTTATAGCGCACGGCCGAAAAGAGTAGGCCCTCAGTGTATATATCGAGATATCCTCTTGCATTGGGGTCGAACTTACATCAGGAAAACAGAAAGAATCACATCAGACATTATGAACTCCGAAATCCCTTATAGACGATCATCTGTGCCATAATCCGGTCACCATAGTATAGGCTGACTCACAATGCAATTTATAGAAAGACATTGCTAGGTCCAAAAAATATTTGAAAATTGATATTATGAATTTGTCATAATAATATGGGTTATTAGTAGATGGTTATCTGCGTTATAATTGTCATCATAATATATGCTGATTCACAATGTAATTTATAGCAAGATATTGCTAGGTCCAAAAAATATTTGAAAAGTGATATTGTGAGTTTATCGTAGTGATACAGTTTATTATGGAATTGATACTGTCCCTATGCATGACGATAGGGCATGATATTATTATCAATATCAACAAGGTATCTAATTCTAGGATACTTGTGATACATTGCAAGCCAGGCAACTGTTCGAGCTAGATATAATATGACCAAGAAATTCCAATGCCAGAGCTTACTGTCACCAATTGTCTACAAGAATTTAGATCCTCAGAGACTCGCAATGGATTGCAAACTAAGCACCCTTCTGTGAGCTGGATACAATATAGTTGACAGATTCCAATGCCAGAACACTGTTGTCGTCAGCCTGACCAGCTACAATTTGAGACCAGAACCCGTTCTGAATATTAACCATGGTATTCAGGGTTTCACTCCAAAAGAAAGCCAAATGGGTATATTTTCAAGCAGATAAATATACGACTACATTAACTACAGGTACTAAAACCAACAGTAACCCCTCCCATTGCGGAATCTCTTCCCACCCCACTGATTGATAATGTCAACGACCCAATACTTGAATAAGGGTAACACGTAAAGCTAGATAAGAAATATGAAGAACTTACTCATAAGCTTCAAAAATAAATAAATAAACATAAATATAAATTTCTCAATATGGCCATACCTGTGAACGTTACACTTGTGTATAAATGCTCGGTCTGAAGACTCAAGCAAAAATAAAGAATTGGGCTGCCATTTTAAATTATCAACAGAAATAAAATTAAAATAGATAAAAACGAGGAAAAAGGACTGACAAATTGCGCCTGGCCAGAGTTTAGGTGGTCACTTTCAGAGACACCTAGGATTAGCAGAATACAATAACAAATTATATGGATAAAACCTACCTATTATGAAGTCTGTCTGGCGCAGGGCCTTCTATTGATCTCCGAAATACAATCAGTAAAGCAGTGGGTAAGAATGAGCCGAGCAGTTACCTAGAGCAATTCACCTGGGAAAGCATCGATAATGATCAGCCAGACGCTCTTGAGGTATGGGCAAGGTGTTAAGTTGGAATAATTGGGTGAGTGGGTAGTGTCGTTGTTTGCGACTAGAGTTAGTTGGGGTGTTAGTAGGAAGGTCGTGTTTATATATCTTCATGCTTGTGGGGCCGCCTCCACCTTCACACGCACTAAACAAAACAAAATGATGTGATATTGGGGCCTGTCAAAGCGGTTGAGAAGCGACTGCACTCGGGCTCCACTTGTTGGTTACTTGAGCCGAAATGGTGGATGGTGGCAGCAGTTTTGGTGGCATAGGTTGGGTTGGCAACGGTACTAGAAGGACGAAGTGAGTTGAAAGAGATTAGGAGGAACACAGGAAATAGAGATGCGCTCCACAGCAGACGCCAGCCACTGTGACTCCATCAGCGGCACACACGGCAACAATA
>JAJIRX010000722.1:0-23297 GCA_023853785.1 Psilocybe azurescens | reverse complement strand
CAAGCTGGGAGAGAAAAAGGAGAGAATGCACCGGCTCTTCTGGTGTGCTTCTTCAGATAGCGTATTACGATATTATTTAGTATACGAAACGTAGAGTGAGTAGGTGAGTATGGCATCCTGAGGCTGAAACCTCGCCCCTTTAGCCTGGATTCGAATCCAACTACGGCTCCACCAACCAAATAATTACCTTTCAACGCTACTACATTTGGACAGGACCAATGCATGAATGCATGAGAAAGTTCAAAGGGCATGTATGGTGACTGCCGGTTGAGTTGGACAAACACGCCTGAAACTTTGACTATATCTGACGCTGGCTGGCATTGCTCATATCCGTGTGTTTAAACGATTGAGTGACGAGTGGCTCGCAAATATTTCTATTAGATAATATGTAGTTGCTTGAATTTTGACCTGCGATACACTGACCGTATCGGAATAGACAAAGCGGTAGGTTCGTTCTAACCCGCCGTTCTTTGTCGTTCAACTTTCGCTGCCCAAACAACTATAAAGTATACATATCAAGGTAGACCTTCAGCAATCTTCTTCTTTCAAGCCCATCATCTGCGCAACAATTTTCTTCTGCTTCTCAGTAGGAGGTAAATCAGGAAAACCAAGAACGACGACGGAAAATCTCTCGGCGTTCTTATGATCTAAGCAGTCTGCTCTATATCCCTAAACAATCAGAAACCAGTAAGACAATACCTATCATGTATCATGACATGAAAACGAACCGCTGCTCGATGAACTACCAGCCCTTCAGCACGCTTGTAAATCAAGTTGAAGATCTCGTTCCTTGCTGTATTTCCATTCTCGCGCTCATCCAGTGGTACGACCTTGCCAATGGACTCCAGGACATGGAAAAATTATCATACAAATTTCCACCGCCTGGGAGGGCGTCGTAACTTTGATCATACGGACAGGGGAACGCAAACTTTTTCATGCAGTAGTCAGAGAGTAGATCGATACAGTGATGTTAATGAGATAACACACACATTCGTGGGGACTGAGGCCTAAAGGGACTATATGATTATCAATACAATGTAATAAAAAGTAATGCAGAAGATATTACTCACAGTCTTTTTGCTGAGGCCATTGTCATCTAAGTAGTCGTGCATATGGTATCAGTGTCCCGAAGGGTCGTAGCTGACCGCACTCACAGGTGGCATTTGAGTCGTTAGATTTTTCAGAGTTATCCATACGGTGTCTCCAAGGATGTTACCCACTAAATAGGATTCTGCGGTGAGTTGAATACCGTCTATGTTGAATATTATTATGAGCGCTGAGTTATTGAGTGACTTCACCTGGTCCGCTTTTATACTCCAACGAACGACTTTCCACGTGACTAAGGACGATGTGTGTTGAAATATTCTTCTCACACTATAGAGCTTAACTCCATTGGGACAAGGCTTACAAAGAACATCCCATCCGAAACCGGTAGTCCATCACAACGAGGTGCCTCGCACTGGTCTTATTCTCAGAAGAGCTCCATGGTCAATCCATTTTTTAACACAAGAAATTGAAGGCGATACCACCAAGATGCTATCCACAGACCTATGAAGAAATAATTTTCTAAGGCAATAACACACGTACCGCCTGTTGTGTACCATTCATTGTCCACACTTTCATGTTTACAAATGTCACACACCCCGTGCCCTAGTAAGTGCCATCTATTCTGACTTTACTAGGATCCCATTCGGAACCTTTATAACTCACCCAAACAAGTATCCAGATGCTACCCACATCGACGTGTCGTCTGATCTCCTGTCAGTGGCTTTGTCATGTTCTACTTCTTGGACATTACTTTAGCGGAACGAGCGTATACATCAGCTGTGAGTAGTAGAAAAGGTATTAAAGGCAGCTACGACCTCTTCGTAATCCTCACTAAATTCACACAAACTTTTGAACGGTGAGTACTTTTAAACCGTTTGGCTATCTTTGGGTTCTAAGTATCGTCCAATGTCTACGCGCAACCCAGACTTCGCAATGGAACCGACTCTTTACTACTAGAAGAAGGCAGAGCTTGAAAGGTGGAGTGAGTATGCAGCATCGCTACACATCTTTGCGGGATACTCCTGAGTCCCAGATCAGTACCATTGCCTTTCAACGCTACTATATTTGGATAGGGCCCATGCGCGAATGTATGAGAAAGTCCAAAGGGCATATGTGGGGCTGCCGTTTGAGCTGGACAAATATGCCCGAAATTTTCACTATATCTGACGCTGGCACTGTTTAAAACCGTATGTTTAAATGATTGAGTGACGAGTGGCTCGTAAATATTTCTGTTAGAAAGTAATTGCTTAATTTTGACCTGTGATACACTGACCATACCGGAATAGACAAAGCGGTAGGTCCATTCTAAGCCGCTGTTCTTTGCCGGTCAACTTGCGCTACGCAAGCAACTGTCGAAAGGTATGTATTTGAAAGCAACTATATATAAAAAGATGCTTGAAAATAACTAAGGCTGTATGTTTGTAGGCTGATTGTGCGTCTTTACATATCAAGGTAGACCTTTAGCAAATCTTCTTCTTTCAAACCCATCATCTGAGTAACAATTTTCTTCTGCTTCTCAGTAGGAGGTAAATCAGGAAAACCAAGAACGACGACGGAAACCTCTCGGCGTTCATACGATCTGAGCAGTCTGCTCTATATCCCTAAACAATCAGAAACCAGTAAGACAATACCTATCATGTATTTTAAACATGAAAAACAAACCAATCCTCTATGAACAACGAGCCCTTCAGTGCGCTTGTAAATCAAGTTGAAGATCTCGTTCCTTGCTGTGTTTCCATTCTCGCGCTCGTCCAGTGGTACGACCTTGCCAATGGACTCCAGGACATGGAAAAATTATCAAACAGTTTTCCACCGCCTGGGAGGGTGTCGTAAACTTTAATCATACGGCCATCGGGACAGGGGAACGCAAACTTTTTTTCATGCAGCAGTCAGAGAGTAGAACGATACAGTGAGGTTAATGAGATAGCACACACAGTCGTGGGGACTGAGACCTAAAGGGACTATACAATTATCAATATAATGTAATGAAGAGTAACGCAGGAGATATCACTCACAATCTTCTTTACTGAGGCCATTGTCATCTAAGTAGGCATGCATATGGTGTTAGTGTCCCCAAAGGTGTTTTAGGTGAGCGCACTCACAGGTGGCATTTGAGTCGTTAGATTTTTCAGAATGATCCATACGGTGTCACGAAGGATATTACACACTAAACAGGATTCTACGGTGAATTGAATACCGTCGATATTAAATATGAGCTCTGGGTTATTGAGTGACTTCACCTGGTCCGCTTTTATACACCAACGAACGACTTTCCACGTGACTACGACGATGTGTGTTGAAACATCTATAGAGCTTGACACACCGGGGCGACACCGGGGCGACACACCGGGGCAAGGCTTACAAAGAACAACGCATCCAAAACCAAAGACCTCTCTGCCGCGCTTTTACACTTCAGGCGCTTTCATTTGCGGACGACACCGTCTTCACCGACGTACAACAGACTCACAAAGCTCTTGCTGCACACCAAAAAGTAAAAGGATGGCTTCATCTGTGCCCCCATTGCTCGCTATCCCTGCAAATGTGTCTTGGACTCGTTCCGGATAGCTATCGCGCAAAAGCTCTCGAATGCGCTGTCGCTCATGCTGGAACAGGGGTTTGCGGGAGTTGACTATGGGAGAAGGGGAGGGCTTCACTGTTGCGTTCTCCTGGTTCAGAGTTCCCGGGAAGCTCGAGGAGACAGCAGCCAAAGGTCATCGAAAACGTGCGTTGTCCTTACTCTCTATTATACTAATATAAGTAAAATTAATCAGCTCACACTCACCACCGCATAGTTCCAACGGGAAGATTGTGTCGAGTCTGTCGTGCTCAACAAGTCCTTCCTCCACTTCTACGTAAACACGAGGAATAAGATTTGCGAAGTGCTCACCCAGATTGACCCTCTCGCGCGACGCGCCCTGTGGTCAGCCCGAGTATGGCACGAACGACTCGGACAAGGGCAAGAAGGTCATCGTACTCGCCGCTGAACATCACCCAGTCGTTCCATGTTGGGCATTTACGGAACACGATCATTGACGCGTTTTTGGCTAATTTGTATAAGGCGTGTCGGTGGGGGTCATCTCGATGAATTATCTCGGTGGTTGGGCACACAGGTGAGATTCTTTCTTCTCTTCGTCTCAGTTTTGCTCTCGTTTTTAGTCCAATCTCTTTTGTCTCGGTTCTATTCCTCGCCTCTTCTTCACCATTCCTCACGTCTTCTATTCCAATCCCTGAAAATCCCACTGACATCTCCCTCCTCCCTAGTTCAGCCTAATAGCCACAAGCTTTGAAAACACGGCTCCCAAGGCGAACCCAGAAAAGACGTCATCAATCACCGCTTCGACATCTACGCCGCCATCAACAAAGACGCGCGTCCGACCTCACCGTCAAAGCCTCCGTCGCCCAGCTGTTGAAGCGCATGGAAGATACCAACGAAGACTCCTGCACAATTGGTGCGTGTGCAGAGAGATGAGTGTAAAGTAGTATGAGAAGGAGAAGGAGTATGAGTGATTTTGGGTGAAGTTCGATGTATATGGGGAGAGCGAGGTGGTGAGGGAGCCAATGGATAGTGCGTTGGAAAAGTTGGAAAGTATGGGCTTGATTTCGGACTCCGGAGCCGGATGGTGCGAAGTCGGGGAGTTGGAGAAGTGGAAGCTGTTGTTTGTAAGAAGGGTGCATTCAGTTTTTTATGTTATTTCTCTCCTTGTACTTTTCTCAGAGCTCATCACAGACGGTATGTCGATCTACCTGACGCGCGACATCGGCGGCGCGATCGAGCGCTACAGCAAATACAAATCATTCGATAAAATGATATACATAGTCTCCTCGCAACAAGACCTGCACCTCGCGCAGTTCTTCAAAGTACACGAGCTCATGGGCTTCCCTGGGCTTCTCTCGTGCACGTCAACTATGGGCTACTTGCATGCACGCGACATCACATTCCTCCTGGGCATCTACCCGGACGTCGTCAAAACTGCGATGAAGACCCAGGAGCCGAGCGGGGTGGTGACGTTCCCGTTTCGGCTGGCGCATGCGATCGGCAGCGCGTCGGATGTGGCTATTGTTAAAGGGGAGTAGGGTGCGAATGAGGAGAGTGTGCGGGCGAAGATGTATTTGTATGGGTGTGCGCGGGAGGTATTGGCGGGTGCAATGAGGCTGTTGAGTTTGAAGCCGTTGGAAAGGATGTAAATCGATTGGTCTGTGGAGCAGCTATGCTTTGGTAGTCGAGCAACCGATCTGACTGTCCAGCTTCCAGGTCATACTATCCTTTTTGGATTGCATTCAAAAATTGAGCTTAATCATGATCGCCTTCGAACGCTCTCGTCGTTACACGCCCATTGGATCCTTTAGCTATACTCGGGTGCACAAGTCTGCTTGACATCACTGCCTGTAGGCCTTTGGATGGACGCCTCCAAGTAATCTGGCACAGGCACTGAGTCTGTCCACTCCCACACGCTCGCGCTCGCGCACAACATCACCCTTCAGGTCATAGCCTTAACATCACTCCACCAATATACACCCATCCTTCTTTCCAAAGCCCACTTGCTACCACCCGGCGCACGAGCTGGTCTGGCAGTCAAGACACTCGTTTTAGTGCTGGAACGAGGTCGACTTGTAGACTGGACGACACCGCAGAGAAGACTTCAGGCTCCTGCTCCATTCTCAATACAGGTCCACGCAGGTCCATGCGGGCTTCATCCTCTTCCCCTTGAGAGTCCCCGCTAGGAACCTCGTCTTCGACTTCAATCCCTACCGACATCCTTTCTCTCACTCGCTGGGGCCTCCCACTTTCTCCACAGGTCGCATGTGTGGACCTTGCGTCTTAAATGAGCTTTATGAGACACCACACGCCGCCTCGGAGGCTATGACCCCACAACGCGCAGCTCTAGCGTTCAGCTGGCACACGAGACGTTCAAATCGTAGTTGATGCCCGCCATCTTCTCGTGTCGCAACTATGCACGATTGGATTCAAATGACGCAGTATGGAAGCGATCCGGGTACATTTGGCATGCTGTCGGACATGCGTGCTTGAGATGGCGAGGCACCTCATTGAGCGACCGCGCGTGCGTATATTTTGCTGTTTCAAACGCTAACACGCGATTCGCGTAGTGCTAGCACTCGACTCGTTCAGATGTCTAACTTCTAGTTGATGCCTCCAGCCTTCGATGTGTCGCAGCTCAAACGGCGGAATTAGAAAGGCGCAGTTCAGAAGTGCTCCGTGTATATTCCAAATTTGACATGCTGGATGTGTTTTCCGACGGTGGCAGTTTGGTGGACCTGAGCAATCGCGATTGTGTGTAGCGTGTTCGTGAGTGCGGAAATAAGTGGGGGGAGAAGACTGCATCGGGCGGCCTCCGGGACGAAGATGGATAGGACAGCAGACATACTTAGAGACGAAATTTCATGCACCATGGTCCGGAGTATTGGCGGTAGAATACAGAGAAAAACATGACAAAGTGAAATCGATATAGAGGCGATTCGTCAAAGACACCTAGCGTGCATACTCATCGGGATTCAGAGGGTTCACGCTCAACGATCAAACGCGGGGAGAGGAATATTGTTCTCTATTGTCATCTTGATGCAATTACAAGGTGTAGGCGCAGAAGTCGCCGTTCGCGGAGTGTCCGGTAGACGGTAATAAACGAAATTTTTCGTAGATTTGTACACTAATACACCAACGCCTGTACCGCAACAGCACGTTCCAAGTATGCACGCACACCTTTGAAGCCCTACCCTGACAACGACGCGAAAGGGCCATCGCGAAATTGTCCTCCTCTTGAATCAGAGATCTTCATCTTGGTCCATGTCGGACATCGTCGATGATGACTCGCCATCATCAGTTGTGTAATCATCAAGCATATGATACATATTAACACCCTCAAAGATTCTCCTGGACTCGCGAGTCATGAGTCCCAATAGCCAGTCTGCCAATAAATCAAACTTTAGCCATGAGAGGGAAGAACGGTCATATTTCTATACGATGAAAATGAGTACAATAAAAACTGTAGAGTTACCCTTCGAACATACCTTCAAGAAATCTATAGCTTGAGAGCAGAAACCACATGGTGGTCTCCACTGATGTTGAGGAGGTATCTTGGAACACACGTAATGCAGCGCACGTAGGGCATTTAAGCTCTGCTGTGTCGGAATCGTATAAGGTAGACACTCAATAAGCGGCAGAAAATATTTCCTAGTGACTGTTTTCCAGCCCGAGTATTCTTCAAAACTGGGGTTCAGCGCAGCGTATTGATTTTCACGAGCATGGTGAGGAGGAATGTGGCTAGATGAGGATACCAGTCATAAGGGCTGATGACTGAGCTTCCCTCACTCTCAAAGACTTCCTCGTGGAATTCAGTTATCCATCTGTGAGCGCCGTGAGCATTGAAATCAGCACTTGGAATGTCCAATCGATCCAGAGGCTTCTCCTCGATGGAGGAGTATGTTCCGTCATGGGATGGAGAGATTATATGCAAGAATACTGACGGAATGGAGTCGCTATCGCTGTACATCCAAAGATTAGAGCAATAAGCATCTGTGAAGTGTGGCAAGTAGGCGATTTCGAATATCCTTTTCGCAGCGCATACCATTGTGTGAGGAAGGCTGCTATCGTGATCTCTGATAACGTCCCTGCTGGGTCCGGTCTGGTATGGATGGCAGCAATAAATTGGTGAACGGCGGACGTATGATTATATTGGCACTCACCACATGTCTGTTGAACCAACCCAATGCAGCCAATACCAATTCAAGCGAGGATATATCGCGTAAGCCATCCCAGAAAGATGTATCCATTATGATGTTGAATATTTCCATTTTATTCGGATCTTCAAAGCATTCTTTGGAGTGTATGTCCGAAATTCGACTGTATCGTAAGAACATCGGCAAAACCGCAAAAAGAATATATTGGAATGCAATGCCCTTGAAAGGCAACAAATGACGCAAACGCCCAAAAGGCATGGTAAAGTGAAACAAATAGACTCCTTATTTGTAAGTCATGGCCAGAATTAGCTAAAAATAAAACCTTTGTAGTCCTTGTAAGGTAGCTTAAATCTTTGTTAACCTTGCATTACAAAACAATTTTCCACAGCCACTGAGGGGGCAATTTTACAATAAAAATATTGGATCATTAATGTTGCTACAAAATACATAGCACTCTTCCCATATAACTCCAATTGATTATTCATAATATCACATTTAATTGAAATGCTACTTACCAGGATTGAACCACCACCTTCGCAGAACACAATTAAATACCTATTCTAACTACTACACCAATACGTCATTACTGTATATAAGAACGTGACGGTCAATGTCACTATTTAAAAAGCGGCCTATCTGGGAGAGCCAAAATAATTGATATACAATTAAATCTCACCAATGTTTAGTGTATTTTACATACAAAACTTATGCTTATGGTAACTTACAAGAATACAGAAAAGGTTGTCAAAATGCAACGTACCTCAATGGTCCACCAAAAATTACCACTGAAAGTAAAGTTGAATAAATATTTTGCTTAAATTTAATATTGCCTTAATTCTTACTCAACCAGTTCAAAATACTAGAATAATTAGTGGGCATAGTAACGTAATACAATGTTTGTATGACTTTCCAAGGATGCACAAAGGTTTCGATCACCCATATATAGCCTCAAAATGATTGACTTGCCTGATATAGGCCACAATGTAATATATGGTTTTGTCGGTTTTGCCGATGAAGCAGTCGGCAGAACGCACAAGTTGCCATCGGCGTTCAACAGATGATTGGTCATCATTGCTGTAGAATATCCTGTTAAAGTACTGGGCACTGAAACTTACTATCCGATGGTCCCATGCTGCAACATGTTGATTTTCCAGAAAATGGCTTTGGATCTTATAAGCGGCCGAAAAGAGTAGGCCCTCAGTGTATATATCGAGATATCCTCTTGCATTGGGGTCGAACTTACATCAGGAAAACAGAAAGAATCACATCAGACATTATGAACTCCGAAATCCCTTATAGACGATCATCTGTGCCATAATCCGGTCACCATAGTATAGGCTGACTCACAATGCAATTTATAGAAAGACATTGCTAGGTCCAAAAAATATTTGAAAATTGATATTATGAATTTGTCATAATAATATGGGTTATTAGTAGATGGTTATCTGCGTTATAATTGTCATCATAATATATGCTGATTCACAATGTAATTTATAGCAAGATATTGCTAGGTCCAAAAATATTTGAAAAGTGATATTGTGAGTTTATCGTAGTGATACAGTTTATTATGGAATTGATACTGTCCCTATGCATGACGATAGGGCAGCTGTGATATTATTATCAATATCAACAAGGTATCTAATTCTAGGATACTTGTGATACATTGCAAGCCAGGCAACTGTTCGTGAGCTAGATATAATATGACCAAGAAATTCCAATGCCAGAGCTTACTGTCACCAATTGTCTACAAGAATTTAGATCCTCAGAGACTCGCAATGGATTGCAAACTAAGCACCCTTCTGTGAGCTGGATACAATATAGTTGACAGATTCCAATGCCAGAACACTGTTGTCGTCAGCCTGACCAGCTACAATTTGAGACCAGAACCCGTTCTGAATATTAACCATGGTATTCAGGGTTTCACTCCAAAAAGAAAGCCAAATGGGTATATTTTCAAGCAGATAAATATACGACTACATTAACTACAGGTACTAAAACCAACAGTAACCCCTCCCATTGCGGAATCTCTTCCCACCCCACTGATTGATAATGTCAACGACCCAATACTTGAATAAGGGTAACACGTAAAAGCTAGATAAGAAATATGAAGAACTTACTCATAAGCTTCAAAAATAAATAAATAAACATAAATATAAATTTCTCAATATGGCCATACCTGTGAACGTTACACTTGTGTATAAATGCTCGGTCTGAAGACTCAAGCAAAAATAAAGAATTGGGCTGCCATTTTAAATTATCAACAGAAATAAAATTAAAATAGATAAAAACGAGGAAAAAGGACTGACAAATTGCGCCTGGCCAGAGTTTAGGTGGTCACTTTCAGAGACACCTAGGATTAGCAGAATACAATAACAAATTATATGGATAAAACCTACCTATTATGAAGTCTGTCTGGCGCAGGGCCTTCTATTGATCTCCGAAATACAATCAGTAAAGCAGTGGGTAAGAATGAGCCGAGCAGTTACCTAGAGCAATTCACCTGGGAAAGCGTCGATAATGATCAGCCAGACGTTCTTGAGGTATGGGCAAGGTGTTAAGTTGGAATAATTGGGTGAGTGGGTAGTGGTGTCGTTGTTTGCGACTAGAGTTAGTTGGGGTGTTAGTAGGAAGGTCGTGTTTATATATCTTCATGCTTGTGGGGCCGCTCCACCTTCACACGCACTAAACAAAACAAAATGATGTGATATTGGGGCCTGTCAAAGCGGTTGAGAAGCGACTGCACTCGGGCTCCACTTGTTGGTTACTTGAGCCGAAATGGTGGATGGTGGCAGCAGTTTTGGTGGCATAGGTTGGGTTGGCAATGGTACTAGAAGGACGAAGTGAGTTGAAAGAGATTAGGAGGAACACAGGAAATAGAGATGCGCTCCACAGCAGACGCCAGCCACTGTGACTCCATCAGCGGCACACACGGCAACAATATTTAAACTTGACGAAATGTCGGCGTCGGATGATGGCTCAAAGACGAGCGCGTCGGTCAAGAAAGGGCTGAAAGTCGAGAACACGACGGACATAGAAGATGTGAAAACGCGAAGCGTCTATTAAAGGCCAGGAAGGGCAGAGACTACATCGGCTCAGAGAGCCTCACATCTAAAGGATGGAATAGCGTAGAACATCAAAATAGAGTATAGAAATACACGCACAGCCGTATTCTAACGCCGTCGACATTAAAAAAGCCTAATATCTTTGAAAGGGACGAACGAGCAAGTAGAATGGAGGCCGGTGGAGGGTGAATAGACACGCGAACTTGGGATCGCCTCGAGGTCTGAAACAAGAACGAGCTGGAATTGCACACTTTGTGCCCTAGTGGTACAGTTAATAGGAGAACTTTATAGGGAAAACGAACTTACCTTTTTAATTGACTAGAGGCGTGTCAAATCCGTGCCCTCTAGGAGACGCTGTCATGAACTTGCTGGGATGGCCCAGGGGCGAAGCAGCAAAAACAGTAGAATTAGGCCCGCCATATACATTATTTACACTACTGTACGGGCAGTCGGTCTATATACAATATATTACTAGGTGACTGATATATACATTATGTCCTCGATGTCAAGATACGAAATTATTTATAAAAAAACATATTGTTTCATTTCACCGTTTTTCCTTGCCTCTTCACGTAGAGATTCCATTAGTGCATTACCAACCTTCCTCTCTTTCGGTTCTTCACCCTTGAGACAAAGAAAGTCGGGATGTAGCTCTACACGTTCCGGCGTAAGTACCTCTGCTACTCCTTCCTTCCTCACAACAGCTAGAAGCACAGTAATTGTGTCGGGGTACTTTTTGTAGTGAATTCGTCGAACAAATTTACCGCAATGCTCGCCTTTGATCACAACAAGTAGCCCATTATCACGTGTAGGTGAAGGGTTTTTGAAGGAGACCCATTCAGGCTCGAGGAATCTCGACTGGTGGTGGTCCTCATATCGGATACTCAGTTTTCCGTCAACCTCGACAAGACCAGCAGTGAGCTGTTGATTTTGGTGAGTTCCCCATTGACAATCACTTGAAGAGAAATATTAAGAAGACGTTTATCGAAAAAGGGGTGCTGGATGCGTTTTTCTGGCTGGTGTTAGCAAGTGGAGGAATTGAAGCTTGAGAAAATTCGAGGCTAGGTGACGACGGGTCCCAGGCAGGCGTTGACGAGATTGAAACGATAGGGGTGCGGGAAGAAGGGTCCCAGGCGGGCGTTGATGAGGTCGTATCAGGTAATGGGGTTGCGCCACTAGAACTCGAAGCCTGCCATATTGATTGGGCTTCGTAGCGCTTGTTTTGCAAAAGGCCCGGTTGGTCGGTTTGTCAAAGTCGACCAGTTTGAGTCGTGTGCTTGAATTCATATTTAAACAAAGTACCATCTGAATTAGAATGTATGCTCACCTAGTTTCGATAATGTCGTCGTAATCGAACAGCTCTCGGGCGAAAGGCCGCGCACTAGCAATATGCGAAAGTTGAACCTCTATTCTCTGCCCACTAAGTGTCGGTTGACCAAGAAGGACGTTCTTGACAGTGCCGCAGTACCCCTTCCAAGGACCATGAGTTATGGTAACTCCTAGATCGAGCCATGGCGATCTATCTGCCTTGAGAGGGCGGTCCTCCAAGCTCGGCGGGTGCGAGGCATGTATGAATGGTTCGCTGATCTTTTTCAACAAATTAACGTGATGTTCTAGACGCTGTAATCAAGTTAGTAGAGATAGATGATATTTCATTGCGACGCACATTAAGAGCTTCGCTGGGATCAGCAGCGAGAATTTCTCCCTCAATGGTTTTGACAATGATGGAGGCGAATTCTTCTTCCACGTTGACAACCCATCCAGTTTTTCCACGAGAAGGGCCACCCGTAATCATAACAAAGTCTCCGAGACCAAAATATTTATATATATCTTGCCAGGTAACGCGCATAGTAAAGTTTTCAAGGTCGGACAGCGCAACTTTGACATAGTCTACTTCTGCAACCACTACGACACCCCGTTTTTCAGTGGAGCGGACAACGATCTCGTCGCCTGTTTCAAAATCCCATTCTTGTGGGCGAGGAATTTGAGTGTTAAGGAAAACGGGTGCTTGGTGCCTAGAAATAGAAATAAAAGATCGAGAGGAATGTTTGTGGCAGATGAAATAGAATGACAGTCGAATTCCTTGCGGACGAGGCCATGTTCGAAAGTGAGTCCAGCAGCAGTGTAAATACCGTCTCGTTGTCGCTTGGGATTGACGCCATAGATATCCTGGTAGGATTTAGGATCGAATAATTGCTGTTTAGGGAGGGAAGGGGGTTTGAAGCTCGCTCGTCAACAAAAATTCAGGGCCTTTTTGGTGAAGGGAGGCGGAGTGGGCAGCTTTAGGCGTGGAACTAAGAGAATGTCGACTCCCCAGGCTTTTACCGCGACGACAACACCAACGTCTCCTCTGTACGCCCCCCCTCCCCGTACTACTCGTACCCATCTGCCTTCTTCACTGACAGTGTCATCGGGCTTCATCTCCAACGTATCGACCCAGTCCTCGAATGGAATGTTTTGCCATCGAATACCTTCTCGCTTTGAATGATTCCCGGGGTAATTTTGGAGTAAGGAGACGAGGTCTCGATTCATGGTGCATTCCAGATATACCCAGCCCCGTAAAGTCCCAGGTGTAAACGCCGAACGTATTTCATGTATCGAGGTGGCATTCTCCAATAAAAACAAGATCGCTGTACTCCCTCGGACCCCTATCTATGACCAATGAATTTTATATCTTCGGTAATAAACGATAACAGGAAACTTACGCGACACTTAACGCTGCCAAAGTGGGAAGTCTTGAGCACAGGGCAAGCCACTAATCAAGTCATGATTTGTAGTGCTGGCAAGCCCTTTCGGCTGATGCGACAACCTGTCGTATATTCGGCTCAAAACTTCCTCGAAGGCGCTCGTCATTATTTTGAAGGGAATTCCTCCATGGGGGACCGAGGAGCTAGACTGACCAGCCGATGGTTCTTCGTCGTCAATGAAATTATCTGAAGAAAAGAGGATGCGCATTAACGCGTAGTAAAGGACATAAAAAAACAAAAACAAAAACAAAAACAAAACAAAAGCAATACATGGACGAACCTAATGATTCCTCTTTCTCATCGTCGTCGCCCTCAAATCCCTCGTCATCCACCGCTGCCTCCAGGTCAAGTAAACGTCGAACTGAGATAGGGATCTCCTGGAATCAAATGGATCAGCGAGGTTGTTTGGACTGGAATAGAACGCATCGCCATTCATGGTATCTTGACGGCGTTTCTGGCTGAGCAATTCGTTAGTAAACTCATTTTCTGTGTGTTAGAAACACCGTCTGTGCAACGCCAACCCATAGTATCAGTACTTCGCAAAGTAGCACGGATACCCAGCTGTACATCTCTACAGTGTACGGCGATTTTTTGGGTTTTATTTCATGTTATATCACTCAATCTCAATTTATTTCATTCGAATGGGATTACGGCTTCCTATATACTAACTACTGACACAAAGAAAATGACTTACGAGGCTTGGTGGATGATGAGGGAGAGCGCGATTAACGATGGTGATGGTTCAGAAGAGAGTGGAAAGGCGTGAGAAAATGGAAACCAATGGACTAAGTCGCGCTGAATCGAGGATCCTCGGGTAAGTAATAGCCGATTACCCGA
Source organism: Psilocybe azurescens (assembly GCA_023853785.1). Taxonomy (NCBI): domain Eukaryota; kingdom Fungi; phylum Basidiomycota; class Agaricomycetes; order Agaricales; family Agrocybaceae; genus Psilocybe; species Psilocybe azurescens. The sequence continues at coordinate 8,911 of JAJIRX010000722.1, read as the reverse complement.
GGATCCTCGATTCGGCGCTGACTTCGTCCTCCGATTATTATTTTCGCACGCCTTTCCTCCCTCTTCTGAACGACCACCATCATCTGGCCGCCCCTCTTCGCTTCGCCACTTCCATGCAATAGTAACTAAAGTAATTTTATGAGTTGTTATAAGTAATAAGTCAGAAATAAGGAAATTTCGTCAATAAAAACGTAAGTAAAGAATAACAACTTGGAGTTAGTTTACTACTAGAGAAATATAGAACTTTGGCTATGACGGGTCAGTTTCGCTCCTTACTAGGCGCGCCATTGGGTCGAATAATCCTGAGCTTACATTAACTAGCCAGACCAACCTTGCACAGGCCTGGGATCACAAGCGGACTACACGCGGCGCTGGCATATGTCTTATGGTGACGCTAGATAATAGAATGGTGCCGCAGAGGCGGCTACGCCCATACACGCGGCGTTCAAAGGTATAACCTATATCTATCTAACACACTTTTCAAAGTGATGATTAGCCTTCTCTAGCCCGTGTCATACCAGTCTGAAGGACCACAAAACTATAGGCCAAGAATCTGTTCAGTGAACGGCCGATGATCGTCACAAGAAATTCTGGGCTTAATCTACTAATCACCGCCGAATACAGATAACTATAGACTAGACTACGATGCTACTCTTTTCTTATGCATTCTCAGTGTTCACAGGGTCTGGTTTAATAACAAATAGTGCCACTATATTAGTATTTCGCGAATTCATATTGGACAGTACCATTCAGTAGAGACAGCGCGGAGCGAGTGGAATGATATAATGTTAGTTTGAAACTAGGTCCAGAATTAAGACGGGGATCGTTATCCTAGCAGTATAAACATTCTCCATAATCTCCCAATGCTCGCCGCCAATCACTACAACATTCCCGACTTCTCGGCCCCAGGTCCACGGCACAGTTGCAGCTGAATCATAATGTCAGAAGTTGCTGATTGTTCGCTAAATGACATACCGGTATACACGTTCCCAACGGAGGGCGTCAGCTTCAACCCGGTTGAATATATATCCCCTGCGATGAAGATGGTCCTGTCGAGACGAACTGCGCAAACAAAAAGGTAAGAAGATTCCGATATGTCGAATAACATCGCACGCCCAGCCCACTTGCACATGCTCGGAGGGATGCCGCGCAGGAGTCATTTTAAGAGCTCTACTAAACTTAAACACCCGAACAAAGAATTCAGGGAACGAACAGCTTACCTTCGGACATCGGAGAACGCAATCACAACGAGGGCGATAGAGTTTTGGATCATAGTTGAGGTAAAGATGAGGTTTTGTCGGAAAAGGTGAGATCTAAGCAGCAGAAATGGTGGTGAAGTCGTAGTCTTTGAGAGACTCGGATTATTCGCGTCTTCTCGTAGTTATGTGTGTGTTTTGCGTGCAACGAAATAAGCACCCATCGGCATCACAAACGCAAGTCCCTGTTGGTAAATTTGGGCTGTTGAGAATAGTTACAATAACAAAAAAATCACATTGAGAGATATACTGCAAGTTAAGATATACTTGTTACTAAGAAATACGGTGAGTAGTAGCTTCAAGATACTAATGTCATGTAAAGTACAGTGAGTGGGGACGTTATATACAAATGTGCAGGATAATCGTTGAAAGACGAGCACAGCTCAAGCGGCCTCCGTGCGCTCAAGGGCCGTACGTTGTTCTTTGAGTGCTTTGCACGATGCTAATATGTTTGATTGACGATGGCGGTGGGTGGTTGGGAAGATTTGCCTATTATCGTCATTGCTTAAACTAATATTCCTTGTGAGAAGTGGGAACACTCACTTTGTCCACCAGGCGAGTAAATCTTGGGCACGTTTCTTTGCAGCTGGCCCAGGGAGAACCTCAAAGAAATCGATAATATAGTGATACAACCCCTGGTAGTCAAATCCACCATAATTCGGAGTCCATGAGGCGCAGTTTGCAAGTTGAAGTGGAGCTGGCAGTCACGGATAAGCATTGAGCAACATACGATACATGGACGCATACCTGTACAGCAGCATATGCGATAGATCGGGAGTAACCTTGGTCAGATGAAGCTTTGACGCTACATTGCGGCGCACAGAGTTGCTGTTGGAAGAAGTCCTCTGTGACTTGGTTGGAGGCATGTTCTCAGCGTTGTTTTCCTCATCCAAAATATCTTTGACTGAGCTGGGCGATGTGAATATGACTTTATAGACCTGTTAAAACGCTGAGTAGAAAATACGGACTGAAAAGCAAGAGAAAATAAACCTACTTTGACGAGGAGAGTGCTCTTCAAGTACCCAGATTCTAAGTTTTCCACGTCTGGGTTGTACTTTGCATAGAAACACCTCGAGTGGTAGCTGGAAAGCCAGTCAAACTTTTCATCAAATGCACGTAGCTTACGAGTACTGTGAATGGAGATGAGGTCACATCATTGGGCTGAGTGGTTGACTACTCACACAAGATTGTTCCAATCAAACTCTGCAGGACATAAGAGTCGTCCTGTGGTGTCGTGCTCGATTCCCCTATTCTTGCGGCACTGGGCATCCAACAGAGGAGAGGGACAAGGGTTGGCTTTGTTCAACCAATCTGCGACATATCCACGAATCCGACTCAAGTCGTCACTACGGGCACCATTGGCACCATGCTGAAGCTAATGGTGATTCAGTAAGTGAATACGCCAATGTCCAAGACAATGCTACCCACCATCGCATAAAACGTGCTGAGCTCTTCAGGTTGTGCTTCGTCAATTTTCTTCTGGAAGTTGGGGATGAGGTGGCAGAGTTCTCGGACGGCTGTGTGGCTGCTCCCAGCTGGGCGCCATTCATACGTCAACCAAGCAAAAAATTAAAAAGAAAAAAAGTGAAGAACATACTGCTTCAAATTCTCAACTTCATCTTCGTCGAGCTCATTAAGTTCTTTATTCAGATCTATGTCTTCGGCATCGTAAGCGCTATGCTTATCTGATTCGGACACCAAGTCTCTGAGCTCTCCGCAGACAAAGATCAATTTGCGTATACGCGTCCAAGGCTGGTGGTGCTTGCGTTCCTGACGAGTGCCGTATTGTTGAGCCGGTAAGTAGATTTAAAGCTCAGTTAAATTTACTTACTCAGCCTTTCTTTAGATGGATTGTTGGTATTTACACTTTCTTGGAGCGCGAGGAATCGTCGTCTCCAAATAGCGGCGCTAGTATCAGTGTCATCAGAATCAGGCGCACAGTATCACCGGTAGGAGATGATGGGCGAGACTCGGTGGAAGGACCAGTATGTACAGGGGAAACAGGCATGACCGTTAGAAGTAGGGGAATTAAACAACAAAGGGTATGATATTGCTCACTTTATATATGATATACCCTAACGTTCAATGTAAATTTGGTTTTGCCTTCAGCGCCAATGTCGGCAGTGTATACTAGTCGGCTTGACGTCACTGATACAACAACGGCGGCCCCACTCGTATATGCACCTTGCAACGGTGGCGGGCCAAGGGTCAAGAGGAGGATTTTTATCAATGACGCCGTACGCAGCTCTAACCAGAATTGGAGGTTCCTTGTCGCGTCTGGTTAGATCTGTTTGCTACTAGGCCTGTCAGTTATAGATTTTGGGAGACTAGTTAGTGCGTACTTACGGATCGTAAAGTCTTGCCCATACTTCCTGCCTCTCCTGGTCTTGAGGTTTTGTTTTGAGCTTTCAGGAATAGCTCTAACGCTCAGGTCCTCATAGATTTTATAACATTCTACAATGTCGGAAATCTCTAAAGTGCCTTAATAGGCTGATAAGGGATCAAGTGACAAAATATCCTATGGTTACTACTTCGTCATACGTCTCCATGTAGCTGTATAATTACCATTTTGGACCAACAACAACCACCACATCCCGTATCATTGAAAGGGTCCTGCTGCTCTCCCTGGCATCGCACAACAGACTAGAAGAGATTTTCGTCATACTCCATTGCTGTGGAGACCTCCGCCGAACCTATAAAGAGTCAAGGTGGTGAGCGAACAACCCAAAATGAGTCGCTCTAACACTCGCCGTATTCCCATTACGCTCGACTGCCACCAACCCGCCCAAACTCAAAGTGCTTCCGACGCACAATATTCCCTCACCGAATATTCGGGCTCGGACTTTCCACCTTGTAGAGTGGGGAGTGACCCGCCCATTTTTGGCTCTCCTATTACCGCTGTATCGCGTCCAGACCCCCTCCTCAGGCAGCTGCAACTGCCATATCGAACGAGAGACCTTCTCAATCACGGCGTCGTCGACAAGCAAATGCAGGACTTGGACAGTCTAATATCCTCAATACGGTTGTTGCAATCGGATCGGCACCAGATACCAAGGTGGTTCTGCATATCCCTCACGCGTAGTCATACTGATGATGGGTGCAAATACCAGGGTGATCGTTCTCCTCAGAGAGAACCCTCGTTAAAGCGCCGAGAATCTACAGCCCAAGGCCCTGAGAATGAACCCCGGCGAAGAAACGGCGCGTTACTCTCCGCCACAATGACAATATAAGATGGTTGCAAGAAGAGGTCACTGTTATTAAGGGCAGTCTTGCGGAAGTGGCTCAGGGGTCGAGGAGGGTAGACAAAGCCATACTAGTACGTTGGCCAGGGTGGAACTCGATATCGGTGATATCAAAGGGAGCATTGACGAGATGACTTCCGACATCGATGGTATTAAGGATAGTCTGGAGGATATGGCCTATGAGGCGAGGGAGGAAAGGAAAGAGATTAATGATCTGTTAGAAGAACTTCTCTTTGAAATCCGACAAAGGGAGTGAATTTGTACATACCAGTCCATGTAAAATAAATTCTTTTCTTAATCCACACCCAGTTGCAGCCTCAATTCTCCTTCGACACGCCAATGCAATTCCATAATCGAAGTAGCCAATAGATTGGCGCGGTATATATCAACAGCACACCGACACCCGCCCAAACGCCTGCAGAACCAACGAAGGAGGCTTAGATACGGAGGTAGCGGAGACAGCCTGTGAGCTCAAAAAGTAAGCAGCTCGTCCTCCTTACTACCCAACGCGCACGTACTCTGATATATTCCACCATCCCTTCCCATCCTTCAATCCTTAATATTCCTCATTTTGTCTGGATCCGATTTGTATCTGAAGCTTATCAGTTATAGGTTTAGAAACTTGTTGCTACGCACTTGGGCAAGATCCACCTATACTTTCTTCCTCTCGACCTCTGAGTATTGTTTCCAAGAATGGCGCTAACGGTTAGACCGTCGTAGCCAAAGTTCTATATTTCTCTAGTAGTAAACTAACTCCAAGTTGTTATTCTTTACTTACGTTTTTATTGACGAAATTTCCTTATTTCTGACTTATTACTTATAACAACTCATAAAATTACTTTAGTTACTATTGCATGGAAGTGGCGAGCGAAGAGGGCGGCAGATGGTGGTCGTTCAGAGGGAGGAAAGGCGTGCGAAAATAATAATCGGAGGAAGTCGCGCCGAATCGAGGATCCTCGGTAATCGGCTATTACTTACCCGAGGATCCTCGATTCGGCGCGACTTAGTCCATTGGTTTCCATTTTCTCACGCCTTTCCACTCTCTTCTGAACCATCACCATCGTTAATCGCGCTCTCCCTCATCATCCACCAAGCCTCGTAAGTCATTTTCTTTGTGTCAGTAGTTAGTATATAGGAAGCCGTAATCCCATTCGAATGAAATAAATTGAGATTGAGTGATATAACATGAAATAAAACCCAAAAAATCGCCGTACACTGTAGAGATGTACAGCTGGGTATCCGTGCTACTTTGCGAAGTACTGATACTATGGGTTGGCGTTGCACAGACGGTGTTTCTAACACACAGAAAATGAGTTTACTAACGAATTGCTCAGCCAGAAACGCCGTCAAGATACCATGAATCGCGCACGTTCTATTCCAGCCCAAATGCCACGACTCGCGCGCGCGCCTCGACCCTCAGAGATACCGAGTACAAACGTATGTATACTCAATTACCACTGTCCTAACCTATTGTTGATGGCGACTCTAGTTTGACTCCTGTTTCGAACGTCCACGTCGGTGAGGAAGCCTTCCGGCTTGGTTGAGAGGGCGGGGGCTTGGTTGAGAGGGCGGGGGCTTGGTTGAGAGGGCGGGGGCCTTGGATGAGAGGGCGGGGGCCTTGGATGAGAGGGCGGGGGCCTTGGATGAGAGGGCGGGGGCCTTGGATGAGAGGGCGGTATATGTCTGATCGCCTATTATTTGATACTGTACGTCGACTTTTTCTTTTTCTTGACGCGATGGAGGAATGTCTTACTGGTATGTTTAGATCGTCAGACTGCTTTTACCGCTGTTTTCGCCGATTCTGCGACGTGTGTATGGCTGCAGGTGCCCATGCACGCCGAAAATGAGAACGTGCTGGAGGAAGTGCACCGTATTCTCCCGGCCACTAGAGCCTTCGCCTGCAGCATCCTCTTCCACCTCAACACTCTGATTATCCCAGAAATGGCGGACATCTATAGCATCCCGATCCGTATTACAATAACCGCGGCGGCACAAGGCCTCGTTCTGGTTCCATCTCCCCGACCCTGCGAGCGGTCATCCTCTCTCTCCCTCCCAACTTCCAGAGCTATCCTCCTCATGTGCGACAGCCTATCGGACCTGCTCAACCAAGTGCTGTACCTCCTCAACGATCTCCTCATGTTTACCATCGTCGGGAGCCAAGTCACCCTGAGCCTGAACCTGGCTGGGATCGTCGACCACCTACCGATCACCGTGAATGGGAACACGATCGCCGTCCGAGGCACAGCGGCAGTACATGCAGCATGGGGCTCCTCCGACATCGTTCTACCAGCCTCGCTCCCCGTGCGCATAGTCCGTCGGAGCCTTCTCCTCGCGGAAGTCATGCACCACGGTATTGGGATAACAAGCCTCCTTCTGCTCATCCTGGTTTCCGACCCTCTTCGCCGCCTCAGCAGCCACAGCAGCAACCTCCTTCGCATCACGAACCACCCAGTCGTCGATATGACCCCCGTCATGATGCTCGGGGCAATAGCGATACGACATGGACAGGAAATGAGAACAGGAGCTATCCGGTATCGCCAGAAGGTATATGCGTGCACGAAATAATGTTCCTTCGCATATCGTTGTAGGCAGTTCAAGGACGTCGGAGAGCCCGCATGCGACGCCCATGCTTGCAGAGGCTAAGGATTGTCGGCGACAGACCAAAGATAGCAGGGAAGAAGGTCATGCTCACCAGTCGCAACCACCGCAGACCCTCAACAACACACTCCTCAGCCTCCGCCGCCTCCTCCACCCCAGTTTTCTGCTCAGTCTCCTCAGTCGATGCAGGAGCCTGCTCCCAAGAAGGATAGACGAAGGTGTGTCAATGGCAACAAGCGAAAGGAAGATGAGGGCCCGGATAGGCAGAAGATGTTCTCTGCCGAACGATCAACTGCGAATATGTCTGGCAACTTCAAGGCGTATCCCAAGGGCCCTGGATATCCGGAGAACAGCTCCCACTCTGGATAGTCGAGGTCCATTCAGCCGTCGCCAACAAGTGCGCTGCGGCCGCCTTCAAGTGTTCTTGACAAAAACTATGACGAATGTATCGCTGTTGCTTATTGGACTTGCGACGAGTTCAAGTTCTGGAGTGGACGGTCCATCGCACTCGCCTACAATCTCATCACATAGCCGATTAAGCGACCCATTCACTTGCCTTCCTCCTTCTCATCGCAACTCGGTGTCCTCAAACCATGTTTCGCCTCCCAGCCAGAGGTAGCCCCTCAAGCGCGCCCTCAGCCCCGACCTAGAAGACAACAACAACCCAAGTGCTCGCGGATCGATATGAAGCGCAGGATCTCCTCGCTTCTGGTAGGCGAACGCCTATACCGTCGACAAGGCCTTCACCCATACCATTTCGCACCCAGCTTGCGTTGCACTCGCCAGAGACGCGCGAGCCCTTCCCGCCCAGCCCATCGTCGCCCGCTGTGCTGCCGCCCCACTCCGCCAATGTCAATCGGCACTTCAAGGTCCAGCAGCAACAGTAAACATCGTCAATCGCACCACCGCCTGTCGTAACTCTTTCCCCATCGAGCGCCGTCACTGCCACACATACTGGAGATGACAAGATGCGTAGAGTCGGAGCACAGTCGATGTCGCCTCCTTCTTCAGCGGTAGTTCCAGGTGGGAGGGCAAGATGGTGGATGTGCTAATGCACCGCTCGTCGGGGTCGCCGCCAGTGTCGAAACATTCGCAGCAGTCGCAGTCGCCACCGTTGGAGAAGAATGAGAATGACGCATCATCATAATTCTCATTTTTTTGTCATGGCTTTTTGCTATATACGACATGTTGCGAATTTGGTCGCATCAGGAGGAAGGGCTCATTACGACAACTCATGAGACGGTTAGCAGTAATGCTCCACTCTACTAGTCGGCTTCGACGTTACTGGTGCAACGACGGCCCCACTTGTCTAAACACTTTGCCATAGTAGCCAATCAAGGGCTAAAAGAAATATCATCATAAATGATGCTGTGCGGGTTGGGCCAACCCGCCTATATATTCGCTGTTGCGCTGTCAATACTTTGAATCATATCCCTCTTCTCTCATATGCCAAGACATCCTCCCAGTCGCGCAAAGCTGCGAATAGCTATCGCTTTCACTATCGCTATTTCTATTCGCCCTCTCTGTGTCGGTTATGTTCCCTGCAAGCATTGTCCAGAACAATTCAGTGCTATATCTGCTAGGGGTCTCACACAACACCAGACAAAATGTAAAGCTTTTCTGAAACATCAAGATGGGGCAAATCAACGCCAAAAAACAACCGCCGCTTCAACAAAGGTTAAACAAGCGAAACTCAAAGACCGCAAGGCGCGCTTGGGCTCTGCGACTTCAGGAGTAAGCTTTTTCTTTTTTTTTCTTTTTTTGTTATAGTCGATAAATATAACGGTTTATCTAGGAAGTGTCCACTGCTGGATC
>JAJIRX010000721.1:0-328565 GCA_023853785.1 Psilocybe azurescens | reverse complement strand
GTGGATTAAGAAAAGAATTTATTTTACATGGACTGGTATGTACAAATTCACTCCCTTTGTCGGATTTCAAAGAGAAGTTCTTCTAACAGATCATTAATCTCTTTCCTTTCCTCCCTCGCCTCATAGGCCATATCCTCCAGACTATCCTTAATACCATCGATGTCGGAAGTCATCTCGTCAATGCTCCCTTTGATATCACCGATATCGAGTTCCACCCTGGCCAACGTACTAGTATGGCTTTGTCTACCCTCCCTCGACCCCTGAGCCACTTCCGCAAGACTGCCCTTAATAACAGTGACCTCTTCTTGCAACCATCTTATATTGTCATTGTCGCGGAGAGTAACGCGCCGTTTCTTCGCCGGGGTTCATTCTCAGGGCCTTGGGCTGTAGATTCTCGGCGCTTTAACGAGGGTTCTCTCTGAGGAGAACGATCACCCTGGTATTTGCACCCATCATCAGTATGACTACGCGTGAGGGATATGCAGAACCACCTTGGTATCTGGTGCCGATCCGATTGCAACAACCGTATTGAGGATATTAGACTGTCCAAGTCCTGCATTTGCTTGTCGACGACGCCGTGATTGAGAAGGTCTCTCGTTCGATATGGCAGTTGCAGCTGCCTGAGGAGGGGGTCTGGACGCGATACAGCGGTAATAGGAGAGCCAAAAATGGGCGGGTCATTCCCCACTCTACAAGGTGGAAAGTCCGAGCCCGAATATTCGGTGAGGAATATTGTGCGTCGGAAGCACTTTGAGTTTGGGCGGGTTGGTCGCAGTGGAGCGTAATGGGAATACGGCGAGTGTTAGAGCGACTCATTTTGGGTTGTTCGCTCACCACCTTGACTCTTTATAGGTTCGGCGGAGGTCTCCACAGCAATGGAGTATGACGAAAATCTCTTCTAGTCTGTTGTGCGATGCCAGGGAGAGCAGCAGGACCCTTTCAATGATACGGGATGTGGTGGTTGTTGTTGGTCCAAAATGGTAATTATACAGCTACATGGAGACGTATGACGAAGTAGTAACCATAGGATATTTTGTCACTTGATCCCTTATCAGCCTATTAAGGCACTTTAGAGATTTCCGACATTGTAGAATGTTATAAAATCTATGAGGACCTGAGCGTTAGAGCTATTCCTGAAAGCTCAAAACAAAACCTCGAAGACCAGGAGAGGCAGGAAGTATGGGCAAGACTTTACGATCCGTAAGTACGCACTAACTAGTCTCCCAAAATCTATAACTGACAGGCCTAGTAGCAAACAGATCTAACCAGACGCGACAAGGAACCTCCAATTCTGGTTAGAGCTGCGTACGGCGTCATTGATAAAAATCCTCCTCTTGACCCTTGGCCCGCCACCGTTGCAAGGTGCATATACGAGTGGGGCCGCCGTTGTTGTATCAGTGACGTCGAAGCCGACTAGTATACACTGCCGACATTGGCGCTGAAGGCAAAACCAAATTTACATTGAACGTTAGGGTATATCATATATAAAGTGAGCAATATCATACCCTTTGTTGTTTAATTCCCCTACTTCTAACGGTCATGCCTGTTTCCCCTGTACATACTGGTCCTTCCACCCCGAGTCTAGCCCATCATCTCCTACCGGTGATACTCGTGCGCCTGATTCTGATGACACTGATACTAGCGCCGCTATTTGGAGACGACGATTCCTCGCGCTCCAAGAAAGTGTAAATACCAACAATCCATCTAAAGAAAGGCTGAGTAAGTAAATTTAACTGAGCTTTAAATCTACTTACCGGCTCAACAATACGGCACTCGTCAGGAACGCAAGCACCACCAGCCTTGGACGCGGTATACGCAAATTGATCTTTGTCTGCGGAGAGCTCAGAGACTTGGTGTCCGAATCAGATAAGCATAGCGCTTACGATGCCGACCCGAAGACATAGATCTGAATAAAGAACTTAATGAGCTCGACGAAGATGAAGTTGAGAATTTGAAGCGCGAGTATGTTCTTTTCTTTTTAATTTTTTGCTTGGTTGACGTATGAATGGCGCCCAGCTGGGAATGCAGCCACACAGCCGTCCGAGAACTCTGCCACCTCATCCCCAACTTCCAGAAGAAAATTGACGAAGCACAACCTGAAGAGCTCAGCACGTTTTATGCGATGGTGGGTAGCATTGTCTTGGACATTGGCGTATTCACTTACTGAATCACCATTAGCTTCAGCATGGTGCCAATGGTGCCCGAGTGACGACTCTGAGTCGGATTCGTGGATATGTCGCAGATTGGTTGAACAAAGCCAACCCTTGTCCCTCTCCTCTGTTGGATGCCCAGTGCCGCAAGAATAGGGGAATCGAGCACGACACCACAGGACGACTCTTATGTCCTGCAGAGTTTGATTGGAACAATCTTGTGTGAGTAGTCAACCACTCAGCCCAATGATGTGACCTCATCTCCATTCACAGTACTCGTACTAAGCTACGTGCATTTGATGAAAAGTTTGACTGGCTTTCCAGCTACCACTCGAGGTGTTTCTATGCAAAGTACAACCCAGACGTGGAAAACTTAGAATCTGGGTACTTGAAGAGCACTCTCCTCGTCAAAGTAGGTTTATTTTCTCTTGCTTTTCAGTCCGTATTTTCTACTCAGCGTTTTAACAGGTCTATAAAGTCATATTCACATCGCCCAGCTCAGTCAAAGATATTTTGGATGAGGAAAACAACGCTGAGAACATGCCTCCAACCAAGTCACAGAGGACTTCTTCCAACAGCAACTCTGTGCGCCGCAATGTAGCGTCAAAGCTTCATCTGACCAAGGTTACTCCCGATCTATCGCATATGCTGCTGTACAGGTATGCGTCCATGTATCGTATGTTGCTCAATGCTTATCCGTGACTGCCAGCTCCACTTCAACTTGCAAACTGCGCCCTCATGGACTCCGAATTATGGTGGATTTGACTACCAGGGGTTGTATCACTATATTATCGATTTCTTTGAGGTTCTCCCTGGGCCAGCTGCAAAGAAACGTGCCCAAGATTTACTCGCCTGGTGGACAAAGTGAGTGTTCCCACTTCTCACAAGGAATATTAGTTTAAGCAATGACGATAATAGGCAAATCTTCCCAACCACCCACCGCCATCGTCAATCAAACATATTAGCATCGTGCAAAGCACTCAAAGAACAACGTACGGCCCTTGAGCGCACGGAGGCCGCTTGAGCTGTGCTCGTCTTTCAACGATTATCCTGCACATTTGTATATAACGTCCCCACTCACTGTACTTTACATGACATTAGTATCTTGAAGCTACTACTCACCGTATTTCTTAGTAACAAGTATATCTTAACTTGCAGTATATCTCTCAATGTGATTTTTTTGTTATTGTAACTATTCTCAACAGCCCAAATTTACCAACAGGGACTTGCGTTTGTGATGCCTATCGATGGGTGCTTATTTCGTTGCACGCAAAACACACACATAACTACGAGAAGACGCGAATAATCCGAGTCTCTCAAAGACTACGACTTCACCACCATTTCTCGCTGCTTAGATCTCACCTTTTCCCGACAAAACCTCATCTTTACCTCAACTATGATCCAAAACTCTATCGCCCTCGTTGTGATTGCGTTCTCGATGTCGAAAGGTAAGCTGTTCGTTCCCTGAATTCTTTGTTCGGGTGTTTAAGTTTAGTAGAGCTCTTAAAATGACTCCTGCGCGGCATCCCTCCGAGCATGTGCAAGTGGGCTGGACGTGCGATGTTATTCAACATATCGGAATCTTCTTACCTTTTGTTTGCGCAGTTCGTCTCGACAGGACCATCTTCATCGCAGGGGATATATATTCAACCGGGTTGAAGGCGACGCCTACGTTGGGAACGTGTATACCGGTATGTCATTTAGCGAACAATCAGCAACTTCTGACATTATGATTCAGCTGCAACTGTGCCGTGGACCTGGGACGAAGTCGGGAATGTTGTAGTGATTGGCGGCGAGCATTGGGAGATTATGGAGAATGTTTATACTGCTAGGATAACGATCCCCGTCTTAATTCTGGACCTAGTTTCAAACTAACATTATATCATTCCACTCGCTCCGCGCTGTCTCTACTGAATGGTACTGTCCAATATGAATTCGCGAAATACTAATATAGTGGCACTATTTGTTATTAAACCAGACCCTGTGAACACTGAGAATGCATAAGAAAAGAGTAGCATCGTAGTCTAGTCTATAGTTATCTGTATTCGGCGGTGATTAGTAGATTAAGCCCAGAATTTCTTGTGACGATCATCGGCCGTTCACTGAACAGATTCTTGGCCTATAGTTTTGTGGTCCTTCAGACTGGTATGACACGGGCTAGAGAAGGCTAATCATCACTTTGAAAAGTGTGTTAGATAGATATAGGTTATACCTTTGAACGCCCGCGTGTATGGGGCGTAGCCACCTCTCGCGGCACCATTCTATTATCTAGCGTCACCATAAGACATATGCCAGCGCCGCGTGTAGTCCGCTTGTGATCCCAGGCCTGTGCAAGGTTGGTCTGGCTAGTTAATGTAAGCTCAGGATTATTCGACCCAATGGCGCGCCTAGTAAGGAGCGAAACTGACCCGTCATAGCCAAAGTTCTATATTTCTCTAGTAGTAAACTAACTCCAAGTTGTTATTCTTTACTTACGTTTTTATTGACGAAATTTCCTTATTTCTGACTTATTACTTATAACAACTCATAAAATTACTTTAGTTACTATTGCATGGAAGTGGCGAGCGAAGAGGGCGGCAGACGATGGTGGTCGTTCAGAAGAGGGAGGAAAGGCGTGCGAAAATAATAATCGGAGGATGAAGTCGCCGAATCGAGGATCCTCGGGTAATCGGCTATTACTTACCCGAGGATCCTCGATTCGGCGCGACTTAGTCCATTGGTTTCCATTTTCTCACGCCTTTCCACTCTCTTCTGAACCATCACCATCGTTAATCGCTTCTCCCTCATCATCCACCAAGCCTCGTAAGTCATTTTCTTTGTGTCAGTAGTTAGTATATAGGAAGCCGTAATCCCATTCGAATGAAATAAATTGAGATTGAGTGATATAACATGAAATAAAACCCAAAAAATCGCCGTACACTGTAGAGATGTACAGCTGGGTATCCGTGCTACTTTGCGAAGTACTGATACTATGGGTTGGCGTTGCACAGACGGTGTTTCTAACACACAGAAAATGAGTTTACTAACGAATTGCTCAGCCAGAAACGCCGTCAAGATACCATGAATCGCTGTGACGTTCTATTCCAGTCCAAACAACCTCGCTGATCCATTTGATTCCAGGAGATCCCTATCTCAGTTCGACGTTTACTTGACCTGGAGGCAGCGGTGGATGACGAGGGATTTGAGGGCGACGACGATGAGAAAGAGGAATCATTAGGTTCGTCCATGTATTGCTTTTGTTTTGTTTTTGTTTTTGTTTTTGTTTTTTACGTCCTTTACTACGCGTTAATGCGCATCCTCTTTTCTTCAGATAATTTCATTGACGACGAAGAACCATCGGCTGGTCAGTCTAGCTCCTCGGTCCCCCATGGAGGAATTCCCTTCAAAATAACGACGGCGCCTTCGAGGAAGTTTTGAGCCGAATATACGACAGGTTGTCGCATCAGCCGAAAGGGCTTGCCAGCACTACAAATCATGACTTGATTAGTGGCTTGCCCTGTGCTCAAGACTTCCCACTTTGGCGCGTTAAGTGTCGCGTAAGTTTCCTGTTATCGTTTATTACCGAAGATATAAAATTCATTGGTCATAGATAGGGGTCGAGGAGTACGCGATCTTGTTTTTATTGGAGAATGCCACCTCGATACATGAAATACGTTCGGCGTTTACACCTGGGACTTTACGGGGCTGGGTATATCTGGAATGCACCATGAATCGAGACCTCGTCTCCTTACTCGAAATTACCCGGGAATCATTCAAACGCGAGAAGGTATTCGATGGCAAAACATTCCATTCGAGGACTGGGTCGATACGTTGGAGATGAAGCCCGATGACACTGTCAGTGAAGAAGGCAGATGGGTACGAGTACGGAGGGGCGTACAGAGGAGACGTTGGTGTTGTCGTCGCGGTAAAAGCCTGGGAGTCGACATTCTCTTAGTTCCACGCCTAAAGCTGCCCACTCCGCCCCTTCACCAAAAGGCCCTGAATTTTTGTTGACGAGAAAGCGAGCTTCAAACCCCCTTCCCTCCCTAAACAGCAATTATTCGATCCTAAATCCTACCAGGATATCTATGGCGTCAATCCCAAGCGACAATGAGACGGTATTTACACTGCTGCTGGACTCACTTTCGAACATGGCCTCGTCCGCAAGGAATTCGACTGTCATTCTATTTCATCTGCCACAAACATTCCTCTCGATCTTTTATTTCTATTTCTAGGCACCAAGCACCCCGTTTTCCTTAACACTCAAATTCCTCGCCCACAAGAATGGGATTTTGAAACAGGCGACGAGATCGTTGTCCGCTCCACTGAAAAACGGGGTGTCGTAGTGGTTGCAGAAGTAGACTATGTCGAAGTTGCGCTGTCCGACCTTGAAAACTTTACTATGCCAGCGTTACCTGGCAAGATATATATAAATATTTTGGTCTCGGAGACTTTGTTATGATTACGGGTGGCCCTTCTCGTGGAAAAACTGGATGGGTTGTCAACGTGGAAGAAGAATTCGCCTCCATCATTGTCAAAACCATTGAGGGAGAAATTCTCGCTGCTGATCCCAGCGAAGCTCTTAATGTGCGTCGCAATGAAATATCATCTATCTCTACTAACTTGATTACAGCGTCTAGAACATCACGTTAATTTGTTGAAAAGATCAGCGAACCATTCATACATGCCTCGCACCCGCCGAGCTTGGAGGACCGCCCTCTCAAGGCAGATAGATCGCCATGGCTCGATCTAGGAGTTACCATAACTCATGGTCCTTGGAAGGGGTACTGTGGCACTGTCAAGAACGTCCTTCTTGGTCAACCAACACTTAGTGGGCAGAGAATAGAGGTTCAACTTTCGCATATTGCTAGTGCGCGGCCTTTCGCCCGAGAGCTGTTCGATTACGACGACATTATCGAAACTAGGTGAGCATACATTCTAATTCAGATGGTACTTTGTTTAAATATGAATTCAAGCACACGACTCAAACTGGTCGACTTTGACAAACCGACCAACCGGGCCTTTTGCAAAACAAGCGCTACGAAGCCCAATCAATATGGCAGGCTTCGAGTTCTAGTGGCGCAACCCCATTACCTGATACGACCTCATCAACGCCCGCCTGGGACCCTTCTTCCCGCACTCCTATCGTTTCAATCTCGTCAACGCCTGCCTGGGACCCGTCGTCACCTAGCCTCGAATTTTCTCAAGCTTCAATTCCTCCACTTGCTAACACCAGCCAGCAAACGCATCCGCACCCCTTTTTCGATAAACGTCTTCTTAATATTTCTCTTCAAGTGATTGTCAATGGGGAACTCACCAAAATCAACAGCTCACTGCTGGTCTTGTCGAGGTTGACGGAAAACTGAGTATCCGATATGAGGACCACCACCAGTCGAGATTCCTCGAGCCTGAATGGGTCTCCTTCAAAAACCCTTCACCTACACGTGATAATGGGCTACTTGTTGTGATCAAAGGCGAGCATTGCGGTAAATTTGTTCAACGAATTCACCACAAAAAGTACCCCGACACAATTACTGTGCTTCTAGCTGTTGTGAGGAAGGAAGGAGTAGCAGAGGTACTTACGCCCGAACGTGTAGAGCTACATCCCGACTTTCTTTGTCTCAAGGGTGAAGAACCGAAAGAGAGGAAGGTTGGTAATGCACTAATGGAATCTCTACGTGAAGAGGCAAGGAAAAACGGTGAAATGAAACAATATGTTTTTTTAATAAATAATTTCGTATCTTGACATCGAGGACATAATGTATATATCAGTCACCTAGTAATATATTGTATATAGACCGACTGCCCGTACAGTAGTGTAAATAATGTATATGGCGGGCCTAATTCTACTGTTTTTGCTGCTTCGCCCCTGGGCCATCCCAGCAAGTTCATGACAGCGTCTCCTAGAGGGCACGGATTTGACACGCCTCTAGTCAATTAAAAAGGTAAGTTCGTTTTCCCTATAAAGTTCTCCTATTAACTGTACCACTAGGGCACAAAGTGTGCAATTCCAGCTCGTTCTTGTTTCAGACCTCGAGGGCGATCCCAAGTTCGCGTGTCTATTCACCCTCCACCGGCCTCCATTCTACTTGCTCGTTCGTCCCTTTCAAAGATATTAGGCTTTTTTAATGTCGACGGCGTTAGAATACGGCTGTGCGTGTATTTCTATACTCTATTTTGATGTTCTACGCTATTCCATCCTTTAGATGTGAGGCTCTCTGAGCCGATGTAGTCTCTGCCCTTCCTGGCCTTTTAATAGAGCGCTTCGCGTTTTCACATCTTCTATGTCCGTCGTGTTCTCGACTTTCAGCCCTTTCTTGACCGACGCGCTCGTCTTTGAGCCATCATCCGACGCCGACATTTCGTCAAGTTTAAATATTGTTGCCGTGTGTGCCGCTGATGGAGTCACAGTGGCTGGCGTCTGCTGTGGAGCGCATCTCTATTTCCTGTGTTCCTCCTAATCTCTTTCAACTCACTTCGTCCTTCTAGTACCGTTGCCAACCCAACCTATGCCACCAAAACTGCTGCCACCATCCACCATTTCGGCTCAAGTAACCAACAAGTGGAGCCCGAGTGCAGTCGCTTCTCAACCGCTTTGACAGGCCCCAATATCACATCATTTTGTTTTGTTTAGTGCGTGTGAAGGTGGAGCGGCCCCACAAGCATGAAGATATATAAACACGACCTTCCTACTAACACCCCAACTAACTCTAGTCGCAAACAACGACACCACTACCCACTCACCCAATTATTCCAACTTAACACCTTGCCCATACCTCAAGAACGTCCGGCTGATCATTATCGACGCTTTCCCAGGTGAATTGCTCTAGGTAACTGCTCGGCTCATTCTTACCCACTGCTTTACTGATTGTATTTCGGAGATCAATAGAAGGCCCTGTCGCCAGACAGACTTCATAATAGGTAGGTTTTATCCATATAATTTGTTATTGTATTCTGCTAATCCTAGGTGTCTCTGAAAGTGACCACCTAAACTCTGGCCAGGCGCGAATTTGTCAGTCCTTTTTCCTCGTTTTTATCTATTTTAATTTTATTTCTGTTGATAATTTAAAATGGCAGCCCAATTCTTTATTTTTGCTTCGAGTCTTCAGACCGAGCATTTATACACAAGTGTAACGTTCACAGGTATGGCCATATTGAGAAATTTATGTTTATGTTTATTTATTTATTTTTGAAGCTTATGAGTAAGTTCTTCATATTTCTTATCTAGCTTTTACGTGTTACCTTATTCAAGTATTGGGTCGTTGACATTATCAATCAGTGGGGTGGGAAGAGATTCCGCAATGGGAGGGGTTACTGTTGGTTTTAGTACCTGTAGTTAATGTAGTTGTATATTTATCTGCTTGAAAATATACCCATTTGGCTTTCTTTTTGGAGTGAAACCCTGAATACCATGGTTAATATTCAGAACGGGTTCTGGTCTCAAATTGTAGCTGGTCAGGCTGACGACAACAGTGTTCTGGCATTGGAATCTGTCAACTATATTGTATCCAGCTCACAGAAGGGTGCTTAGTTTGCAATCCATTGCGAGTCTCTGAGGATCTAAATTCTTGTAGACAATTGGTGACAGTAAGCTCTGGCATTGGAATTTCTTGGTCATATTATATCTAGCTCACGAACAGTTGCCTGGCTTGCAATGTATCACAAGTATCCTAGAATTAGATACCTTGTTGATATTGATAATAATATCACAGCTGCCCTATCGTCATGCATAGGGACAGTATCAATTCCATAATAAACTGTATCACTACGATAAACTCACAATATCACTTTTCAAATATTTTTGGACCTAGCAATATCTTGCTATAAATTACATTGTGAATCAGCATATATTATGATGACAATTATAACGCAGATAACCATCTACTAATAACCCATATTATTATGACAAATTCATAATATCAATTTTCAAATATTTTTTGGACCTAGCAATGTCTTTCTATAAATTGCATTGTGAGTCAGCCTATACTATGGTGACCGGATTATGGCACAGATGATCGTCTATAAGGGATTTCGGAGTTCATAATGTCTGATGTGATTCTTTCTGTTTTCCTGATGACTCAAGCACACCATGCATCCACAATAGCATGCGGTGCTGTGTGTTCAAGCCCGGTAAGTTTCTGGACATCAGCGACAGTACAAAAGACAATCACAAAGAGAAGGAAATGCACAGACCCATTGAATTTGGCTCACATCACAGGATATCTGCTACTACAGATCTTATTGATAACCACGGAAAGATAAAGTAAAACAATCACTTAATTCAAGAGACAGTTGGTTGCTTCGCCGTTTACTCGGACCCAATTTGTATACCAGTCTGCTATCTGCCATTCATTGACTTGAGTCATGGAGGTTTATTTCCGGTTCCGTATATCGCAATGGCCAAGATCACAAACAAGGGTATGAAACCATAGACCTATGCCAGAGTGGCCATACGATGCACCACCGGACTGGAGCTCATCTTGGGGCCAAGTCTTTAGCTTCGAGGTAGCTGTGCTAAAGTCGAGTGATCAATAGACTGTCCAAGGAGTGCTAAAATGACATGTGCTAAAATAGCGGCATAACCAAGACAGACAAGTCCATATTAGCCAGTCTAAATTCCCCGAGTCCTGCTTCCATGCCATTATCATTTATCACCAACGCCTGTATATCGACCCTAAAGGCAGTGAGTCTGATATCCTACGTAGTCGTCTTTCGAAGCATCACTAGATGTGATACACGAGAGGGTCATCTTAAATCCCGCGTACCTTGAACAAGAACCCAGGGAATCCTGAAGATCTACGGCGTGGTGGCTTCTACCCCAGGGATGCGCAGCGTCTCGTGTGTATTTTCAGGCAGAATTGGAACATATGCTACCAGCTCAGGCGAGATTGAACAGCCTCGAGGAAACCACGCCCGCCGGTTCGTTTGATTAACCCCGTATTTCATCGAGTTTGAGGCCACGCGGAAGTCCAGAGAGGCATACAAAGGATTGTAGTGCACGATATGGTTGTTATAGGGGAGCCGTTCCGCAGTTGACCGAGTCATTAACCATTAAAGGATCGAGAGAAAATTAGATGCCATGGCGATCCGACGGAAACATAAACAAAGAAGTGACAGATGAAAGACGATGCTGCCGTGATCCCTCTAAGCAAGTTTAATGTTAGAACATAGCACAGAATACGACGAATGTAATCGCTATATGACTCCAGGACACGAGTTAGGGAGGGCGAAGCGCTGAACGAAGCCGTAGTCGGGTCAAGGTCAAATGAACTTCTGAGGGCTTCCCGATTCGGTTGATGAGACGAGTGGGAGTGAATGGCAAGGAAATGACTAAGAATGGTCCTGCGCAGTACTAAAGCATACTATTCGCCTATATGCCTGCCACATGAAGCAGGTGAAGCCCAACTTCAGGGTATTGAGTGATGCGCGTGCAGGCCAGGAATGGCATCGATGGATCGATGCTTGATCGATAATGCCACGAAAAGACAAAACGCCCGAAAGGTTGGAGTCAAAAGATAGTGAATCAATCGAAGTAAGCAGGCGGAAGAGTTGCGTGTCTGCTTGAACGGCCATGCGTGACGCGTCCAGGTTACTGCGATAAAATATTTTTTGAGATGTCTCTGCTCTGTTCGCACAAACCTGGGAAAGATTCGACCCTGTGCACAAAAAAGATTCCTGGTTAAGGAGTTGCATGATGCCTCTTACCTTTCCTTTGCATTACTCTTCTTTGTTTAGCATATATCGTGAGGCAAGTTGGAAACAACGATGGTCAACGCGCGGTTGTGGTGAGTCATAATTCAAAGGCCCGGCAACCGGTGGAACCGAGTCTACATTCCTTGATTGCCGCGCTTATCTAAGAAATCTCCTCACGGCCTACCCACATTTTTTAAGCGCCGGCCGACCTCAAGGCAAGCCTTCAGATGACATGAGGCGAACTTGTGTTGACCTCGTGTCTATCAGAAAATTTTACTCTACGATTAGATTCCGAGATTATGTCTCACAGACTGTTTCGCGCTTGCCTCGGACACTTCAAATTCACGCTGCATGACAGTTTCAATGCTTAAGTACCAGAATGTCATATGGACTGCACTTAGATGGAGTGTAGATTACACAGAAGCACTGTAGATAAGCCAATAGAGTATTGCTATTTAAGCGTCAATATTACTATTTTAATATCAACATGCGCTAGGGCTCCCGACAGTAGAGGAATACTGGAAATAGTCAGCGATATTCTTGTAGGGAATTCCATCAACTCCACAGAACGCGGTCCAGGACTGGATGCGCCTGAAGTTAACAATGACGACCTCAGAATTAGCAGGCCATGGTCCTCCGGAAGTAGCGAGTAGGCCATAGTAAGCTAAATAAATTCTCAGATCCATCGAACGTCTAAGGGAAAAAAGCTTGTAATCTTACCGTCGATCCAATTCTGAACAGTGATTGTACGTCCATTGGACGATATCCTCCTAAATTGGGCCTCAGAGAGACGAGGCTGGTTAAGGCTCTTGGGCGCATAGTAGCCGCTGTTTCCAGTTCTGGTAGTGTACAGAATGGAGAGTAGATCGTCGACTTTGCGCTCTCCTCCGATGCATGTGGCGGCAAAAGGCAGGAGTTGAAGTTCCAAGCATTATCAAGGAAGTAGTTGACAACGCTGGCGCATGTTTCAAATGTCTTCTGACACGATGGCTCTCTGCTAATGATTGGATAACTGGGAGGAGAAGTGATGGGACCGGGAATGTAGGTGAGGGTAACTTGGGGAATGGAATATCCACTGGAAGATACTTGAGGAAGAGAATACCTACTGGAAGATGGAACAGGTGTGAATGTAAAAGATGGTTGGGAGAAGTAGCTCGCGCCAGTGCCTTGAGTAATTGTACGGACATTGCTAGTAAGAGAGCAGCCCCCAGAGTTGACTGTGGCAGAATATTTGAAGTAGTCAGCAAAATTTCTCCATGGGATTCCCGGACCATTGCAGAACTGAGTCCAGGTATTGACGCGTTGGAAGGATGAGATGACAAATGACACGTCTGGGAATGGACCATTGGTAGCGCCCAACGTAGAGAAAACACCGTCAATAAAATTCTGCTGGGTGATCACAGTCTTGTCTGTGCTTATTTTATTAAACGTCTGTACGTTGTTTTATTGAGTAAAAGCTAGTCTATAAAAATGAGTTGAACAATACCTCAAGTGTGAGGCCGGGGACGTTGAGCGAAGCTTTTGCGGAGTCCGGCTGATTCCTTTCAGTTGCAATTGCAAGGAGGAAGGCATCGACAGGACGACTTCCACCAAAGCATGTGGCACCATAGATGCAAGCCGGAATACTCCAAGGATCGCTGATGGCTTGGGGGCCTGAGGCGGCACAAGACACAACTAACTGCTCACAGAATGTTGTGGCTCGGCGAGTGGGGGTTGCGACAATGAAAGGAAGTGTTGATAGAGCAGTAAAAGCTACGATTGGGGTGAACATGGTAAGGACAGTGTGGTACTTGCAGATAAATTTCCGAGCGGGTGCTTTCAGAGCCAACACCTGAGAAGGGGATATACAGGTTTGGAATCTGTACTACGTTTCCGCATACTTTATATCATTTCTCAAGTTAATGCATCAGTATATAATTACGGTTAAACCTTGGATTTGGCTATGGTCGCGAAACATCAGCGTGAAAGTGGAAGGCGATAATAGGCCGCACCAATTGCCAAGTACATCTAGTTTCAATTTCTATTACATACGTCGGTATACTTGCAGGTACCTTGAATGTGTGAAACTCGAGTACAGAGCTGAAATTGAAATAGAGACCTTATGTTGAATTCATACTTGACCATTTTCCATCACTGCCTCATGCTATGGCCCCATCATTGGGGGAGTTATGGCTGAATGACATCCAGAACTTGAAGAATTGACGAGACTGTAAAGTTCCAGTGTTGCAGAAAAGAAACGAGCTTTGCTCAGTGGTTTCATGAGCAAGGTCGCTTGCTTGTGTTGTGATGTGCGAGGATATGATACATACCATGGTCCATCAGCTTTTGATCCTTTGGATTTGCGTTTCCACCATGATGCCAAGTTCCATCAAGTTCCTTGGACGCTTGGCTCGGTCAGGAAGGCAGCTTGCCGTAACCCAGTGCAGGATTTGTCAGGATCTGTCTCGGGCATTTATTGTTAGCTGAGCAGCGAGCTTGCTCTTATTCATTACTCCTACCTGGATGAGCCCAAGAAGTAAAGACCGATGAAACTTGGGCGAAGCCCGCTCACACCAGATAGTTCGCTACAAAGACGGAATAATCACGGGCACAACTACAACGGAGTTGTGTCCGACTTCAGATAAATATTCTGACTTCCGACCCAATTGAACAACGCAAACGAAGGTAGAACGAGAAGAAGGATACTTAGACCCCATGCTGCTCACCTTGGCGGGGATATTCAAGTTGACCTATTTAGATCACGGCCATGAATGTTCCGTGTACCGTTTATGGAAGAACTCTATCTAAATTCGTCAAACATTACCCAATATAGTAGCTCAAAAACTCAACTCGGATGACTGAAAACAGCTTATGTAGTACCGGTAGACTGAGTGAAAGGAGGGTGTTGATAGACAGTGCAAAGTCTTATATTTGTTAGTAAATTGTTACTTGCCAGGCACTCACCGAGCTAAGCCAAGTAGTACTTCATGCATTGCAGGCATGTTGGCCTCTAAATAGAGGGTTTCGCGTGGTAATAGCAACATGTGAACCGTTCCTCAGAGTCACGATGGCCTAGCCACAATATGATGATACACTATCAAAGATGTCGAGACAGCTTCATCCGACTAGGTCCCAGACTAGGCCAAAAATACCCGGAACACCGTTATCACGGATGACAGTACTAATGTATAATTAATCAAAATTGACGACTCTACAGTTACTTACGTAGTCAGTACGTATGAGCAGCCCTGGAGGGAGTGTAACAGAGGTGGGCAAAGAGCCCGTTAAAGATTCAGCTCAACATAACTCGTTGACTTGAAGTACCCTAGTAGGGCTGGGAGGTATCAGTCACTAATGGAAACCAATATGGGACAAAAGGATACTAGGTAATCGGATGATACGAAGACACTTCGAAATTGCTGTTCAGTTATCTTGGGGCCGTCCATCTTGCGGAGAGATGTGATCAGCAGTTGCGTAGAAGGAAATTGAGACCAGCGGGATGACGGATTCACTGTATCATTTTCAGTAGAAAGAGTAACTCGATAGACAAAAGGGAGTATTCGCGTCCACTTCCTTCTTCATCTGACCGTATAAGACAAACCGCAGGGTCCACATTAAGATGGATAATAAATTCTGGTCAAGTTCGCGGAAGCAAAAACATTCCCATGGAGCAATCCGCAGCTGCAACTACATATCGTGTTGTTGCCTACTAATTCACCTAGTCATAGTCCCAGTCACAGAGTGTCATGACGATCAAGTTCCCAACAATTTAAGGGATAACAAGGATAAGGCAAGAAGAAGCATCCGCAAGGAAATTGAGCGGCTTGACTGTAAAGTCGCAGGGGATCCAGGGTTGTACGTAGGGTCGAGTTCACTTCCGATTGTAATGTATTCACGCAATCGACGAGTCAGAGAAAGATGTTCTTGTGCAAAATCAATTAGCTGCATGCCTTACTATAGAGTCTAGATTGAAAATGTGGGGAGGTGGTTGCATCGATGCTCTAAAAGGACTCGAAAAAGATAAACCCGAGGAACAGACGGCGAATAGGGCAATCATCAACCACTGGCAAGGTGATTGTCACTGATTGATTGAAGACTTGACACGAGATAGCTTCGTCTCTCCGCGCATAAATCTACGGCAGCCAGGTTGAGCCTCAGATACTAGAGTGGTAGACAAGTGGTCACTGAGTACTGAGGTTGAAGTGAAGCTGCCGTTGACTGCAGTTTCCTGTAAGGTGATATCGCTGTAGGTCAACAGCTGCATACAACTGCAACCAACGCACATACTGTATACATAGTTATTATTGGATGCGAATACTCCCAAATAGATTCTTGCGCCCATTGACACACCTGCCCTAACTGTCGTAAGTTGTCGCCGTCACTGAAAATAAAACGGTCCAGTTAACTGGGAGAGTCTCAGGTATCTGGCAGAAGGAATATAGACAGAACTCAAATGATTGGTCACGAATAATCGCATTTATATAATCTCTTAAATATAGAATCCTGGGTATAATACTCTCAGACTGGTCTCTAGAATGATTAGACTGTAGTGCTGAGCACGAGCAAGTAGGAACTCTGGTGCGATTTAGCCTGAGAAGCAACCGCAGAACTTTGCCCACGTATTCTATGAGGCAGTTACAGTATGAATGTCAGAACTTTCTGAGAATGTCGTTCAAGCTCAAGTAAAGAAGAACATACCTCGGCCTGGGCCTTTGCCTCGTCTAGCTCCCTCTGCATTTGCTCCTTCGCCTCGTCCATCTCTTCTTCGACATTTTCTTGAACCTCATCTAATTGCTCCTGCACATCCTCCATTTTTTCTTTAACCTCGTCCATTTGTTCTTTAAGGTGATCTTTCTCGTATTCTTTCGCCTTTTTGATAGCTTCCTTGCCCTCTTTAGAGTTTACTTTCTCCATTACTTTCTTCTTCATCATTTCGGGACTTAAATCTATATACAAGAAAGTACGTCAGGTGTTACTTTACGCCTTATACGGGGTAGCGAAGACGTACCCATATCTGGTTTCGCCTGAGGCTGAGCGGTTTTTCGGGCCTGAGTGGTAGTCGTGGTTTTTGAGGCTTTGTGGACATTGTGGAGTCTCTGAATACAGTACGGAGCAATGTAAAATAGGACTGGGGGTTCGAGAGTTGCCGTCAGTTTCGGCGCTGCGTTTCTTTTATGCTCTTTACTAGTCTGCCCTGCAGATGTTGTACCTGAAATTTGAGCAATACGTGAGAGAAATAGTGACAATGATCGTCAATCGACAATTCAAAAATATCATTGAGCGCCGTCTATATGCCATCCACAGTGATAGATCAAAACGTCGTTCGCATGTCCGCCACTGAATATATTGTTGACCAGCTGTCGGCGCGCAAAGGATGTTCAACATAACATGGGCTCAGGACTCAGGTCAGACCTTCCATCGTTTACTCAAATCAGAAAGGAGAGAATATTTCATAACATATAATCTCCATGTCGTCAAATCCTTTCTTCAACCTATGTTTTTAGGCGTATATAGTAGCCCGAGATAAATTTGGCAGGGCGGCGCTGGTATGTTCTAAAAATAAACCTGTACCGACGTAACTTCTGCCAGAGACACTTGAATGACTTGAAAGGCGCTGAAGGCAGAAGAATGTGCGTCGTCAAGCTTCAAGGCTTGCTCCTTGAGAGTATTGATGAACGGCGTGATCACTGATAACCTAAATGTTTCTGCTGTGTCCAAGCTATTCTATAAAAGTATACCAGAGGGCTTATTAGTGATCTCAGTCCCTAAACCAAGCTAAGCACTGCGTGAGTTTATCGATAATATATCTTTTAAGCGCTCACAACTTACAAGAACGATGATCCAACCCCTCGGTTATATTTAACACCACTCGGGCCATTCTGTACTTGTCTTTATGTGGGCCATACAACCCTAATCTTAGTGAATTCAACGTTGAACGCTGAGCTTCAATCATAAGGAAGCCTCCTGGTCGACGGCCAGCGCAATTTTATGCTTCTAAGGACAAATTTCCGCAGCATGTTTATGCCGATGGAATTAAATAGAATTCATTGACTTCTGATCGACTGATCGCAAGATAGTGTTGTCAGCGCTGACATGGTACTCACATCTTATCAGCTGAATTTATCTTCAGCTCTCACATGCTATTAAAGGCTTCCTGGGAATGGCAATGCCTGTTCTGGGGATGAAACATTCACGGCAGGCCTGTGTGAATGTTGTAAATCGGTCGGTGCCGACGATACTGCTGCAGTGATTACGAACGCTCTTCTCTTTAGATAGAATGCAAATCAGATGACACTAGCATTGGGCGTTGCTGAGATAGCTATAGGTTGAAAATGGGTAGTTACTTCTAAGTAAACAGTCGAGGTAAGTCAATCGCCTTGACGCCCGTTATTAATATTTTAGTATCAACTCATTAGTGAAGTTAAAAGAAACCAAAAGATTGTCAAAAGACCGAGAGACCCAGACTGTTTTTATACTTATTGAGGTGCAGAGCCTCTCGTCATGGGACTATCTGGGAGCAAAGGTGCGATATTCGAATCGGATAAGCTACACTGTTCTTTGGAACGATTCGTTAAGAATTACTGGATATTCGGAATACAAGCCCGGTCCCGTGCACAGGCAGTGTGCCGCAGTCATACGGAAGCATACGGATGTGCATTTACTGGCGCGCTATTGGAATACGCAATCTGTCCATTCCTTACTTAATGGGGGATGATTCGTCGCCACAGAGCGCCACAGCCTTTCCGGCAAGTTAGAAGGTTTGAAGAGCGTAGTAGAGTCAGATCCATGTGCCTAGCAAGTTCCCCCCTTTTCAATCGGATAATGGAGGTGATGATTAATCGATTTTGAAAAGGAGTTATCATTGCGCAAATGGTGGTGCCGTAAGTATGAATTTCTGCATGGACATAATTCCGTGACTTTACTGAACCTTTTAGGTATCATCATGTAGTTTTTTGAAGGATACTGCCCGGGAAAGCAACCGACTACAATCAGATCCACTGAAGATATCCGCAGCCCGGCGTTAACGAATTTTCTCCATGCCACATGGCAGCACGTTGTAAAGGAAATTCTAGGAGATTACATCAGCAAATTTGGGAAATTCTCATTTAGCATTATTATTTGGACCTAGCAAGAAATAGCAATATATTGCAATACAAGATCATTGTAATATTATAAACCTCAGAGATTAAAATTGTTAAGCTATTATAAGACAATACAAGCAAATATATTATGAGGTCATAATATTGTAACAATCTCATAAACATTTGAATTGCTATATATTGCTATTTCTTGCTAGGTCTAAACAATAATGCTAAATGAGAATTTCCCAGATTTGCTGATGTACGTTCGTTTCCAGGCCTGTCGAATGATCTATCTCCTTTTTGGATGATGATGATGCGTATGCCCAGCTCGTGCCTGTTCATAGTCGGTATCCTTGGCAGTAGATTTCAAGAACAACAGAGGACAGAATATCTAACAGAAGATCAAGGGCATGACGGGAAAGCAGGGGAAAGAATGCTGTGCGAATATTTGCTCCTAACCAGGTCACGATATCCTTCAAAATGAGAATTTGACGCAACTTGTCTGGACAAGTCGAAGAAAAATATAGTGTAATGTGTGACATCGTTTGCTCATTAAAGACGTTGGTTAGCCGTTGGTAGCCGTCGCATCGATAGAAGCTGCTCCCAAATAGACATGGAGTTTATATCTTCATCTTAATGGCCCGATGCTTGTTGTCACGAATCACCATGCTCTGGAAATAAAATGTGATTTCCAGAGGTCGACAAAATTAGCATAAATTTTCACCAAAGAGGTGTAAATGCTCTTGAAGATGATAAGAGACCGTCGCAATTAGTCACTATGAGGAAAGGGAATAGAGAAAAAGTGATCGGCACGTGGGTGTCGGTTTGTGAAAGATCTTCGAGACAGAATCTGCGAGGCGTCTCTCCGACTTTGCCTCTGTTGATGCCATATGTCGTCGCTTCTTCTTGATAATAACACGCGAATCAGTTTAAACCCACTTGCCCTGTTTTCTACCCCAAGTTTCGACATATGCATCTTTCTCCTCTGCTCTCCACATAACCAGTGTTACCGATGGACTCAAAACAAATATACTACCCCCACAACCAAAAGCAGAGACTTCTTTTCAACCGCCCACTTCAGGGAGTCCAGAACCTTCTCATGATGCTCTAGCTTCAAAGATAAGGGTATCCACAAAGGCTACGAGGAGAATTAGGTGTGCTATTCATCTTTGCTTCTGACGAAAGATGTATAATGAAAGAGTCTAGAGGCGAGATCGCATGTGCAGAATGTCGGCGATTGAAGATACGTTGCGATAGAATTGTACCTTGCTCTACTTGTGTGAAACGAGGATGTGGGGCTCTCTGCCCGAATGGTACGTTTGATCTACATTCTTTTCAATGATTTCTTCAAATTTTCAATGCCCAGGAACTATACCGCCTGGAGAAGGAAGTCGGTAAGAAAGGTCACTATTTCTTCAAAAGTTCTATTCATTAATACAACTTCAGATTTGTGTTGGCGGCGACAGACCATCTTCGACATAAATTAAGAAAGATGGAAGCCCGTATGCGCTCCTTGGAAGACGCCCTCTCCATTGCTCATGGCTCTGAATCGGATCAACTTCACCCCTTACTTAGCTCTCAAATAGAGCTCGAGGAAGATGAGGGCCCAAAATTGAGGGCTGTAAATGAGGAACCTCCGACAACACCCCTTTCGCCATCCCAGTCATTAGGAACCCTTTGGATGGACAGTCAAGGTGGCTCCCGCTTTTTGGTCCATCGGGGGGGTCAGAAGTACGTATCTCTTTGTGCTTCTCTGTTTCGCCTACTAATTGTCGGATACATTTTCTAGAGTCTTCTGATAGTTCGTGTCCGTTCTAAATTGATTTTTCGAGTTCTCATTTTAGTTGCAGTCCTCAGACGAAGGCACCGACGCTCCTCTGACCCCCAAAATTGGGCCTCTCCATCACGATCTGGATCCCAATTACCTCTCGCCTGAAATCAATCGTTGTTATCAATCCTTTCCATTTACGCCCCCAACGTGATTGCCTCCTCAGTTCAGACTATGATAGAATCGTTCCTTCCTCCAATGGATGTAGCCATTACACTATGCGACACGTTTCTCGAGCATTTATCATGGATGTTTCACATCGTATCTCGTCATAAATTGGTAAATGAGCTTATTCCTGTCATTTACAAGCAAACCCCGTCCCATATGGTCCCCATGATCTTGCTTTGCTCCTTATTGTTCTAGGCATTGGCTCATTGGTCGATCTTAACTTAACACCCTACAATATCGAAGCACAACATTATTATCGCCTTTGCAGAGCAACATTAGCCCTCCAGTCTGTTTTGGGTGCCCCGTCCGTTGTCACAATCAAGGTGTGTGGAGTTACTTATCTATCCCCGCTTCTCTCTTGGCTGATTTGTCGAGAAGGTTCTTCATCTCATGAGTGTATACAATGGCATGAGTGGGAAGGAAAGCAACCTCGAACAGTCGTATGTGCTTCTCGATTTGGCCGGGCAGGTGGCTCTAAGGGTAAGCCTTGCCGCGCACCACTTACCCATTTGACGGGATCATATATCGATTACTTGTTTTGTCCTAGATTGGCTTCCGTGAGTTGGAATTTCTCAAGCTAAATGCAAAAATCGTATACGGCTAACTTAGAAAACTCTCACCTAGATATTGATCCATCGTTGTGGGGATTTGAAGGCAGAGAAGCATATGACCGGCGCGTCTATTTCTGGAACTTGATGGCGGGTGTTCTTTGGCAGGTGCGTCTCTTCTACGGTTCAGTTTGGTCTGCGCTCGCCTATTCGATGCATGGTTACTACCGATACCAATAGCCCTTTACATATGTACTCTTGTGGTGTCGCGAGGCTGATACTAATTAATTGTCATTACCAGAGCCTTGTCACCGGGAGACCTCCCAGTTTACTGATGTCTTACATCGATTGTCATATACCCACAGCAGAGGACGAAGCATTATTCCAGGAAGGCGAAGTTCCGCTGGGCTGTAAGTCCATTGTGTGGCTTCGTCAGTCAAGAAAAACTGACCGTTTTACTTCTTTGATAGTCGGAATTTGGGGCTTCAGAGCGTCCTCTGAGTGCCTAGTGCCGCTTGTACGCCTCGCGTTGGCCGTTAAACCACCATCCTACGATGCTGTCATGGAACTCGATCGCAAGATACGCGATTTCTCACTCCCCAAGGCAGATTCTCTCCAAACCCACACTGACCGAACCGCCATTTCCATGCAAACATTTGTGAGATCACACTATCAAGAACTCAGTACGTGGGCAATCAATGGCTATTTTACATTCGTTAAATTTACGACTACTGCGCTTGTTACCAATTGCTATTTCAAGTGCTCTTATTTTTGCACCGCTCATACTTTGCTCAGGCCATGACCGAAAATCCCGACAACCCTCTAAACAGCCAGTATAGCCAGTCGGTGCACGCGGCGTATTCAAGCGCTTGTACCGTACTCGAAGACACTCGATCGCAATTTATGAAGAAACCACTACTGTGCGCTCGTATTTGGCGGATATGGTCTTTCACCTTTTCTGCAGCCGTGAGTATGGGGTCCAGATTCTGCATCCCAAGGTCTAAAAATGTTTTAGGTCATCGTGGGAACCCTAGCCATTAGAGGATCGCATCTTAACCTCAAACCTCCTCCTCTGGAGCAATTTGAATCCATATCTAAAATTTTTACGAGCGCCGCAGAGACGAGCAGTCGCGCAGCAAGAGCCGTGGTAAAACATTTTGCTCGCCTTTCAGCGTCCGTGCAAAAATAATCATCCATGTCATAGCCCATTTTGCAGGTCATGCTACAGAAGGCTCGTCAAGCTCACAAATATTACTACGAAAAGGGAAGACCTGCACCATCGAGAGGTCAGGATATCGACGAACTGTTGTTTTTGGAGGACAGACGAATGTCATCCAACAACGCGAACAGGACGTGTATCCTGATCCGAGACATACAGCGTCCAATGACACGACTCCAGATCGGGACCTCCATTCAAATAGACACTCAGCTACTCCTGCATCGCCAGACCGACAGCTTTACACGCCAAAGCCGCGGCAGGAGCAGTCAATATCACCAACAATGCTAGTAGCACAGCCATTGGCGTCTAAACCTATCTCCATCGCGCCGTTAACTTATTCGGCTAATTCACGGCCCAATTCATCGCTTCCGCCAATGCCTTCACGGCATGCCTCATCGTCTCGACAAGTACCCACGCAAAGAATGCCACCGACAGTACCCTCAATGGGGAGTCCTCAATACCAAACATTTGCGGATTTGTCGGGAGGATGGAACGGTATGTTTCACGAGGTACCTTCGTATGGCCTGCACAGATCATACGCCAATACTGCTTCTACTCCAGGCGGGCATGACCAGCATATGGAAACGTTGCCGGGCATCAACACGAGCAGTCAATCTTATCGTGCGCGCGGACCGAATCCAAGCGATGAAGTTATGTTGGATGACCGTTGGGCGTCCTTCATGGACTATGACGTTTTGCGAGAGCCTACCCAATACCAGGAGCCGTCACATTGATCTTGAAACAATGCTCGTATCGATCTAGGATGCCGGGGAATTATCTTTGTCGTGATTCAACACGACTCAGCCAAACTCACTGGGTGTGCTTATTCAGACATCACCGTGATGGAGCTTCATCTTATCCCTAGAGCTCCAATTACAAGCAGAGATGCAAAGGCGTTGGGTACGCTTATACCCCTACATAAATCCCTCAGACAGGTTTCTGTGCCCTCATCACGACAATGCATGTAACGTAATCCCCGGATAAGCAGTCTGGCTACTGCATGGTGATAATCACGAAGAACCACACGTATACACGAATGCACGTGTTTCCTGGGCGTTGGAGTTGGAGTGGGGAGGATAGGATTTACATACTTAATGATGCACGAGTATGACATTTGGAGCCGCCTGGAAGCTGTACAATGTCTGTGCAGCATGGCATGAAAGACAACACAGTGTAGTTGGTAATTTCCTAGATAGCAATAAATTGAGCAGGTGATACTGTCTCGATGGCGCACTCTTTTGGTTCAGAAAAATTTGCATTGATATAGATGCTTACAAAAGCGAAATTCAAATAGGCCTCAGCGTGAACCATCGACCATCACTTCTCTTCCTGTTTTGCCCCCACGGCCTGCGGGGAGCTCTGTGCTGACATTCCTTCTGTTGCCTGTGGTTGCTCACTGTGACAGAAGTTACTATCGTGACTGCAAGAGCGGCGATAGTTTCGTTCTGACACACGGATAGAGGTAGATGTAGTGAAGCTTAAGCCTTGGTATAGACAGGTATAAGAGCTAGTTGTTCACTGGGGGAAATTGGTATCTACTACAGCCTGTATTTATACTGTAAGGAAGAGGTCTAGAACTAAGTAAAAGGGTTTGTGGCTAAGGAGAATGAATAAGGTATCTAAGGGAGTGTTTCAGGGATAACGGATAAAGGAAGAAAAAGGGACGAAGTCGTATATCAGTCGACGGAATGGAATGTAGTCGAAATATGAAGATAAGATAAAACTATAGATAATCAAAGAGTAAGGAGAATACCGGATCGTCACATACGCCCTCCGGGTATTATAGAATAATGCCCAAACGTTAGATCGAAGGAATGTCGCCAAATGAATGTCGAGATGTGGATGAGAAGGTCCTGCCTTAGAATTATAAGCCATTTCGATGTCCGAGTTGAAATAGATGTTTTTAAGAGGGCCGAGTATATTTGCCGTTTTGGAATGTTTGAAAGGTTTGATGCTCGTCTTGCGCAAATGAGTGCATTCGCGAGAATATCTCGCGTCTAGCGAGTAATAAAGGGTGCGTTTAAAAGAAGAATTTCCCGTGTCCACCGGGACAGTGTGGACGATTCGCCGAATGAGAATGCTTGTGAAAGTGATATCCAAGTGTTGTGATGATGTAGGAAAGAAGTGTGCGGCGTGGTGTATGAGAGATAGAGTACCGAGGTCGGCAAGAAGTAGTAATGTTTGATGAATATGTTTTTGATGAGGGAATTTGCGGCCATATGCGCAAATGGTGGTGGTAATGTGCATTAATAAGAGCTCGAGCGCGAGGTGCGAGGTTTGATTTGACCGATACCGAAAATATTATGAACAGGATACGATGGCAGGCATAGACATAGGTAGCGGAAGCGTGGTTGAGAGTGCGGGAAGAAGGCCGAAAGAGATGTTGCTGATGATGGTAAAAGGAACGACGACGACGGCATCGGGTGTGGAGGGACTGGAAGGACGACAATGGAGGCGTTGACTATGGACGGAGCGATGATGGACCATGGCGCCGGAGATGTAAGACGACGAGAAATATTGGCAGGGGTTAAAGGAATGACATAAAAGTAAACAGGACTGAAAAGAGCGACGGGGTTCCTGAAAATAAAGGAAAGGAGAGATATCAATAGCGATAGGGAAATAAAGCGATAGAGAGAGAGCAAGTGGACAGAATGAAAAGTTCAAAATGAAAGAGTGGAATATGGCATGATGACTTTGCTGAATAAAAGTCTACACTAAAGTTCGTGTCTGTGGAGATAGAAGGTAGAAGAATAAATGTTAAGTATGAGTTAATGGATGAATGGAAGCATCGATGCGGGGAGGTACTACGAAAGGGTTCAAACTAATAAAATAAAGAGGAAATTGTAATACGAAGCAGCGAGTACATTACTGAATATTCTCGCCCTCCGTTTGGAGTACAATACGAGACAGTTAGAATCAGTGGTCCAACAATGGATACTCAAAATGAATGGCGCCTAACGGCATACTATCTAGAACTTCGATAAACTCATCGGAAGAGTCTGTGCTCGCATCGTTCTCCATAGTAGGTTGTAAATTGTATGCGGATATCCCAGGTGGTTTACTACCGCTATATTTTACAGAGCTTCCTTGAGGGCAGTTGCGAGAAAGATGACCGGGTTCATTGCAACGGAAGCATCTCCCAGTTGCTATTCTATCTGCATCATCCTCTTCAGGCTGTTTGTTTTTAATTCAATTTTCTGAATGTATGTATGGGACCTGGAACGAGATTCTTCGTTATTAGATTTTTTATTCTTGTCTTCATATGAAGTATTCATTGTATAACTACTGTCCTGCTTGTCGGAGGCAGTTTTATCTTTGTGCTGAGATCCAAAGTAATCCCGGCGCTTATCCTGTGAGCGTGTTTCACGATTATGCGAGGTTGAGTGCCAGGGGCCTCTATTATATTGACCCACATTTTCCGAAATCTCAATGATTTCGGCTTGACTAACGACTTGATCCCATGTAGATGAGTCCGGATGGAGACCGTTGCGCCATAATCCGCGCTGAAGATAATCAGCTGCTCCGTTCCAGAACCGGTTCACAAGGTCGCTCTCGGTTAATGACCCAAGCAAATTATATTGCTCTTCAAGGTAATGTATGTATTCGCTAACCTTGCGATTTCCTTGAGTTGCTTTTTCAAATTTCCTACGGATATTCTGCTTATAATCTATAGGAAAACAGTAATTGAATAACCCCTCATAGAATGTAGTCATAGGCATGGTCTCTTCATTGATGGCAGCCTTTTGTAGATAATAATCATATGCTTTGTCTTCCAAAAAATAGGATAATGCAAGGATCCTCCGCTTTTTCTTAAATCCACTATCCTCAAGGTAAGCATTACTTTCTTTAACAAACCGATGATAGGCGCGCGGATCGGCGCGGCCATCATACGTGCTCGGCTTGAATGCCTTTCCGCCAGATGGCTTGGATTTGTGGTGTTTCCGATGCCGCTTTCGCTTATCGGACTTTCTGGGAAGATCTTCGGACGACTCACTGGATGAGTCATCAGATGACAAGTTGCTACTGAAGTCATTGGACTCAGAAGAGGAATCTGACGAAGAACTAGAGCTGGGAGAGCTCGAAGAACTAGTAGTAGGTGCCTTTTTATAATTCTTATTTTTCTTCTTAGAAGGGGTAACACTCTTAAGCGCACTGGCTAGGAATGACTTGGGATTAATGTGAGCAGTAGGCCTTGCCGAAATGGGCAAAGGATTAGTTCTCAAACGGGAATGGTTTGCCATTTGGTCAAACCGAATGCCAGGAGCAGTGGAGATGCTCTCGCTAATAATAGGCCTCACTTGTCCAGATGATATGATTTTATTTTTATTTAACTTCTTGGCATGTTTCTTGGCCTCTTTGAAGGCATCCTTCTGAGCTCTGGAGCTCAATTCAGCTTCAGGAATGTTGGCATTTCCCCATTCTCGAGGGTCAATAAATTTTCCCTTATTCTTAGAGGTTCCTTCGCCAAGTGAAACAGAACGTTCACGGCGGACTTTCTTATTTCGGCGGTCAATCCGCACTTTCTCATCCTTATTTAAGGATTTCTCGGCTTGGTGAATAACCAAATCTATTTCGGAGAGCGCCCATGGGCGCGTTTCTTGGCATGCTTTCTTAATTCTTCAACAGAATTCTCACGGCGCGTAGCCGCCTCATGTCTCTTGGAGCTCTTGCTCTGGACAGTGGTCCATGGACCGTTTTTCTCTTCATCAGACTCTTCAGAAGTAGAGGATTTATTTATTAAATTGACTATGTAGTCTTGCCCATTGTTGTCATCGTTAATAGAGCCGTTCCCACTAGATGCCATCCGTTGGTATGCCGGAGGCTGGGTAACGGCATCCCGCTCATCTGCGTATGAGGGAGCGGGAGGTCTCGACGACACGACGTCACTGTAAGTGCGCCTGGGGATGT
Source organism: Psilocybe azurescens (assembly GCA_023853785.1). Taxonomy (NCBI): domain Eukaryota; kingdom Fungi; phylum Basidiomycota; class Agaricomycetes; order Agaricales; family Agrocybaceae; genus Psilocybe; species Psilocybe azurescens. The sequence goes on along the minus strand of JAJIRX010000721.1, from coordinate 301,011 downwards.
GTTCGTCGGCCACGTCCGAATCGGGGTTCGGAAAGACAGGAGATTGCGACCGCTGATCACCCGGATCTGCGGCACGGGAATGGGAACGTAGGCTGTATCTAGGTGCCATAGTATTCAGTAAATAAAAACTTCAAAGATTTACGTACGGGGGTAACAAAATTCAAACGAGTAGGGGTTGCTATCTTGAGGTGGATATCTCTGGTTGATCAGACCAGAGGGTACCAGACGTCGAGACGGCGAGGGAGAGTTTTGAGATGGAGTGTAGAGGTGTACTGTCAAAAATATGTGACAGAAGTTACTATCGTGACTGCAAGAGCGGCGATAGTTTCGTTCTGACACACGGATAGAGGTAGATGTAGTGAAGCTTAAGCCTTGGTATAGACAGGTATAAGAGCTAGTTGTTCACTGGGGGAAATTGGTATCTACTACAGCCTGTATTTATACTGTAAGGAAGAGGTCTAGAACTAAGTAAAAGGGTTTGTGGCTAAGGAGAATGAATAAGGTATCTAAGGGAGTGTTTCAGGGATAACGGATAAAGGAAGAAAAAGGGACGAAGTCGTATATCAGTCGACGGAATGGAATGTAGTCGAAATATGAAGATAAGATAAAACTATAGATAATCAAAGAGTAAGGAGAATACCGGATCGTCACACTCACTAGTAGCTGGCGGCGCATTAGGGTCTCGTGTCTTCTTCAGGTCTTTTTGCACCTGCGCCTCAAAATTGTCTTCGTCGAACGACTTGCCGCAGCATGATTCGCAGCATCCTGCATTGCTATTCAGTCCGCATCCTACTGAACCGTACGACTCTGTATAGAATCAAGGAAGGAGTTTTAAGAAATGTCTTGCCATGAGCGAAGGGTGAAGGCCCACGTGTGTTACACCAATTGGCCAGACCAGAAAACAGAACGAGGCCTACACGGTGTCATCCGTGGTGGGAAAGAAAGGAAGATGCACCGGTCAGTCCAACCACTAATCTTGGCTTGCCCAGAGTGAATGAATGGACGTACAGCAACCTCCACACAACATCGTGCATATTTCTCCTCCTGTGTCCGACATGAGGTGTATTCAGAGTAAGTTAAAGAGAGTAGGTTGTTCGAAGAGAGCTGAAAGAGGCGTGAGTACGTTGGGATGGGCTCCAGTGGAGCTAAACCTGATTGGTATTAGCAGAACAAAAGTGACATTCATATCATTCATAGCTTTGCATGCCTCAGGTACTTATGTATATGTAGGCTACAAGACATCTAGACTTCTCATAAGTACACTGAATACGACCATGCTTTACCGGTTGTAATTTGCTGCGCATTGATACCCGAGTAAGTCCAGATGTTGCGCGAAACCATACAAGCAAAGGCTGTTCCAGAAGATGTACTACCTTGACGAGTCGAAGTCGCCTTGAGTCGTAGGCAAAGAGAGAGCTTCCACCACACATTTTTGAGATACTGTACTATTTCGACCGATAGTTCATGTAACGGATAACGGGGCATACTGAACTGAACAATTTTGTAAAATGTAACGGGTAACGGGGACAGATGAACACCTGAAATGAACTTTTTAGAGGCTGAAAAATGCGAATTTTTGCTAAACAATTGACCGCAACCTATCTAGTGCTCAGAATAAAGATTTAAAAATGGAATGGTAATCATTCTTCTTAGAATCTTAATCAAGGGACCAATGGTGCAACCCCTCGAACTGAACAATTTTGCTTGTCTGTAACAGGTAACGGCCAACTTTGAACACTTGGTCAAATGAACTATATGTGTAACGTGTAACATGCCCTGAACAATTGGTCGAAATAGTACAGTACAAGTAGAGCTTTACTTTTTGCGGTGCTATCGCAGCCAGGCTTGCGATCAAACTTTTACAATCAGGACAGAATGAGAACTTAAATCTCAGCTCCTCTACAGAGCGGCTTTCAAGTGTAAAAAGAAGTACTAGATGCACCGCCTTTTTCCGGTGAAAATAAACATACAAATTCATATAAAAGCTATTAAAAGTTGTTGCTTCTACTTACATAGTAGGTGGGTATTGACCAGGGAATACTTTTGTTGCCCTCGAGGAGAAAAGACAGTCCTTGTATGGTATCCTGAGGGGAAGAAATAATATAACTTTGCCAACAGACATTCGAGCTTCCGATTACAACTGACTGCCATTTGGCATACGAATCCGATCTTGTTCGAGATGCAAACCAAATCACACTGTAGCCTGGCTTGGAACTGAAGTTTGAAGGGCCGAAAAAATGGCCAATTTGATTAACCGTAGATGGGTGGGCGGATAAGAATTTATTGGGCACACATAAATCCAAGGATTCTGTACTGTGTAAGTAGAATAATGGAGGTTCAAATCAGCGTGAGTGTCTTCATGACATGTTTGCCGCCACCGTCTGAGCCAAATACAGCTCCTCATTGTGAATAGCGTCGAGCACCAGGTTCCCGCTTGTACCACATCCGCCACCCTTGGTTTCAACCTTTCCGGTCGCACTCTTTACTTTTTCCTTTGCTACAATGGCAGATGATATGGATGTTGATGTCGAAGAGCCAAAGATTGTCACAAAATCGAAGAAGGAAGGAAAGGATAATGGCAAAGCACGCTTCGAAGTAAAGAAGGTACGGCGCATTTGTTCAGTGGCAAGACTCACGGAAATTTGAAATGGCATGCTAAATTACTTTTTGTACAGTGGAATGCTGTCTCTCTGTGGGCATGGGGTGCCTCTAGCCATTTCGTTGCCTAAGATATGGGCGCTAATGTGTGTTTGATCGCAGACATCGTCGTCGATAATTGTGCGATCTGCAGAAACCATATCATGGATCTCTGTACGTTCGCTAGGCTCGACGTGTACATTTACCTGGACTAAACATTACCTCGATATTCTGTTTTCTCTATTAAAGGCATCGACTGTCAAGCCAATCAGGTTTCGGCCACCAGTGAGGAATGCAACGCGGCCTGGGGAATCTGCAATGTACGTACTGGCTTGTATCTACTTACTCTCATCCAACTCATCTTAATACAGCATGCATTTCATTTCCATTGCATCTCGCGTTGGTTGAAAACGAGAAACGTCTGTCCTTTGGACAATCGTGAATGGGAATTACAGAAGTACGCCTGCATGTTTACTTCCATCATATTCATACATTAACCATGGCTTGCCTAATAGATATGGCCGATAGAACGTTCTCCTTTTGGTTTTGTTCTTTAGATCTTTGTGTAACACCAATTTCAGTCTCTGGTATCATCTGGAAGCTCCTGCGCATAGTATTTGAGCATGTTCTCTGCAGGCTTGTATTGTATCGCATTCTCGGTCTGTATCGTCTATTCCGTCATTGAATCACCTCGAAGGATCAGCCACCAATGTGTTTCGCTCAACATTATTCGACTTTCTCGGTACCCCGAGGTGTCGACGTGCGGAGGATGGGCTACCCGAATTCCTTATGGAGCTACGTTTTGGAAGCTGTCCTGCGAACTTCTGGGGTCGAAGTCCATCCTCTTCAAAGCGATTCATGAAAGCAAGTTTCTTGTAACGTGATACCAAAATATGTAAGTATGTTCCACTGAAGGTTTGAATCATAGTACAAGAACTTTTTCTCTATGGTTCTGGATGATAGTGTTCAATCCTCCGCTAATAATGAAGAAGGGTGCAATAGAATTCGAGAGCTCTGAACAACCTCTGAAATGCGTTCAGATATGGTTCGAAATTTCTCAAATTGAGGCGACAATCGATCACTTGAGTCTTCAAAGTAGCTGGAGATCACAGATCAAATAGATATCTATTGTATAACATTGTTCTGTATCTCTGTATACGTAGACTAGACTAGAGAAGATTCGTTTTGACTTGGTCACATCCTGGGCATTCCCAAGTTTGTTCAAGGTGTCTTCCCGACTATATTTCGCACGTTCTTCTTTTGTCACCTACTGCCATCTTGTAATGAGTCTTTCATGGCTATTTGCCTTATGCCCCGTATTTCTTCCCCCATTTATCATCTCTTGGCAGAAGTTCAGAGCAGTACAAAGCCTACAGGAAGGCGCCGGAGACCGCTCAATCAGTTCTGTTCGCGACGGGGTGTTTCGATGCAATTTCCACAAGCTGCCGTGCCTTAGGACCTCAGGTCATGCGGTTACTAGAGCAAGCGCTGTATCTCCCATTTCTCTCGAGAGTTTGAGGGTCTGTCTGGTCTGTCTCACTTTGACCATCGTGGATTGTCTCGTTCTCTTGTCTTTCGTCAGGCCCACTGGGTTCGTGACCCTCGTGTTCTTTAGATTACCGACAAACCTATAGCTGTTGATACACACCTTGAAGCAACCATCATACATCATACATGATCTCGTGTTGTCCATATGCTACCCATTTCTCGGAGGACCGTGCTCTTTGCTATTGGTTCTCTTATAAAAGCTAGCTTTATGACTTCGGCGCTCGTTTGTTCTTCTGATCGCTGTTTTTCGGTTCGTTTTTGTTTTGGGTCCTTCTGCGAAGGACGAATGTGTGTCTCATTTTCATGTGCTTCAGTGCTCGTGAAATACATTAAACACCTCATCTTTACCAGCTTGGTTTCTTACACTTACGCTCTCTTCATTCGAACGTCGCTGCCACCTTTCAAAACCACATTTATTACGATGCAGCTGGGAAGATTGTACTTGAGCATAGCTCTGATCTCCTCTGCGGTCCATAGCCTTCCAACTCTCCCAGAAAGTCGCGGAATCCTTGATGACGTCGGCATTCTGGACGACATTCTTGTATTCGACGCACCCGCATATCCTGATCCGGCCAACCCAGGAAACACGTTGATAGATCTCCAATCGTTTGTCTCACTTCGCCAAATAGACCTAGGAGGCCTGACTGCAGCACTTTCTGCTGTCTTATCGACGTTGGGTGTGAATGTGGGGGATCAAATCGATAATTTGAGGGAGCGGATCAAGCTGATAGGGGCTATTGGTCTTCCTGGAAAGCTGATCACTGTCACTGTCGTTGGATGCTCTTTGACCGCACAGACTGGCGAAACCTCTGGTTCCGACCTTGGAATGTCTTTGAAAACCGGTGTATCATTGGGTACATGCGGCGCTGGAAAGGAACTCGAGTCCACAGCTAAACTGGGCGGTTTCTTCAACGAAAGGACGGTCAAGGCCTCCGTCTTTTCTTCTCCTGACTCTGGATTTGGGGTTATATCTGGTAATTGAATTCTCGCCTTATGAATTGTCTATTGTCTAAAAATTGATTTAAAGATATCGATGATACTGTCAAGATATCCAACACTCTTGATAAACTTGCGCTCCTCAAATCCACTCTATTGGAGGAACCTAAACCTGTCCCTGGCATGCCAGAACTCTACACATCGCTTTCCAAATCGCTCAATGACCCTCAGTTCGTGTATATTACAGCCTCACCATTCCAAATATACCCATTCTTGAACGAATTCCTGGATACCACCTATTCTACTGCTAAGGGGCCTATCTTCGCTTCAAATCTTACCATCGTCGATCCCAGTGAAATTATCCAGTTTATCACCAGTAGCAACACCGAAGCATTTAAACTTTCATCGATCGACCGCGTCAAAGGGATGTATCCAAACAAGAAGTGGTTGGCTATTGGTGATTCGACCCAGAAAGATCCTGAGGTCTATGCTCAATCGTAAGTCATCTCCATAATAATACGACAAGTACTCCGGTTGCTCATTCTTCGTTTTGTATATTCAGGATCAGGAAATATGACGATTCTATTTCGTGTGCTTGGATCCGCCGTGTTGAGGGCGCTAATAACACTGATGAAAGATTTGCAGCCGCCTTTTCTGGCATCCCTGCCAGTAGATTTAGGACCTACACGGACGCTGATATTGCAGGCCTCGCCAGTATCAACGTAGCCGGAGGAGAGTGCTAGGACGCTAGGAGTTGTCTGATAGGGCCGGGCGTTGGATGATATAACAAGCCGATTCTGGCTAAAGGCTAGACACCTGTCTGCATCTTGGTAAAGATTGACGTGTTTCAAGGCATGCTCTATCATATTCATGTTGGGATATGATGTAAGGAGGTTATTACCCCAGGTTCTCTTAGATCTATTTATACAGTTACTATTCGTCTGGGCCAACCTGGGCTTGGTTTGCTGTCAGCTTGTCTACACCGGCCTTTCTCAAAAGAGAATCGCTACGTTAAGTCACATTGGCTGTAGAATACAGGCCTGTGCCGCCAAGGAACGGCAATCAGTCTTGGTTAGCCAGAAATAGCAGCCCCTGATTGATAACACCTGGCTATTCACGCGCGACTGACATTGTATGCATCCAGAGATGGATATTCGACCGTTCTTACTACCATCGTCATGAAGGTCGCCGTCTTTGGAACACAGAAGGTATGTATTGGATGTACATCTTCCAGTCTAGGTCTTCGATTGTGGTCCTTGCTCTCGTAATTCTGACCTTCATCTAGTATGATCTCAATTCACTTCTCGAGGCGACTATACCTGAAGGGAAAGAATTGACTTTTACTTTCCTTGACCCACTCCTCGACGAAAAGACCGCGATCTTGGCTGCTGGTCACAATGCTGTCTGCATCTTCGTCAATGATATATGCGACTCCTATGTTATCAAGAAACTCTCGGAGATTGGAGTGGTACGCTTCGATGTTTTACTTCGACTTCGATCATTTTGTGTCTTAGAATCTAACTCGTTGATTTCTTTCAGAAATTTGTTGCTTTGCGGTGTGCTGGGTTCAACAATGTCGACTTGGAGGCGGCCCATGAGTACGGTATCAAGGTCGCACGCGTGCCGGCTTATTCCCCAGAAGCGGTGGCAGAGTTCACGGTTGGGATGATCATGACAGTCATTCGCAAGTACCACAAGGCATACAATCGCGTTCGAGAAGGAAACTTCCTTCTTGATGGTCTCCTGGGCTTCAACATCCACGGCAAGACCATTGGATTGATCGGTACTGGAAGGATTGGACTGTTAACGGGCAAAATCCTCTCCCAAGGGTTTGGTGCTAATGTCATAGCCTACGATCCATATCCATCTAAACTTGCTGAAGAACACGGTGTTAGCTATGTCGACACCCTCGACGAGCTCCTCTCGAGGTCTGATATCATCAGCCTCCATTGTCCGCTTACCGAGAGTACGAAGTATATCATCAACGACAACAATCTTACCAAGACCAAGAAGGGTGTGGTCCTCATCAACACTTCTCGTGGAGGACTTATCGACACATATGCTCTAATCCGGTACCTTTCTTTCCTTTCCTGCCAAATGAAACGCCACCAACTGATTCTATTGACAGAGCACTGAAGACAGGACATGTCTCCGCTGTCGGGTTAGATGTGTACGAGCGAGAATCCAATTACTTCTTTGCAGATTCGAGTGCAAAAGTCATCGCGGACGACAGCTTCGCTCGGCTTCTGTCTTTCTATAACGTTTTCATGACGTTAGTCCCCTTTCTTACTTTTATGTTCTTGACTTGATGCTCAAAGAAACACAGAGGCCACCAGGCATTTTTAACATCCGAAGCACTACAGAACATCGCGGAAACAACAATCAATAATTTGATCGAGTTAGAGGCGACGGGGACTTGTACCTTTGTGGTCGAGAAGGAGAAGTAGAGTGTTATATGAATGCGAGAGATTTTATCCCATTTATCTTGCTTTTGGACAGAACTTATACCTCTTCCATTTGATGTTTTGTTACTTCGGTCTAGGTACACATAAATAAAATACAGCTTATTATAAAACAGGGAAGAAAAGCAAGCGAAATGAATCAGGTATATACACAACACAAATGACCATTCGTTCTTTCCACCCTACTCCTGTATCTTCCTGATCATCCGTTTCTCCCGCTCTCCGACGACCTTGATCGTTCCCTCATTCTCGAGTCCCTTGATGACCTCCGCAAACTCGACAGGGTCAACCTTTACACTGCTCTGGTCACCCAACAGCTTGATAGCATCAGCCCACTTGATACCTCTGCCCTTCGCCGCGCTCTCAAGCACATTCAACACGCCCTTCCTCATATCATCGCGCATCTTCCTCTGGCCAGCCCCGGTGCCTGTATTCAGCAGGCCCATATCGATCTTCCCGGTCCTAGGATCCATCGCACTCGTCCTAATCGCCTCGCGCATGAGGCGGCTCGCCTCCTTGACGTCCGCGAGCTCGACGAACTCGGAAAACCGCATCCGCGCGTGGGCCTCGGACAGGCGGATCAAGCTCTCCAGCTGCCGCGTCGTTGCAGTGATGCGCTTCTCGCTCGCGCGCGGGTCATCGCCCATGTTGCGCATCTCGACGTATGAGCGCACGAGCTCGCTCCCTGCGTCTTCGGTGATCACGGGGTGGATCCTCGCCCGGGCGTAGTCGATGTATGACGAAAGCTCTTGTAAAGGCTAGGAAAAAGAAAGAAGATATCGGTTAGCATGCAGCTAATGGCAGGGAAAGATGAGTACAAACCAGGATATCGTTCGTTTCCCCGGCAGGCGTATCTTCGAGGTACAATCCAACAAGATGCTGCGCAAGTCTCCGATCAAGGGCGTCGTCAACTTGATCCAGGACCAAGTACAGAAGATCAAACCGAGAAATCAATGTCGGAGGCAAGTCAATGTTTCGTGTGATGGGCAAGTTGACGTCGTATTTAGATCCAACTGGATTAGCTGCTGCAAGGATCGACGTTCGCGCGTTGAGTGTCGTGATAATGCCCGCTTTGGCGATTGAAACAGTTTGTTGTTCCTGTAGACCAGATATTGAGCTTCGGAGAATAAATGTTGACGAAATGGTTTGAACGTACCATGACTTCATGAAGAACACTTCGTGTCGCATCCGACATCTTGTCAAATTCGTCGATACAGCAAACACCGCCGTCACTCAGGACAAGTGCACCGCTGAGAAAAATCAGCCACTGTTCGTATCGCGGGTCTGGGACTTGACTTACCTCTCTAGCACAAGTTGCTTGGTTTCTGGATCACGGGTGACATATGCGGTCAAACCAACGGCTGATGAACCTTTGCCTGAAGCATAGACACCGCGGGGAGCGATTTTATGTACATACTAGAGGAGAAAATCATCTCAGTCAGCACACAACTCAGTCAGAGACAAAAACAGAACTCACATGCAATATCTGGGATTTACTAACACCGGGATCACCAACGAGGAGAACGTTGATATCACCTCTGTACCTCGGCCCACCCTGTCCTCCACCCTTCGCCACGCTCTTATTTGTACCACCAAAGAGCTGCAGAAGGATACCCTTCTTGACATCCTCCATCTCCCAGATCGACGGTGCGAGCGAGCGCGCGAGATACTCGTACACATCTGGTCTTTGGCTGAGCTGGACCAGCTTCTCCTCAAGCTCGGCTTTACGGCTCTGTCGACCCTCCCTCTCCTCGTCTTCGTCGCCACCATCGCCCAGACCGCCTACACCAGGGACGCCATCGCCACCAGCGGGACGCGTGCTCTTATCAAGCCCGAGTGTTCCGCCCGAGCCAAGTTTAACATGCACTACGTCGAGGTAGGTCTTGAACAAACTCTTGAGGGTCCTTTGCCTCGGGTTGGAACGCACAGGAACACTTCTGTAGATTCCGGTAACGACGATCCTGTCTCCGGGTTTGGAGACATCCACGAGCTCGTCGTAAATACTGAGCGAAACGGTGTGTGGTGTTTGACCATCGGGAACGGCATCGGGGGTTTCCTGTAGACGGATGACCTGTCTGTCTGCAAATTCGCATCGGTTATGGAGAAGAGACATAGTGCCTATGGAGGCGCAGACGTCGCGAGGGCACTGGCGGGGTTCTTCGATCTTGCCACGATCAATCTCGACTTGGACGGTGTGCGAGCAAGTCAGACAACGAAAGAAGGCAACTTTCATATCTGGAATGACGGGCGTAGCTCGGATGACGAGTCCTTTGATGCATACAAGCTTATCGGTATCTGGTAGAGAGTTAATCGTTTCTTGCATGGAAAGAGAAGAAATACGACTTACCACTTGGGTTCAAGGTTCGCATGTTGGCGGAGGTAATGCCAAATGGCCGAACCTTGTAGATCCTTCCCATAATATCACTAATTTCTTGCTCGCCTTCCAAGTCCTGCATACCCTCCACGCCATTTTGTTGATCCATCTCAGCGACCTCAATCATCAGATCCTTCAAAACTTGATCCATAGCGGGTATAACTTCTTGAGGGTATTTGGTGAGCTGAGTATAGAGCTTCTTAGAAGGTGGATACGCAAGAAGGTTGGTGACATCGAGATTGAGGTTGGTTTCCCCTGTTTGACGCATCCTCCTGAAATAGGTTTCGTAAAGGATAACTTCACCTTCGGCGGGTGTGCTCAGTACGCGAGTTTTGAGCCCGAGGTCTCTGTCGTGTGAGATGCGGTATTTGGGTTTGAAGCCTTTGAAGAAATCGCGGAAGGTTTTCATGGTTTCTGCCAAGTTGACGGTCGTGCCCCAAATAGCGCGAATTTCATCGGGTTCATCAGTTAAAGGGAGTTGAGCGGATAGATTGTGTGCAGATGATCCAGGAATTCCAAGGTGTGTGCTATCCGAGTTCAGATTGCTGGGATCTCTGGGCTCTCGGGGCGCAGTGCGACGAACTGGAGCGCTGGGGGTGATGGAAAGTGACGAGTGGATATCTCCTCTGCGGTTCTTGGGTGTATTTTTTGGAGCAGGTGTTCTAGGTGTTCTGTATACACATTCTATCCAGATTCACACGATGTAATAATGGGTTCACTCACGATGGAAAATGGAGGGGATCCGAGTCGTGAGGACGATCGGAGGATGGAATAGGACGTCTTGTGGGCGTTTTTCCCGGCGATGAAGATGGAAAGGCCATGGGTGAGGAGCTTTCTCCGCCTGTAAACGCGTAAGTATAGCGAACATTGGAACCTAAAAACACGACTTCTCACCAAGGAAGAGCGGTGTCCGTTTAGGAGTGCTTAAACCCACTGCTCTTCTTGCAGTTGCGCCTCGCAGAGGAGACGTAGTGGGATTCGAGTAGCGCTGACTAGCTGGTGTACCTGCAACAGATGGTGTTCCAGCCAGAAAAAGAGGTTGTGCAGGAGGGGCATTGGGGAACGTTTGTTCGCCGGCGGTGCCCTGAGTCGCGGTGCCGTCAGCCATGTCAACGTCGTCCATTTCTGAAGAAGGAAAATCGAGAGCGGGGGGGAAGACATTTTGAAATGATCTGTCTAGTACACAATGGTATAGATTCTTGAGAAACAAGAATCGACGCGACGCGACGCGTCAATTTTGAACTTAGGGCCGGTCAAGTGCTTATTTTCCCACGCTTACACATCCTTCGTTCAGCTTGACCTCGGCCTTGAACGTTAAATTTTGATATGAATGTCCACGGGTATTGTATTCCACTCAGAGCAATATTTCTTGTCTTAAGAGGTAACATTACTTGGGATGCAATCTCTCACTCCAGACTTCAGTTTACTGCACAGCTTTTTCGGAGTGATGGGGATAAAAACAGGTGGCACCACCGCCCTCGTGTGGAGAAAGTGGAGGGGGCCCCTGATTTCATCGACCGCCCCTTGGTCAATAACGTCCACTATCTAGGCAGCAGGGCGCATTTGCGCAAGCCCCACCGCAGACTTTACGACCTTTAACGATGCTGCAGGTTAGCCTTCACTGTTCTCTTTTACCTTTTGTTCAATAATCGAGAAATAACACAGATGATAGACTGGCTACTTATCCGGGACGACACATTACAACAAGATATACCCATCAAAGAACTTCACTGTTACAGCCTACCCTTTGGAGTCCTCGGATTTGTTTCTCATGTTCTCACCTACTATACCATCGCATGTCTATGGTTCGGGCGCAAACCGCTCTGGCCCTTTTCCAAAATCGCCAACTCGAAATTCGACCTCGTCCTCGGATCCCTTGGCATATCCCTATGCATTATCATGTCCATCGTCACCATGATCAAGTGCAAAAACACCTGGCAACTCTTGGTCATTGCAGTATGGAAATTGAGCATGTCACTACTGAGTGGTATGACAGCTTTACATGTCGCTATCCTGGTCATCAACAACCCGGAGGACGATATACAGTTAAAATCCAAAACCTCAGCGTGGTGGATTGTGCTCTGTGAGTATGTTCCATAAACTCATACAACATACCCACTTATTCCACGCACCAGATATCCCTGGCATGATAGCAGGGATGATAGGCCTCATGAGCCTAGTCGTTAAAGTTGCGGATCAAGTCCCTTCGGTATTGGGTCTAACTATCGCTTTCTACTCGGTTATAGGGGCATCACTGATCGTTGGCATCATTTCGATGATGATTATTTGCTATTTGGGTGGTGGCTCACCTGGCAAAGTCGCTGCAACTGGTCTTCTTGTCACTATCGCGTTGTTCATCGTTCTGAGTGCATTTTATTCTGACTGGTGCCTAGGCATCATGTTGGATAATCTCCTTGGGACGCCTTCGTCTGATAACTCAGGCTTTTACTGGACGTATTTCATCGCGAAGCGATTGACCATGTTTAGCTTGTAAAAACTCATCGAAGAAATTGTATTTTGGCATGACAATGTATGTTTATATAAGTACTGTGTGTAAATAATTCCTTTGACATTATTTACAGGTCCATTCAATCTTTACAAGAGCCATGAGAGGTGTTGAGATATCTAGCATTCTGTCCGATTTCTAGATCGCAACGGCTAGTGACGTCTATCGGCATGGTACAAAGTGCAAAGAACGCAGTACAATCGAACACGGTTTGAATGAAGTCAGGGCACCGTAACTTTTCAACGCGATCTTATATACACGGGTCTTTCTGGGTCAATACATAGCATGTTGGCCAAGCATGCAGTACTTTTTTAGATTGGTCTAAAAATAGATACACCTTCAAGGAGAGAGTCAGGTGACAATCGAGTTAGATTTAGATTCAAATTGAATCGGAGTTACTCCCGAGCGCGTAAATACGAGCACAGCGATATTAGGATCTTGCCCCACCTTGGACATCCCCTTTTTACTCTTGAAAGCATTGTGTATGTACTAATGGCTCCCATATCTTTAAAACTGTCGAATCTTCACCCGAAGGCGCTCAAGAGACATCGACTGTCGACTGTCGCTAGCTCAAGCTGCGCGAAGCTTCCATACGACATCTGGCTCTATATAACGAGCTTCTTGGACTGTAAGACCGTCAAGAAGCTATACTCCATCAATCGGGAGCTCTTCGATATTGCTATGGACGAGCGCTATCGAGAGGCATGTATTGGATACCATTCCACTGACCCTGCCATGTTTGCTTGCAATTGGCAAAAGGCTTGGTACGCTGCTAACGCTTTGGTGTTGGAGATGTGCTGATCACTCCACGCTTTGCTTTGACTTTCCACAGGGGACCTCTGTCGGCACCTCGAATCAAGCATCTGCTTTTCCAATCAGGAGCACCATATGAAGAAAAACAAACTGAACGACGTCTTCACCAACGGGTGATCAAGTCCATCCGATTCAGCATCTACGAGAGTAACATGGAGCACAACATAGCAAAAGCAATAAAGATGGCCCCTAAAATGGCCTCTGTTACAGCGTTATCTATATGGCTCGACAGAATCAGGGATCCTTGGCATTACGCGTCAAAAGAGAAATTTTGAGGCAAGGGTGGCCGGTATTTGGACCAAAGCTAAGAACACTCGTACTCCATACACCTCTGGAGGATATTCCAGATATTTTGAATGGAGTCACCTTCTTCCCACAGCTGGAGAATTTTAGTATCAACATTACCATAACATTCCGCACATCTGACCCAACTGCTCTCCTGTGTCGAACCATCTTGCCATTGGTTAACAATCACCGAACTACGCTCAAAGCTTTGTCCCTTGAGTCCTGGAAGGAAAGAATCGACTTGTCCTTATTTCTATCCCAGCTGTCAGACATGCCAAATCTCCTTGATATCCATTTACTCCAGATATTTGACGGTGTGGAAGTTATGGATACCGCCGGCCTTTGTCGATTTCTCAGCGCTCACAAATCACAACTACGACATCTTGGGTTACATTTTATGCAGAGATATGCCATTGAATCCTCTTGGAAAGATTGGATTGTCTGCACCCCCGCCGTCTTGGACATATCCAAGTCGCCTATCACCTTCTATAAACATTACATATGGCGCAAGACTCCACCATTGCATACCATAGCTCACGACGCCTACAATCTATTTTCCCAGTACATCTATCAGATTCATTTTCCTAATCTGGAGTCCTTTGATCTGGGCGTTCCTGAGCTCTCGTGCCCCTACTCTCCAAAAACCATACCTTATCTCCAGAAGCACATGCATAATCTAACGTCCCTTTCGGTTGTAACTTGCAGTTTCACATACGAGCGAATTGCTTTTCTGCTGTCGCAACCGAAAGGATTCAGTTACCGTATTCGAAAGTTTCATCTATACATTGAGTTCTTATGCCCGGAGCTACTGCTCTTCTTGGCGACGAAGCTACCAAATCTTGTGTACCTTGTCCTTTATTGTCAAGACTTTTCACCCCACAAGGATCAGCAAGTCGTGGTCGCAACGCGGACAACTGAGGTACTTCTATCCTTATCTTTATTCTCTTGGTTACTTGAAACCTCCATTGATATCTTTCTTAAGTTCTGCAGAGTAATGCAAGCGACAACGTTTCCGGATTGGAATCTTTACTCGTTTAATATTAGATTCTTGGCGATGTTGTCGCCAGCTGAGGAAGAGAAAAGGCAAATTTCAAAGGCGATACTTACTGCACTTCCAAATCTCGAGTTTATCTGCGATGAGAGTCGTGAAAAGATCTTGGGCTACGAAGAAAAGTCGGAGGGCAAAATCTAGTCATCTATTTAGTATTGAAGTTGGTGTAGATGTCTGATGGAGGACTTTGCATGGACATTCGCACCCAACATTTTCTTGTCTTCTGTCAGAGCTGTTATTCTGATAGATCACACTATAGTAATTTAAAATAGGAATGCAATTCGGTTACGCGCCAACAGTACCCGAAGTCGACGGAGGCCCACGGGCGCTTATAAGTTTCTGCGATGGCGCTCCAAATGACTCCTGTCAACACTGCTCCATCTCTGTGTTGCGTTTCCGATCAACAGATAGTATCCCTTCAATACAAGTAGACAGAAAATATTCACACCCTTCGCCAACATCATATGTCCATCTGGTTAATAAGCACAAATCATCATGATTTTGGCATTGGCAGATTCAATGCATGAAGGAAAAAAACACGGTGCTACTAGGGTGCTTGTTTAAATGACATGATCGAACAAGTTATATTTTTATCTTCATGAAATCAAGCTACTGGCTATGCTCTATGTCAGTAATAAGAAAGAATGGGATTCCAACTTGAGCCCAGTCACTGAATCCAAACGGCCACCACCAAGTCTTCAATTTTCAACGTCAATCATGGGCCCTTTTCACCACGGACTTTGGTATATGATACTCCTATAAATAAATGGCATATTTTTGATGTCAGCGTACCTTTCAGCTCGGAGCACAGTACTCTATCCAAGTCAAGGTATCCATTTTGTTTCTTTCGCACAATTGCCGTTCGAGCTCCACGGACACCAGTGGGCGCTGTGCCAGGAACTGCGTACGCATGAGATGAAATTAAGCGCTCAAATCATACTTGGCTTGAGATTCACGATTCATCGTACCTGTATCTGGAATACACGCAGTAGTCGTAGTTGAGAACGTTCTGGGAGGCCGTCAGGATCATACGTTATTGACGAAGTTCTCTTGAAAGAGCCAGCAATTATAGTAAGATCTAAGATCGGCTGATTATCTGTCGTCACCAAAGAAAGATACAGGAGAAAGGTGTCTACCCTTTATCTTGCGAACCATGACACTGGCGAGGCTCTCACTCATGAAGAGTGAGGGGTCTATCACTACGTTTCACTGGAATAAATAAATCAACGCTGACACTGGGACTTGATGATTGCATCATCAAAGGTCAGGGAGATGAATAGTCCACTAGACCTCGAACTTAATGGATCTGTATAGCTATTTGAGACGTGTCTTCTGTTGAATAGGGCTGGCAGGCTCGTAGACCCATAGTTCCATGGACTTGCGGCTATTCATTATAGCAGCGTGCGCCGATATTATTCCAGCAAGGCTTGCTTTTGTAGGCATGTAAAGTCTATGTGTTGGCAAGCCGAAAGAGTGTGACAATTTCCATGAGGACTCGAGACGCGTTGAGCGTGGCACAGGACGCGTTGTGTACGCATGCTTTAGTTTTTGGATAAATAAGGGTTGCTCCGATCACGGGACTTGACCTAACACTTCCCCGAAAGTCTCAATCCAACCGAGTCGTTCTCCAACGACGAGCAACATCCCTGCTCGCCGTCAATGGCATCCTCAACCCACTCTACACAGTCCTCTTTTCCTCCTTCTGCTTACCACCATCGCCAACCCCCTCCACCAAGGCCCAGTTCGCGTAGGACTGCGAGCTCCTATGATACGCCGAGTCGCACTTTCGATAGTCTACTTCAACGCCATCATCGAGCGGCGTCGTCATCATCGTCTACTTTGGCAGTAGACAGCAATCGTATATTCTTTCAACCTGCCTCTCTGGCAACATCACCTAATCCTCTCCCTGCGGCTGAAGAGTCTCGTATGCTTCCCTTGTTCCCCACAGGTACCCTTGGTTCCCCGTTCCACCCTGCCTCGGAGCCACTCTTACCTGCCTTTGAGCTGGGGGTTACTGTGGTGGATACCCGCAACCAGGATGGAAGGCCTCCGTCTCCTACTCCCACCGTTGACTTTTCTATAATTGATGTAGACATTGATGAGGCAGACTCGAATCCATTCATTCCTGGGAGTTATCCTTCTAGGTTTCTATCACCCTCTATGAATTTTCCAAGAGGGCGATCTGCATATACAGGCAATAATACAAACACTAGCACTAGCCAACGCGACTTCCAGCAATCAACATCCCAAAATTCTATGTCATTTAAATCTTTTCTTCCACGCTTATGGGACGCCTTATCGTCTCCGGGGCGAACGATGCTCGGTTTATCTAGCGCAAACGCCACGTCACCCCCTATTTCACCTAATTCTTCCAGGACACCATCGCCATCTGCCATGCCTCGCCGCCAGGTGAATCAGTCGTGGTACACCCCCAACGCGGCAACGAGCGGGAGAAACTCGCCTGTATATTGGACGCCAGGTTCTGCCAACAAAGGTAAAGGTAAATCCCGGGCCACCAGCTTCTTTCTCGGTCGAAATGGGAGCAGAAACGATCTCTCTGAATATATCAACTATTCAGAACTGCCTCCGCTAGATGGAGAGGAAGGAGAATTGATCGACGATGAGGCGTGTTTTATTGATGCCAGAGCTATTCATGGGATTGGTATGTTGCTTCCTATACATCGATCACTATTTTGACACTAATACGTAATATCTATATTTATTGACAACTAGATATCATTTCTCTCCTTCCTCCTGAGCTTGCGTTGCATATCCTGACTTTGATTTGTCCGTCTCAGCTTCCATCCCCAACCAGCTCGTCGAAGATTCCGGCAAAAACTCAGTATCACCCGGTAGAAACAGCATGACTGGCAATGAGTTTGATACCGACCCACAAGAAGCGTTGTGCGCCTTGTTATCCTGTCGTCTTGTATCTCGGACTTGGTGTCGTCTTGCAAGTGACAATACTGTATGGCGCTCTTTGTTTCTGAGCAGGTGGAACATAGACTTAAGACGCGCTACTAACTCGACTGTACTACCTCGGGGGCTGGCGCGAAATGCAAGGGCTACTCTCGGCAAAACGTGGGATGTTGACTTAACCGACATCGAACCCAAGGCCAAGCGTGTTCTTGGTCTTTCCTCTCCCGTCATCGATGCTCCGGTTACGTGCGCCCCTCTCAGATTGGACTGGCGAATACTGTATCGTGAAAGGCTAGAGCTGGATCTGCGATGGTCAGGTGCACCTCGTCTTCCCATTAAGAGAGATTCAAATCCTGCTGGAGACTTCATGCGACGAAGGGGCGCTATCTATGAAAGTACTAATCTCCTAAGCTCCTTCGGGGTCAACCAGGATATCGAAGGGTGGATCCGCACGCTCACGCGAGCTACGAACCGAATCCAATGAAGATATCCGGCCATACCGACAGGTATGTTCATTACCTTCATCAAACCCAGAGATTTGCTCAAATATTTGTAGTGTTTATTGTCTGGAGTTCGATTCACGTCGCATAATTACCGGCTCGCGAGATCGCACTATCAAGGTATGGAGCTTGCGAACAGGGACTCTCCTCGGAAGTTTCTCTGGAGTCCATAGGGGGAGTGTATTATGCCTCAAATTTGAAAAGGATTGGGACCGCGATTGGAGCGACATTGACGATTCTGAAGAAGTAGGTGCCGGAGATCGCGATGGATCCCAGCAAAATCCCGCTCATCAGGAGGGGTTTAGGTCTAAAGAATTGAAACGGATGAGTGGATTTAACAGGACGGGTTTCATGGTCAGTGGCAGCAGCGATTGTTCAATTTGCGTCTGGGACCTGCATTTGGGTGCCATCATGGAGTCAAACGATGATGATACTAGTCTCCGCAATGGGTCATCCCATTTCAAGGATGAGAGTGAACGGGAGGTAAAGGCAACTGTCAGGGATGTCCTAACGGGGCATCTCGGAGGCGTGTTGGATCTCCGAATCGATAGGCAGTGGATAGTCAGCTGGTACGCTCTAATACATCTGAAATTGGTATTGCATTGCTGATTTCTATCTTCCTCTTTAGTTCGAAAGACGCAGTAATCCGAGTTTGGAATCGCAAAACCTTGCGGTTACATCGCGCTTTGCGGGGCCATGAAGGTCCCGTCAACGCTGTCGGTCTGCAGAGTGGCAAAGTTGTACGTTACTCAATATCAATTCTCTAAGATCGCTATCCATTCCGATATAGGTCAGCGCAAGTGGTGACGGAAAGATGATACTTTGGGACATTGAGAGCGGCGAAAGACTGCGAACCTTTGAAGGCCACGATCGTGGTCTGGCATGCATCGAGTTCAAGGTAATGGCTGACGAAAGAATATTGAATTTGTAACTCACATAATTGTGATCCTCTAGGATGATTTAATCGTGTCTGGCTCGAATGACCGTAAAATCAAAGTCTGGAGTGCTTCCACGGGCGATTGCCTGAGAACACTAGTCGGACATGAAGCCCTCGTTCGCGCTTTATCATTCAACCCTCGTACAGGGCGCCTTGTCAGTGCCAGCTATGACAAAACTGTCAAACTCTGGGATTTGGGCAGCGGTAAGCAGCTGTTCCATGCCATGAAACTCGGGGTATTCTGAAGCTCATCATACCTTCTCCAAACTATAGGCAAAATGATTCGAGAGTTTAAGCAAAATCACACCAGCCATATATTCGACGTCAAATTCGACGTCGCACGAATAGTCAGGTATGATTGATGCCTCTAATCTTTGAGCACCAGTCGAGTCTAATTTTGTGGCTCTACCTACAGCACGTCTCACGATCGCAAAATTGTTGTACTGGACTTTTCCGAGCAGCTGAACACTTCCCTTTTTGTTTGAGCCTTCAACAGGGTGCTGACCCGTGGACATCCAATTAATTCGAATTGAAATCGGTAGTTCTTTCTTGTTCTTCCTTTTTCTTGTTCTTGGCGTTTATATGTTGTTTTATCATCCCCTTATTTATAAACTACGGACGATCTTTGACCACGTGTAACATATTAAAGCAAAACCATTTCTTCTTGTCTTTTCTGTTCCTTCCTTTAATCCTAGTCGCACTCCATATGATTCTCGCCGTTAGACCCAACACCGCCTGTTAATTGTTTTTGTATGTCTTGACAAATTTTGTATTGTATTACCAATCATCGTAGCTAGGAGGGCAGGATTTTTATTATGTACCATGTAGTCAGGCATTTTTTCCTCTTCAAATCCTTATCTTGCAGATACCCAAAAGGAATCTCAGAATTTTTCAAAATCAAAAAAGGAAAGACAGGATATATTCGGACGGTGATGGATCTGATGCTAGGGTGCCGAAAAAGATCGGTTGTTAGATAGCTGGAATGCGAACGGCAGCTGACAGTCTTAGACAGATGCACTTTGAATGTTTAACAGAGACACTTAGATTGATTAATCTTGAAAACTGTCTGTCTGGTTAGATACAGATGAGGCGCGAACGCTACAGTGAACTACTCCTACTCGTGAAGTCGTACGATTTCTGCTGGTGGTGATCTTCTCGGATCTTCCCACATCATAACGAGCGACCACAGAGCTGTACGATGCTGGATATTGTTATATTGTCTTTTGTTATCGGTATTATCAAATTTTTATAGTTGCCATTACTACATAGGCAAACCATCATGAGATAATCATTGGAAGAATTCAATTAGATATGGATAGAGTAATCGATACTACTGACGAGTATCTTTTAAGAGCGTGAAAACGGCACGAATAAAAATAATTACGCGAGGTTTTCCCAAGCATCCATACGCCGACCAGTGTAGACTTGAAAGTGTACTCGCTCAGCATATCCCGGAATTACTACGGGCGCTTATTTTACTGTGAATGTGGCCAATTTCTACGACCTCACAAAGCAGTAGTGAAGTCGGTAGCTCAAGCTATAATATGATTCTAAGTTGGTAATATTTTTGCTGTATCCTTCAGAAGTTTATTAATATTACAGACAGGGGTATGAGATTTGAGAAAATCTATATTTAGACCATGATGCCTTGTAGGTGAGCTTGGCGGTGGGGCTTTGTCCTGCAGGGCCACAAAGCTCTTGGAGAGGTTCATACCTGTGACAGATACATATCCTTGTGTAAGGCCCCTTATAAGAACTCTTCACCAGTCTAGCTTCCATCCAGCAAAAGGCTACAGTGATATCGAGACTTAACCATGATTAACGACTTTTCTAACTACTTCAGAGACCGGACACAATCATACAACGACTATCTAGGGGTTTAATTCAAAATGGCAACCCCGTTTGATGCGTTGGGAAAAAATGGATTGATAGTAAATGGCATGATATGTTGATATTGTTTTGAAACCTTTATGCTTGAATTAGGCGTGCATCTTTACGATGAGTACGGAGAGAAATTTTAGGCAGTCTGATCGATGAACATGTCGAGGTCCCCCACAGCATTGACGGTTGTTTGCTTTGGTCTTGGATCGAGATCATCAAATTTTTGGCTGTTGCTTCTTGGTAAAAGTAGCATTTTCTCTGTTTCCGCAGATTTCCCAAAATACTCATACCGTCGACCAGAGCATGGTATCCCGCGAGGTTGCTTTATGATCCAAAAGTATGTGAAGCCACAGCCTCGTTCAATCCGGCCAAATGTGACGCGGTATAATGCTTTTATAGTTACAACATACTCAGGAGCTATCCAGCTAGAAACGAAGCTTGATTGTGAAATAGCAGATAGTGAGTGGTTAAAGACTTGGTGAAACCCATTCCCCATATAGCACATATGACATGATCTAACAAACTCGGGCTTAATATCTCTGACAAATCGGTGCATCGAAACTGTAGTTAACTTTACTGCACTACCGCCACACTTTATACTAAATTAAGGTTGCTTTACTTATGATCGGGTTTCTTACCGGTTTGCCTACTTGGATGCGGAAGACATAATATTGTTCAAATAACAGTTTGGTTTATCGTCTTGGAGACAAAGTATTCGTGCAGGGAATGATTCGATAGAAAAACAAATGTTGAAACAGCTTGAAGGTTGAAACTTGACTCGGACGGGATGTACAAGTGCGCCTTTGACTTCTGGCTTAGCTCCGGCTCTGGTCTGCGGAAAGCCTTAGTATGGCCAAATTCGGGCATAAGATGTCGCTAAAGTTTTTTTTTGTTTATAAATACGCTTCCGAGCTTCTCGCAGGGCTTGAAACTACCACACGAGCATACAACCACGAGCTGACCACGAGCTGGAGAAACTAGCTGGAGTTAAAAATAGACGATGCATGCGATACGATTAATGTAGTCTAATAATAAATCTTATATCCAGATATACACGACGGAGAGACCGAGAGGCGATGGCATACACACAGTAGTAAGAGTAAAATACAAGGGCAGAATGGTCTTAACGAGGTTCTCGGCGTTCAGCGGCATAAACAGACGGATCTACTCCTGTTGAGTATACATCAAGAGCCGTGGCCAGCGATAAGTACAGTGTTGTCCCACTCTCTGCATAGCATGAGATGATTGAGGGGCGGCCTAAACATCGATAAGTAAGTAATCATAGTATAACACTCATGTGAAACCACATACAACTTGAACAGGATTTTTGATCCAATGAAAAATATCGCTGCAATCGGTCCGCAGTCGTGACCATATCGAAAGGTATAGACTCAACCCCGACTCAGAAGTCAGAATTTCGTCCATAAGAAATGAAGAGATCATCGTATGTCCAATAGCAAGAGGATTGGTCCGACATTGACGCAACTGGGCAGAGTACTGAGCATGGGCAACTTCATTTCGTTTTCCTATACCAAATTTGATATAAGTTAGCGGTCGAGCGAAAATATGGAAGTGCTCACGATCTGCGTGTTCGTATGCCCTACTAATGTTGGTAAGATCTCCATCAAGAATCTTGGACAAATTGTGAGTCAAGGGGAATAGGTTAGTAAGACGGCGAACTCACTATTGGTTTCCGTGTGAGTTTTGATCGGCCAGGTGCACGGCCAGCAGAAGAAACCATTCGAGAAGAGGTAAAAAGTAGATGAGTAATATCTGCAGACGCCACTTCGTTGGTCTAAACTGATAATCAGCATCAAGAATGAGATCGACTATATTAGAATTCGATGTACCGCCGTAAATATGCTACGGTCATGATTAATTTCTGGGGTAAATTAAGAGCGATCATCTCACTTACAGTCGTACTTGGTGGTCGAGCTCGGATAGCTTCTGTGATACGTCCCACATTTCTACCTGGCCGTTCACCGTATGGCTACCAATTAATTTGGTAAATTCTGTTAGGAATACCACCAAGCGAGCGCTCAGTCTGAATACACGCTCAGAAAGGGATCGTGTGAGCGCTGCATGCTCTGCAGATATCTGAGATTTCCATAAGTTATATGGACCAGGTGCATGGATATTTGTGAACTTGCCGACATATATGTCTGCAGAACTTGGAGGCTTTCATGTTGGTACGGCGATCTGCCTGATCTCACGTCCAAATTTCGTGCTGCCATTGGTAAAACCGCACTGCAGAATACTAGAGATGACCATGAGCTGCTGCTAAGGAAGCATTCTGGAAAATGCTCACGCTTCAAGCGTCCGGAAATTACCCCAGAATTCGTGCGAAATTGCCAAAGGAGTTCGGCCAGATCCTACGAATTTACCCATCAATGAGTCGGTTGTCGGCTCTGCTCATAATGTGACTACGGAGCTCACCTGCTTCAATGAATCCCACTTTGGTCTGAGAGGGGCAGTATGCCTGAGGAGGTCAATGGTATGCATTTGTTTTGAGATAGCGTCGAATTTCCCCATCATCGCGCTCATGGCAAAGGCAAGCTTTCCGCAAGCATCGTTGATATCTTCTTGAACATCCTGACTATTGAAGGTCCTGACAGCGTCGGAGTAGGTGATCGGCTTGATTTTGGAGGGATAGGACATCGTGGAGACAAGTCAATGGAGGTTGGTTAGCGAAGCGTAGAAGTTATCCGTCCCCGCTACTTATAGTTTGCAGCAATTCCCGATCGTATAGGCATTTAAAACGCGGCCAAGCGTCACAGAGCGTCACCCTTTTTGGGACAGATGATCTTTCCGACCCCTGCAGCCAATGGGGGAGCAAACCCTGTGCGAGCGCGCCTGTGATGTGGCACATTGGCAGACCAAAGGTGCGCGCTAAGTCGACAACCTAATGGTATATTGCTGGGATGCAGTGCAAGAAAAAGAGATTCAGGAGATGAATCTGACTCACCCAAAGAATCCCAAAGTCGGTAGTAACCGTTACGCCGAGCAGTCAAATCCGAGGCATTCCACAACAATCTTCTCAGGTCGCCCGTGAATGATATGCGAACCGACTTGGACAACACACCTCGCGGAGTTGGTTGTTCGATGGAAGATTCGTCTTTTATTGTCAATCCCACAACCTTCGATATCAGATCACTCCAGCTCCAACCACATCGTCGATGATTCAATCAGTCATATTTCTGATGAAGTTTTATGCACGTTTGTAGTTAGCTTTACAGGAGTAAAGGACTGCTCGTGGCAATTGGCGGTAATACTATAAAATTTAGAAAATGGGCAATAGAATTAGACTTAAGGAGATTGCGGTGCAAATCATTAGGGTTCAGACATGAGCCGCCCTGGCAGGAACGCGGCCATGTGCGCTCAGGTTTATCCAATATAGATCCTGTCGTCACAAATCCGGGGGCTTCGAGGGAGGAGTTACGGGAAGCCACGCGAGACTGTAGCCTGAGTGCACACGGCTGCAGCCGACATTGACACTCCGGTGTCGACTGGAGCGCGCTTATGTGTTGTAATCAACTGAGACCCTAGAAAGGCTTCATGAAAATCCTGGATGGCATGCGTAATGACATGGAAGGTTGGGTTGGTGCATCGCCTCTGTCGGATGCAAAATTTATTTTTAAAATCACAACACCGTCGGGTCCGTCATGGCGGGCCACAGTTGTAAAGCTTCTCAACTTTTGTGGAATGTGGTCAACACGCGGTCACTCGTGACTCTGCCCCACACAGGAGCTACTCTCTAAAGAATGATTCTCCTGAGTCCATGGAAAGAAATCTCGCATTTGCGTGAAAGAATTTGTCAAATCGCGGCAAACTTCAGAATCAGGGGTTTGAAGGCTTTCGAAGGCCGGAATTTTAGATGCGAACAGCTGACACATGTCCCCTGGGTAATGCGTCTAAGTTTCCACAGCCTACAAGGTAATTATCTTGCCGGTTGCTCCTTCAGGTTGTTCGGGGAGAGCAATTCAACGGATCAGGTGGCGGAGTCGGATGTAATTGACGGAACAGCATTGGACGCCCAACTTCATTCCCGGTGCTCTCAATCATGTATGCTCCTAGCAATGTATACGATATGATTGATTGGAACAGTTATGAGCTTATAGTTGAGCTAATACAAGTCCAAACAACTGTTCTTGATGTCAGAATGACCTTATTCTCAACGTTTGGGTATTTATGGACGGTAAGCGGTGCCATGAATTGGTCATGGAAGTCAGGAAGATTGTTGCCAGAAATCAGAAAGTGAAAGGTGCTCCATGAGGTAAATATACAAAGTAGCATGTGCTTATGGAAAAAGGTTCAACTCATTAGCAGACGAAAAAAGTGTACTGTTAGAAAGTTTACGGCTTTTCGTACTAAGACGGGGCTCATACGCCACAAATCATGCCGCTACAGAACTGGATGACAAATGAAACAGGTACTCGCAGGAGCAGACTACAGCTTGGCTCTGTATATACCGAGATCATCGGTGAAGTATTGCTATGAATTAACAAAATTATCGAGTGTCCTCCATGTGCAATTTGTGGACATTAGAGCAGGACCTACAGCCGACAAGCGTCAGTTAATACCACGAATAAAATGTCACATATCTGTCCCATTTCTCTTATGGCATTTTGAACGTTCTAACTTGGATCCATGTATGCAAATGAATCACAGCGACACGCTCTGTACGTTTTACACCCAATACATACATGTATCTATCATAGAGTACAACGAGCTCAGAGGATTAGTGTTACAAAGAAACATGATGAATATTTTTTACATACCCATTGATTGGTCAGGTCCTGTCAGGTCTCCAGAAAGATTTTGCCGTATAGATTTCCTATCATGCCCGGAAAACGATGATGGTGACATCGTCTCCAGGTGATGTGGTAGTTTGGACCGTCTCAAGTAAATATTTGGCGAGGTTATTCTCGTGTCCTGCTGCTCCCTGGAGAACGATCCGAGTCGCCTCCTCAGTTGAGATTATATCCCAATATCCATCTGTTGCCATGATAATATAATTGTCCTTCTTTAATTGAATGCTTCCGGTCTCTGGCCTGGCTGTAATATATGGAGGCGTTTTGTACGCATAGAATAAAGAAGCGTATTGAGCGTTCATAGTAATTTTCCCCTTCCGCTCTACAGAAGAGATAGTATCAATATATCTCCTATGCAGAGAATCACCGAAAAGCCCCCTAGGAAGCTTATAATACCCGTCACCAAAGCCTGAGGAATACACATTAAAAACCGACGAAAAATTTCCCGCACTAATTCAAGTCCAAGGCAGAGATCTCACCTCGGGTACACATAAGTCTTCCGAATAGACGGTTTCCGACAATGAACTGTTCCTCTTTGGGATGGTCCTGAGAGAGCCTTTCACGCTCAGACAACGTATTCATGTTTAGATCGTTCGTCTGGAATTTCAATGGACCATTTTTACCAGCATTGGAATCACAGACAACAAGTCGGCAGTCACCTAGATTAGCGTAACTTGCAGAAAGATTCTGCAGATTCACATCCAGAACCAGGGCAGTGCTTCCGGATTTCATTAGTTGAGCGTTATGAACCCAATTTGAGGATCTCCTTCGAAAGATAGAATGATCTTTTTGAAATTCAATAACATGGAATCATCCAATTGTTTAAATTGTTCCGCGTGTTCGCTCGAAGGACGAGCAAGCAATTGGGGCGGCAAAACTTTGCTGATATGATCCGCTGTCTCTGGCCCGCTATGACCTTCGAAATGAGCGCCTTGAGAAATCAATATGTAGGCAAAAGACATAGGCATGGCTGACCATCGTAGACGCCAATCAGGAGACGACGGCCGTCATCGGTTAGATTAACCGAATATCTATCCTCTATGGGACGTTCCGTAGGTTGGTACTGGGCAACATGGATTTGCAGACCCTCCGGAAGGTCGAGTGTCGGTACTATGGTTTGTCCGACAACATTTATCATGATGAAAGGTACGAAGGGTGAGAGCCGCCCGGAGATTGGAATTTTCGGCGTACTAAGACAGGCGTACGTCTAAAAGATGGCGTTGAGCACACATTCATTCTCAGTATGGGAAAAACATAAGGTATATCGCAAAGACAACCTGCGACCAATCAGTCCTTTGGGAAGAACTTACATGATTAGTGATGTGATTATATGGAGAGTAAAGCACCAAGGCTTTCAAGAAGATTCAGCGATAAGATAGTTTATGAAGTGACATTCAAGAGATTCTCTGCTCAATTGTTGTTGTAGCTTGATCCAAGATTAGTCAATGTAGCAGAAATGGACCAGTCGGATAACATTGGGATAACAGTTACAATCTGTTACAATCAACAAGAGTCGGTATTTTGTGACGGTAGAGTCACGGGGTGACCTCGTGCACGTTCTAGTCGCTGACAACGCGACGCGACTTGTCACATTGTTACCCCCATGTCCGATACTCCCGTTAGCTCTCCAGCGCCGAGACGCTCCCAGAGGGACAGGAAAACAGTCCAGCCATTTGTGTCAGGTATGTGGATCTATCTCTGACAGCAATTTGTGCTCAAATTTACGTTCCAATCAGCCGGTGCCACCAAGAAGCGGAGACGCAACGACAGCGACACGGAGCCCGACGCGCATCCTGCAAACGACGTAGAACAACCAGAAAGCGACGACGAGAATAACGGCGACGATGAAGAGGGTGCATTTGAGACACCGAAGGGGAAGGACACCTTAACCAAGAAGTCCAAGTCTAAAACGTCCCCGAAAGTAAAATCAACGAAGAGACCACGGATCGAGAAGCCTGCTGCACCCAAAACACCTAAAGTAGCGGCGCGTAGAGGAAGAAAACCTAAGGAAGGGGAAGACGCGTATGATGCGGACCAGGTTGCAAAAGACACGAAAATTTCTGCCGATAATCCTCTTTTAGTGCGTGCCATTATGTGTTCGATATCAACATGGTGGAAGTTGACCGATTTCAGATGCTATTATGAACCCCGCCTCACCCCTCCAGTCTAGTGCAGAGGACTTCCTTCAATCTTTGCAACAGTCTCCTGGCGCAGCCTTGGCGGAACTTATTAACCTTGTTCTCCGTTCGTGTGGTTGCAACGACTCGGTTGATGCCGATCAAGCTGTTGATTTCGACGGCATCGTTAGTACGCTTGACGACTTCACAGAAGCTCTGAAGCAGGTGGGTTTCTGTTCAGAATACTCATAAAAATACTTATCCTCCATTTCGTAGGAAAATTCTCCAATATACCCACTCACGTCCAGACTGTCGGTCTTCAAAAGGTTTCGGAAGTCATTGTCGGAATGGATAGAGAGACTGATTAATTCCGCCTCCGACACCGGTGCTTTATACTCTACGCAAATGATGGAAACTCTGCAGCAATGGGTCGTCTCGATGTCATCTTCTCAAATTCGAAGTTTCCGACACACAGCCACCGTTATTGCATTGGAAGCAGAAACAGCTTTGTGCGATGTCGCAGCTGCCGTTGATAAGGAAGCCGAGGTCGTGGCACGCCAACGAGAAGGCGAGAAGAAGCGAAGGGGCGCTAAGGGCACCAATCCCAGAGTGAAAGAATTGGAAGCAAAAGGGCAGGACATCAAGCGAAGGCAGAGTAAATTAAAGTCGTTCATCAAGGAATTCGTTGACGGGTGAGACAGGCTTTTGGAACTATTGTCTGGTATGCTGCTGACATGAAAAATGGCAGCGTTTTCGTTCACCGGTTCCGCGATCTCGATCCTAATATTCGCGCAGAGTGCGTTCGTGCCATTGGTTTATGGCTACGAAAATACCCTGACCATTTCCTGGACGCACATTATCTGCGTTATGTGGGATGGGTCTTATCTGATTCAAATAACCATGTCCGTCTGGAGGCCGTCAAAGCTCTCTCTGGAGTATACGATCAATCAGAATATATCCCATCTCTCACCCTTTTCACAGAACGATTCAAGACTCGCCTTCTCGAAATGGCCACATCGGATATCGACCTCTCCATTCGGGTAGCTGTCATACATGTTCTCGGAGACATCGAGAGCCATTTCCCTCTTGAAGAAGAGCAAAAAGAGAAATTATGTCTTCTTTTGTTCGACGAAGAGGTCAAAGTACGGAAAGCTGTTAGCCTATTTGTGCGCGCAGTTTGGGAAGAAGAGACCGAAGAGCACATCAACACACAACAGAAACCAAGCGAAAAAGACAAAGAACGGATAGGTGCCAAAGTTTTCGCGTCATTGTTGGTGAAATGGGGCAAGGCATTGGATACGCTGGCTGGAGATGCTGAAGATTCCGAGCTTGGGGATGATACTAGAGAGGCTGATGACGGCGTCAAGGGCGGCTCACGCCGTACAAATAGACGGAAGGAAGTGATTGCTCTTGTAGGACCTGAAGACCGCGGTCGTGTGGCACTAGCTGTCGAGGCACTTTGGAATGAAGTTGAAACCGTTTCAAACTGGCAAGCTCTCCTCGACCTTCTCCTACTGGACCATTCAGCATCAGAACAAGATAGTCAATCTGGAGCCGCCCCAAGAGCTAGGGCCCGACCCAATGGCAAAAACATAATGATGACTTCTCTGTTGACGATGCATGGAGATTGGAGGAGATTGAAGAGAGCGTACTTCTGGAGGTTCTGGTAGCTTCAATCACTCGGGCGAAAGATGAGTCTGCGAATGGCAAAAGGTTCGTTAGCTGTCCTTTGTTCTGGATCTTGGCTAACATTTTTTTATTAGGGTGAAGAGGAAAATGTGTCCAATGATATCACCCAAGCTCTGATCAAGGGCCTGCCTCGTCTTTTCATCAAGCATCAATCTGACCAAAATCGAATTGCCGAAATCTTGACCATCCCTACTTTAATGAATCTGGATTTATATTTGGAGATGCGCATGATTACAGTTCGTTTCTCCCTTATTGACACCTAGTACCGACTTGACACTTTTTCATAGGCATACACCAGTTTATGGGACGACGTCATCAAACAATTCATGTCGCATTCTTCAGCAAAAGTTCTATCCCATGCTATGACTGCAATACGTTATTTCATGGACGCTACGAGCTTGTCCAACTCTAACAGCACGAAGATCCTAGAACTTGAAGACGAACTTTCGACTCAGCTACGCGATACCATTGCCGGCAGAGACGAAATTGAAGTTGCTTCCTTCTCCGAAGACGAAGTCCTTTCTCTTAGTGCATGGTGTACAAGGTTGGCCGTCTTGGCGGGTACCCGAAATATGACCTCCTGGATTGAAGAAGACGAGGGCGGAAAACAGAGTAGTGCTTGGGATATAATCAATGCTCTTGTCGAAAGAGGCAGACTTGGCTATAAAGAAGAAGAAATGGTATTTTTTAAGCTATGTTTACTTGTGTATCTTCTTTATTCACGCATATTGCTTTCAGATGATCGAGCAAGCCTTACATGTGCTCATGCTTCATGTGCTGTGGAAAACGAAAGGGCTATCCGCCGACGCAGAGCCTACGCCGGAAGATATTCGATATAAAGAGGTCCTTACCGAACAGCGGGAATCTCTACTCGAAAAGTTGCTCGAGTATGCCGTTGGCACTGAATCGAATACTGCTGAGGGCGTCAAACGCGCGGTACGTGCATTTGTATAGTTTGATACTCTTTACTGATCTGTTTTCTTTTCAGGCTTTCAAGCATCTCATCGATCTTCATGTTTTGTTCTCGTCAACAAATGCGTTCGCACCAGATGGAACACCACTTCCCATGGCTTCCATGGCTTTGACCCTCGACGATGAGGTTCAATATCGTTGTGCAGGCTATATTCAGGCTGAGATAGAACGATATGCCGAGTTCTTAGACGATAGTGCAGCGGAGGATAAGTCACAGAAGAGCGATAATGACGACAGCGACAAGGACGAGGAGGAGGCTGGTGATGGCACCAATAAACCCGCAAAAGCACCGCCAAAGAAGAAAATAATTCAGGAGGGTCAGTAGGATCTCCTTCCACACAGAGCATGAGTCTCATCGCCTTTTTTCAAATTATAGCGGATCTCAACTCGAGAGACCTCCTAGAGCGAGAATATCTTTTTATTGACGTGATATCGACCTTCCTTCGCGCCATTCGGGCTGGAACCGTTCATGTTCAGCATGGAGCAGTCATTCTCGCCCATTATGGTCGCCTTGAATTGGCGTTCGATACATGTGCGAGAGTTGTTGTCGACGTCCTTCGGGAAGAAGTTGTTATGAACGACTCTCCTGAAGTCATCGTGGCGACATTGACCCACGCACTGCAAGAGGTGCGCATTAGTATTTCTCCTTTACATTCAGGTCTGACATCAAACTCAGGCATATACTCTTGTTCTGGATGGCGTTGTTCACGATGAAAGCAATGCAGTGCAGTTGGCAAAACTCGTTTCGTCCTGCTTCGTTGTTCGTGGAAGCCAGCTTTCCATCCTACGCCGATTGCCTGCACAGTATGTTATTCAGGTCCAAACCAACCTGCTCTCATGGATCGGAAAGCGCATAGCTGGCTACGAAAAGAACAAGAACAAGAGATCTCTCAAAGCTGCTATTGCCTTCTTTAGAGTGCTTGTCCCACTTTTGGGAGCGCTCCAGAGCCGCGACGCTCTAAAGATGTGAGTTTATAATCGGTTGATCTGAGGCATCAACTCATGGCATTTTCACCAGCAAAGCACACATCGACCAAGTTCTCGCTGAAGCGGCAGTAGAAATACCTGTATCTTCTAAAGTATGGGAACCTCAGCGGGCATACGAAAAACGCTTGAGTGCTATCATGGCGAAGGACAATCGTAAGCTTTTACTTTGTCACACGCATATAGTTGGTCGATTCTCATCCTATTTCCAGCTCAAGCACCCAAAGTCAAGAAAGCACGAAAAAGGCTAACCCTGGTCAAGCCTCAAGTGGAGAAGATGATACCGAGGGTGAACGGACTCACGACGAGGAAGAACGTCCGCGACCAAAGCCACGTCGAGTCACCAGGGCAAACCCTGATGCCACAGAAGAAAGTGCCGGAGATGCTACAGGTGATGAACAACAGCCGGTTACACCCAAGGCACGGCCTCGCCCTAGGGCGACCCGACGCCAGAAGACACCAGAAGTAGTTGAAGCGGAAGAACGAGAAGAATCGCCTATGCAATCTCTCACACCTTCCGAAGGACGGGTGGAGCCCGAAGAAATCGAGACACCTAAGTCACTCAAGCGTCCCAGAGAGGAGGAGGAGGGCGCGAACGGCCTTAACGGGGCTGAAGGCGTCGATGATGATGCCGAAGTAATGGCTGATATCCAAGTACGAAGGAAACGCATCCGACATTGATGCTCCAATGATCTTTCCTCTCACCATTTTTATTATTAATCTTTTCTTTCTCTGCTTCATGCCCTGTGCCCATTTCTCCCTCCTGCTTTTTTAGTGTACGTGTTCTGACTTTGTATCCGATTAGTGTAATAATGTGGATATTGTAAACTTTTCAACGTCTTCCAACTTTTTTAATAAATTCACAATCATCAGGCTGAAAAGATGTATACAATAAAAATATAAATTCGAAAACAATGAGTGTACATGAATAATAAAATAGTGCATTAAGATGTTGGTAGCAATTATTGTCCTCAATCCGTAGATGATAGCATATCGATGGTGGCAAGAATTGCATTGCGCTGCGAATGTAGCGTCAGCAGCTTGCAATATAACCAATATCGGAAATGTACTTACATCGGCGGCCATAGCGTTATAGGTTTCCGCCAGTGCATCGTCGCCGGGTAATGATGAACGTCGCCATGAGTTAGTGGAGTTGGCAGGGGGTTTGGTCGCAAAGTTGGAGGTTGAGCTGAGGCCGTGGAAGGCGAATTCCCTTGAAGCATACTGAAGGACAGAGACCGTCGAATTGTACGCTCTGGGTTGACTAGTCCCAACATAGCATACAGTTCATCTTGAGCTTGAACCAACGCTCGAGTCTCAGATGAGGGTGTTAGACCAGTAGATGACAGTGCCTAATAATATAATAGTAAGTCAGTTCGCAACCAATGGTATTATATTTGTTCTACACACCGCAGAGCTCTTTAATGGTGAACCCAGACCATCAAGAGTTCTCCGTCGGGGTATTGGCGGCACAGGGGTATTGAACGTTCCAGACGTAATAGAGGGCTTTTGGAACTGGAAGGCGTAAGGCCGATGTGCATCCCACTTCCATGAGATGAGATTTGGCTCAGCCGTTGGCTGGGAGTACGCAAACCAGCTTTTGATACCCGGACACTAGACTTTCTGACAGCAGACACCCTGCTTGATCGTTTCGAAGACATGTCGTCAAATTTGTCGTTCAGACGATCATATTCATCGGCCACGGATTCAGCTTGCTGCCACGCCTCGTCTCTCTCTGCTTCCAGCGCTTGGATTTGGTTCCGAAGGGCCTGATTGTCGGCGACTTGTTTTAAGAAACTCGCATTAAGCTTCCGCAGAGCCATAGCAAGCGCACTACCGGTGTGGATCTGTGTGAGCGAGTCCAAGTGGGCCAGCTGACCATCCAGACTGTGCAGCTCCTCTGTGTGCTTGTCGAGATTTATAGACACTTCTTTGAGCTCGTCCACAAGTCGAAGAACATATGTAGTATTGTCTTCATCTGCTCCTCCCATATAAAGAGTCAGGGCGTCGAACAGTGCAGCCCGTTTCTTAGCTAGCACCTTGTAGCGTGTTTTGAGGTCAGTCCGCTGGGCTTCCAATCGTCGTATTTCTTCTGGAACTTCGTTGTCGAGAATCTCAAGTCGCAAAAGACGAATGGATGAGGCTTCTGCTGATTGTCTGATAGCTCGCGAAACAATCGCCTGCAACTGAGAAGATGTGAACGTCCATTTGGCAGCCTCCATAGTGTACCCTCTCCACTTCGGTGCCGGTGTGTGGAATTTGGGGAAAACGCAGGACTAGCTTCCGAGTGATTTCTAGAAGCTTGCATACGCAGGCTGGTGCTTGCAACCGACGAGACAGATCCCGCACGATCACGTTGATAACTTTGTGAACCCTGACCGCCCATGAGCTGGATCTGACTCGGTCTACGAGGACCAGCAGGGAGAGGGCCGTCTGCGTGACCGTTGGCTGATCACTGAGTCCCCTCTTGC
Organism: Psilocybe azurescens; assembly: GCA_023853785.1. NCBI lineage: Eukaryota > Fungi > Basidiomycota > Agaricomycetes > Agaricales > Agrocybaceae > Psilocybe > Psilocybe azurescens. Next base: position 267,118 of record JAJIRX010000721.1, on the reverse strand, counting down.
CAAAGGTGTGTTGTTATTATCTATAGCTGTGATGCTTGCCCACTCAGAGATGGATGTCGAAGGTCCAGGGATTGCATTGTGACTTCCTGGACTTAGAATTCCAGTACTCGACACTCCAGTACTCTGTCCTCCGAAGTTGAATGTTTGTATCCGTTGGAAAGTTGGATCTGGCGGCGAGTTCATGATTTCCGTCTGGTCGAAAATGTCACTAACAACTGTATAGTACGGAGGCGGAGAGCCTAAAGAAGTGCCCCTAAAGATATCTGAAGCACGACCAGAATTATCTTTAGGCCCGTACAACAGAGAGTTCGGATTTGGCACTGTAATTTCCTGAGAACCCGGGACAGAAGACTCAGGCCGTGGAAGTGACCGGGCAGGTGCTGGTATCGTGGCCACAGAAGTCTCGGCTTCTTCAGAAAATGGTGCAGGCGAAGTTTCGCTGTTGGTCTCTCCTCCGTTGATTGCAACCGCGCGTTGAGATGTAGTTAGATTTGAGTTAGTGATGGTCAATGCAGGGGGCAAGCGAGTACGAAAGGGTAGTGCTCTGGATTTCTGAGAAGGTGTGGGTGACGGTGGAGGGATTGTCGGAGGAGGGGGGGATGACGGGGGCAGACGTTGTAGTTACAGGTGGGGAAGGCTCTGCAACAGGAAGAGGTGATCCGGATCTCATAGAGGCGTTGGACGCGGATGTAGCGGAAGAGGGTACTAGAGGAGAAACAGGGATGGATGGCAAGGACTTCATTCGCCTCGATGATTCCGACCGTATAGAAGGGGTGTACATGGAGCTCGAATCAGATCCCTGAGTGAAACTGGCCGTCCGACTCGGAGACCTCATGATATCAGGAACTGTGGGCAAAATAATCGGGCCCAGTTCTACTGGAACTGCTTCTGGAGAATCAACAAGGGCGTCGATGGAAGATTTTCGAGTTATGGAATTTGCGGATGCGTCCACGTCCGGTGCAGATTGGTCAAGCACGGCTGATGGACTTTCATTAGGACTTTCGGGAATGTCAGCAATGCGTCGACTGGAAGGCGAGCCAGATCTTCCTGTAACTCTATTGGTTCTGATCTTACTTATACTAGTCTGTCGCGAATTCCCGACAGTTGTAGCAGCCCGATTCAGTAAGCGTTGCTGAGCTAAAGTGGGCTGCAAGCTTCCTCGACCGGGGAGTGTCGCGGACAGAGGACCACTGGCCATGGGCATGACTTCGTGGCCATCCAAGGACTGCATCATGGAAGAAGAACCATTCGCGTCGGTGGTTAAAAGTGGGCTGAACGCATCTGGCGTTTCGGGGAATTCCTGTGTAACCATTTGTGCGTCTTCAGTAGGAGTACCCAGTTCTGAGAGTCGCGGAGTTATGGTGATTTTATACGCATTCGCATCTCTAGAATCGCGCACAACTATTATAGGGCTCGGCGCACTCCCCTGACCGCGCACGATTGGAGATATTGCTGATTGGAGGAGGCGCTAAGAGATCTGAACCTGCTGACGCGAAGGATGATGAACTATGTGCACTAGCGGGAGAGGGAAGCTGTAAAACATCATTGAGAGCCCAGTTTGAATACGACAATTAAAAGCCATACCTGAGTTACTGAGCGAGGCCGTTCACGGATTGGGAGCAGTTGCTGGCGCATCCGCGATTCGGACGGAACTCGGGGCAAGGGCACCGACTCACCACGAACTATGTATGATGAGTTCAGTTTAGGAGCAATAAAGGACGAGAAAGTGAAGACGCACTGCGCAGACTGCCTGTTAAAGGACTCCGTGCTCCAATAGGCTGGCTTCTTATTGACTCTCGCTTATCGCTTCTGTATGGTGTTGGAGGAGATAGTTGAGAAGTCGACTCTTCGCTGATTGGGTGAAAACGCAGGGCGATAAGTGTTTCCAGAGATATTGGGTGCAGGAGAGTCGGGCAGTGAATAGTAATTTAAGACATCCTCGTAATTCTTCGCAGAAAGTGGGCCCTCTGACGAAGTTGCTGGTGACAATTGAGTTAAATCCGGTGACATCAGTTGAGAATCTAGCGGGAAACATTGTATAGCTTCTTGATAGGATTTATCTGACAGACTTTCCTGCGTGAACGATGTTCGGTCTGCCCCTGCAGAGTAAGGGAAGGCGAGGGGTTGGAGGAAGAGGGGATCTTGGAAGAGACGGCGGTTTCTGATCCTCTGGTGTCCGTAGGAGAATGGCGTGCATATCGAACTCCACTCCAGGGCTGAAAAGGACGCTATTCGGCCTGTTCGAGTTCGTCGAGGGTGTATCAGGAAGATTTCTGGTATTTAAGCTCCCTGTACTGGACCGTCTCTTCAAGTTTTGACTACTTTTTTTCTTTTATTGCCGCAGATCCTCTAGCTTTCTTCGGCGGTTCATATAGAAATTCGGCGTTTGAGGGTATAGGTGGTGCGTCGGGTCCTATCGAAAACCTGTCATTATTGTAGGCAGCTCCGAAGCTATGTTCTGCCCGTGGTAGTGTTGTTGAATCTGAGCGTGTAAGGCCATTTACGCTGCTACGGTATCTCGACATGCGATGGTCATGGGGTAGTACGAATGAGTTCGACATCAAAGCACGCGCCAGGGTAGTGCCAGATATGCTCGACGACGCGGGGGTATCGATGGATGCTGAAAGAGGACCTATGTTCGAGAAGGTCGTGGACGAATCGCCCGACATTATTGTTGGATTGTTCTGAGTTTGTGGCGACCCAGCTGGTATAGTAATGGGGTTCGGTGTTGACTTCTTTGGTGAGGATTGATCCTATAAGACGGTGAGGGGGATTCTACTGAAAGGAATTTGGATCTTACTAAACGATTGAAAGTATCATATCCTGGTAGCTTTCCGAAATGCGAAGGCTACATTGAATGAGGATGAAGGCCATGCAGGGATACCATAAGTAAAAAACATACGTTCATAGCTTGCAAATTTGCAAGAACATCTTCAGATGATGTCGAATAACTCTCGTCATCTTCATTCAACGAGCCCGCTCCATTCTTTCCGTTCAACCCTCTGAAGCTTCCTGAACTTGATGACTGATTTGAGACCTCGTTCCGAAGCCCGCCTCCGCCCACATAGACCTGTTCTTTGGCTGGCGCCGCGTTGTAGGTGCTACTCCGGAAGTTTGATGCAAACCAGTCCGTAAGACCATCTGGTGATATGTCAATGTCCAGCTGGACTTGAGGCGAGACGGTAGAATCCGCCCGAGGAAGCCGTTGTTGGTCTACAAGATTCTTTTCGTATTCGTCTATTGGTTTTCCCCGTCAAAATCCAATGAATAACGCGCTCCTTGGTCGTTGATATCGATAACTTCTGTGGTGTCGAAACTCTGCGGCGGTGAAAGGACTGGGATGGGCGGTACAGGCGATGTCGAAGGTTCGCCTCGTAAATATGCGAACGGGGATTTAATGACTGACTTAGCCTTCTTCGAATTGATGAAGGGAAGACAACGGAGCCATGCCGTGAACGCCCAAGAAGGGTTTCGCAAAGACTTCTCTCGACGAGGAACTCGTTCCGTTGTCGTAGCCCGTCGACCAACGATCTGGAAAGTTAAGAGAACACTAAAGGACATGGATGGCAAGGAAACCTGGCCTGGGCTCCTGGATCAGTCAAGCAGTGATGCGTGACAAGTTCATCAGGCCGTTCCTGCCATCTTACCCGACACAGCCGTACGGTCGTAGGAACATGGGAATATAGTTTTGAGTTTTGATGGCTATATTTTTGTTTCAGGTTTTTGGTTCCACTGCCTCATACAGCCTCACGTAGGTGTTGAATTGCGGTGAACTGCATTGGATGAAGCAAAATCCTCTACACCCAGTTAATTACTCGAGTGTCTAATGAAATTTGAGAGGATTGTCTTTCGGGAACAATGGCGTACCTGATTCCCGTAATTTCCATATGCATGCACAGCTGGCCAAATGGGTTTTAGAAGCCTCCGTAGTGACGACTGCTCAGTGACGATCCTAGATTGAAATTGACGCTGGCGATGACACCATGAGTTTTCTCTCTCTTTCTGCTTGTCGTGCAGTCACGATGATCATAGGGATGATCGCAAAGCTCTGCGGAAGACACGGCAAGTCAATGAAAATCTATGGCTAGATATCACACCCACGTCGCAGCTCGTCCCATGAACGACAAGATCTCGTCCATTGATGTTCATTGAGTTCGCAGCGACTCCGAGTGAGGAGAGATGGTGAATGGAAGATGTCACGCAAGATGAGACTCGCATCGCTACTTCTTCAATTATGGTCCGTGCGCAAGGTCAGGTCGTGAATGCTTCGCACTCGTCCAGTTCCTACTACTTAGTCGCGACTTGCAACAGAATCCTGCGTGCTTTATGCCGACTTCAGCACATAACGATCGCTATGTGGAATCAAGGACTTTCAAATATTCTGCCGCTCTTAAACCGTGAGTCTCTTCGTTTATCATCGCAATCTGTCTGTAATGACATTGTCATTTTCACCCAGTATGACTGTTGCACGCGCGTCTATGACAGACAAGCGAGATGACCGTCAATCCCGCAAGATGAATTGAAGTGATATATACATCTTGTTTTTCCCTGGCTTGAAGAGATAATTAAAGCACAGACATACTGCTTGATCGATACTGTTCATCTCGTGTGAGTGACTTCTCCTATCAAGCATGCATGCGGGTTATAGACAGACTTTATCGCAGCTAGGTTAAGACCAATCAAGGGCAAGAGGTCCTCCTATAGTCCATCACGCTTCAAAATGGACTGGAAACTGTCTGTACAGTGATTGACATGAGTATGATCCATTTCTGTAAAGGAATTTCTGTATGCATGCCCTTATCATACTGCTCGCACGCACAGGGCACTTGGGGTTAGAGATTTGCTCACCTCTTCATGCTCCAATTTCTCGACTGCAAATATTTGTAAGTTGTCAGCGAGTCTGACGAACCTCGAAATGAAAGCTATGATTTTTTATTTCTTTTGAACTATTTTTTCCCGACTTCCTTTCACCAGACATCAACAAATGATACTTCAACTGACAGCTTGAACACGAGGATCTGGAGGGCTGGCCATCTATTCTTGTGTTCGTACCTTTCACTTCTTATGTTCTGTTTAAGAGGTGACTTACAGACACGCAAAGGCTGATTCATTGCGACCCCCACGGTTCCAGTATGTACGACTTCTAACTTCCAGACGGAGATATCACCGGAACTCGTTACCTGTTTTCCCCCAACGGCCCCCGCTGTTTGCTTGCTCCCCTTATTGATGACGACAATTAACAACACACGGCGCGCCCCACTACGAAAGCCGATGCGCTCCTGGGATATATATTGGATCACAGGATTATGACATATCTTCAGCGCCAACCAGTGCCGCCAGCACCTGCTTCATAAGTTTCTGAGTTTATACCTGCTGCCTGCATTCGACCACTCTAAAAGCTAATTTGCCTGGCACTCGTCTGTGAGTATCGATCGAGGCTCGAACGCTGCGGCTGCCTGCACCTGTAGCTGGTGATCACTTTTATCATCGTCGTTCGACGGTTCTATTAATAACACCGCTGGTGAGCAAAGTGGGGGTTGATATTTATCAAGCCGCATTGTCACTCTCCAGTCGTATTATTATCTTCCCTCTGAATTCTTACAGGTTCCTATGCGCTATACATCTCGGCCACGACTGAGCTCGTCGCGTTTCTCCTTTTGTACGGGAAACGATCAGAAAAAACAAACATAGCCAATAAGCTTTGGGCCGGCGCCATGATAAAAGTGTTTTCTTCAACGCTATTACGGCATTCGCGATGATATCTCTGAGGGTATAAGTGTCCGTGATATACTCACTCTCCGGACTAAGACTTCGACTGTTGTTCAGTCTTGATTCGCTTCTGAATGCACAAACGTCTTCTGAACTTCGCATTCGAAGGTTTTCCCTGGTGATTCTTAATGTCACCGCGTAAACAAGGCAGGCGCCAAACTTCGAGAAATTTAGTATGAACTTCTTCTCCGAAGCGTTTTTCACCCGTGTCTAGCCCAAGCCTGCTCAATGGTAATTGCGCCATTCTGATGCCGGGGCCTATCGTGTCAATGTCGGGGCGTGCAAACCCGGGATCGTCGTGGAAGTCGACTTGACTTAGTCGCTGGCACATATGTATCTGATGAATCTCAGCCGTGGTATCGCATGAAGGCATAATTCGTCTTAGACTTCAATTATTTTCTGCAATTACTTCTAGCAAATAATGACTATCTCAAGATGGGATATCAACATGTTAACAATGCAAATCACACCGAGCTTCTCTATCAAGATGTTCATAATTTAGCGGCATAGCTCATATCTTAGCGCTGAAATGTTTTTTTGCTGAGACTAATACTTGCTCTATGGGCTCAGGCTGTTCTCCCCAGTCTGCATCAGTCTGCATCCCGGGCACTTTGAAGGAGCTTTTTAAAATCTTAGCTGACTTCGGCAAATTTAATCCACGAATATTATAAATAGGGATTGACCACTATGTTTATCAACAGGTCAATATGTTCCGGAGGGTCAAAAATAGTCAAATAATCGTCTAAACTCTATCAACTTCCCGCAGCATTCAGAAGATCCAACAAAATGCAGATTGAGTGAAACTGCGTTGCACTAGACTTTATCGGCTCATATGCATACATATTACCAAGCTACACACAAGCCACAGCCTGTAGACTGGGAATACATAGTGGCTTCAATATGTACATATTCTGTCTCTAACATTTCCTTCCAAAAATATCGTACAGTCTCCGACGGGAATTTGCGACTTCCACGGTTCCACCGCGTATTTAATCTATATTCAATGTAAGATCATAGCATTTACCGCAAAATACTTCAACAACTTAGAATTATATTATTCTGTAGTTGAGATCATTATGGACCGTGAGCGGCAAGAAATGATGATACTCGTTATATCCGGCGATGTGTGGTTGCGTGCGATAAACCGTTCCCAAACAAGGTCGGTAGCCTCATGTCGCACCAAGTCGCACCAGGTCGCACCTCCGATTAAGGTGGGTGGACTTTAATGTGCCTTGTTCGTGGACCTTTCACAAAATTTTCGAACCTTCTGCCTTCTGATGCGCCACGATACAATGCGCCACAGTCACGCCGCATGGTAACTTATGTATAGGAAAGTGTATCGTCGCCTTCCCAACTCCTTTCAATTTTGATAGCACGCTCGCGAGCAGGCAGCCATTGAGTTAACAATCTATTCATTGAAGGCGACTATTTGAGTTTCGCATCAAGACTGACTGTATTGAGATCATGCGTTCCTCGGGTCGGACTTACCCATTGGCAACCTTTTTCAAATGCCTGCTTACTACTCATACCGGGTTAAGAATTCTGATGGCTCTAAGTTGTAGAGTACACTTCACACCTCAGTGGCGCTTGTTGAGTGAGACGGGTGGGCTGTGATATGAAAGCGTCAACAGCTCGATGTTCATCAGAAGCAGACCACAATTACGGCGGTGGGCCCGAGGCGCCTCAGCTTCCCCTCCATCAGTGGAAGGGGATGGCAGTTTAAGTCAGGAATGAACAGTCGGATACGCAGTGAAAATCGATGATCGGTCGCTTTTAGATTGCACCATGGGCCTACAAGTGACCACATTTGGTTTGACTGTTTGAGGCACTGGAAATTTAAAGGAGCCCATAAAACACTTATACAAGAACCCCAACCTCCTAATAATCTACACACATGTCGGGATCTAATACCGAGACTAAAATCAGGTTGCTACACCTACATGATTCCCTCTCGGGTGGTCGCCTGTTGCACACCACTTCGACTCAACTTCAAGCCTACACCCACAGATGTACTAATTGCGATTTGTTCACTTGTCAATACTGTAGGCCATACTGACATCCCGACGTCGCAGAGTTCGTCGAAATGCAAGATGTCGAAGTTATCCGAGGCAGTGGAATACTCTCCGGGTCTTCTCCGTCTTTTGTGCTCCATCGGTGAATGATTTTACGCACCGAAGCTGTGATTATTGTAGGCTTCGGTCTTCATTTAAAAAAATCAGAAAACTGATCAAAAGGAGCGCTCGAGCGTCCCATCACGTCTACAGAGTTACGCACTTTGCATCGGCAGAGCCTGGGCGAGACCAAATAGCCGCTGATGGTACTTCTTGGCGAATACTCCAAAGACAAACATATCTGGTCATCAATAACAAGAAGACAACAGAAGCTATGGACATACTCCATCGGTCTAAATTATGTCAAGCAGAGGTCAATTTTCATAAACTCCTCTCTACTCGTTGTCGAGACATCAGGCCCGAGTCTCCGGAAACACCATTGTGCGCGTCATGGGTCATGACGGGGCCCGGGGAATATGGGAAGGGATTACGAACCCGAAGCCCGTGAGTTGCGGTGAGTCGCTGGGATATGCAGTCGATTCTTGGGTTGATTTGACAGCTATTCTGACAGCAAAGCATGTGAATCTTGAGCATGCTTCGACAATGACTAAGAGATTAAACAAGAATCCATGATAATGGTTGCATGCGTTGAGGATCGAGATAACTAGGGAGCTTTCTAGATTTTAGGCGGCGTTGGATGACAATTGTGCGTAACAAACCTATCATTAAATCAGATTATCAGCATTGGAAAACGTATTCTCTTATGAGGAACCAAGAGTACCTGTCCGGGATGCTGGTCAACGGAGATTTGAACCTTGAGGTGCCTTGAGGCCACATCGCCACTTAGTCTTAGGAAATTTAATGTAGGTTATGCCAGTCGATTATGAACATCTAGCGTCGTCGTTTTGAGATTAAGACATACATATGAAAGATGGGGTGTATAGGGACTAATAGAAAATATGGGGTCAGCGTCACTTCAACATGAGGCCCAGGCCCCATGTCATATCTCACCTTATTTAGCATCAATGTAATTATGCGACCAATATCTCTCCGAGTCTTTTTTGAACCTTGTCAAGGCCTCAAGGTCAGTCATAATCTTTCAACACTAGCTCGAGGCTTTCTAAAAAGATTAAATTCTTCAAGTAAGTCGTGGCTACCAAGGCGTCAGTACGCTCAATGCCATAGCCGTTCCATCGTCCTGGGTCCATCAGGTGAATTATTCGCGAATCATGGAAGATTGGAGCCTACGGACACGGGCATTGTGTGCCAAAGCCATAGTAATGCCCATATCACGGTTCTGATCCCTACCTGGTCCCAATGCTTACCTCGATCTCATGCGCTAATGTTTAGCCAGTATATAAAGCAACTTGCAAGTTGACTTCAAACATAAATTTGACGGTAACAAAATTGACTAAGCACGCTGGCCAAATTCTCGGGTCATCACTCCTAAATTAGAACGTGGATTGATCACCGTCACTACTGAAAAACAGTTCATAATAAAATTTTGAGTGGATGGAACACGAACAAGGTCGTTCTTCAACCGCACACTCATGACATCTTGGCCCAAAGCTTCTGGGGGCATTTATAGCTCGCAGAATCTTACAAGATATAAACCGCGATAGTCCATTTCTATCGGGCTTCAGTCAATTGAGTGGTGCCATCTAACCTCTGTTCAATTCATATTGTCCGCATTTCGTCAGTCTCCGAAGGACTCAAGCATGAAGACAACCAGCCCACTAGCTGGCATGCCGTGAACTGCCGTGAATCGTTACCCAGAACTCCTATTCACTGGCGGCAAACTCGAAAAGAATCGCGGAACAGTGCATCATGCTCGATTCTTTCCTCTCCTTCTTAAAACCTCTTTGAATTCGAACCAAACTCATCCTGGTCAAGAAGGTCAAGACGGCAGGAAGTGATATGTTAAGGACGTAGGATCCGGCAGTGTTGATACTAAATCGGCATATCAGGTCATTTGTGTATTACGGCCATGGTGGTGGGTATTTAATTGTTTCAGCGATGATATCCCTGGACATGTCAAGTCCGATAAAGGAACCTTACTAGTTTTAACATCTCCGATGCCAGCATCATGTTGGCAACCAACCAGACGGCCCAGTGCCCACCAATCAAATGCTCAACATATCGAGGTAATTACCCCAAATTGTTCCCAGTTCAGTTATGCAGAGAAAAAACCACTCCAGCGCGTAAACGGAATTCAAGGGAGTCCAAACGGAACTAGAGTATCAAGATGTTTGGTCGCTTAGTCAGAGGACGATTGATAAAATCAATTAAAATTAAAGCGTCAATTAAAAGCTAAAGCGTCCATCTTAGGTCCATCTGGAGAAGCGTAAAGATGCAGGGTCGATGTCGCGTATCTGGAAAAGATTGTGAAGAGATCTGCAGCACTTTCATGAGTGTGGGATGCAACACGTTTCGCGTCTTCAACAAAACTCTTCCCTTAGAAGCTGCTGGTTCAACCTCTTCTCTCCCAGCAGATATCTGCCGAAGTTCCCATCTCCACCACCACTCTCCCGAGAGCTATTTTGAAAGCTCCGGGTCATTTACGGCAACGAAGGGCAGCCTGGAAAACCACTCGGAGATTTATAACCCAACACACGGGGATTCTAATTACCTTTGAACTCATATCGCTGTCCTCTTCATTGACGGACGCGTCCCTTACACCATTTTCCTTTGTTCAATATCCCTTCGATGTCTAACTTGTCTCCTAGTCGACTTCGCACTAAAACTTCGGACCTGACGGATTTTTTTTCGAGGTGCTGGAAATTCCTTAGGTCAGCCACGCCACTCCCAGAGTCAAAAAGACGCAACTTCGATGAATTTGGAGGTTCCCTCTGGGGACGAAATGTCGAGGAAGAAAATAACGCGCATCCCTTTATTTGGGCGTTCACGCAAAAAGTCAACTCAGTCGACGGCTTCAAGCCCGTTCGTTACATCCAGCGGAGTGCGCGAGTCTACAGAGACGGGGGTCCATCTAAGTAGAGCCTCAAGCTCAAGTGCTGTAGACAGGTCAGTGACCGCTTTTTTTGTCATTTTCCTTTTATTTTCCTTTTTAGTCGAAGCACTGCAAGTTTCGAGTTGATGAGGTTGGCGCTTAGCGCAACTCAATCTCGAAAGCAATTTCAATTTCAACCATTTACTTCTCAAAATCAATTCTTTGTATTCCTCCAAGAATGTGACGTATTGACTATAGAGCATTCTAGGCGCCCTTCCGAGGCATCCATACCCACTGCGACGAATCCACCTCCGCTTCCTGTGCCTAGCAAACCACCCAGTAGGGTGCCTACATCTCTCAGCTCCAAGTTCGCCGCCACCTTCTCTCATTCTCGATCATCGAAGGTCACAGCAAACGCTCCCCCCTCATACGGAGCTACGGCCGAAGCAACCTGTAAGCTATCCCTCGGGGCTTGTACCTCCAGACAGCAGTAGTAGGTCTGTGTCCCAGGCTGAATCGGGGCCTCCAGTGGAGACGAAAGCTCTCTCGACGACTACCCGACCGACACGGCCCACGATTACTGTTTCTATGTCCGCGGACGACGACGATGAATTCAAGGATCTGTTCACTCGATCAACTGAAGAGTTGGAACAGTATTCCAGGGCAGTCGAACTTCGTGCTAGGCTGCAAAACAAACAATCTGACGAACATAAACTGGACACGCGTTCCACTCCGTCTCCGAGCTCACCTGTCGAAGTAACGTCGACACCGTCGATTTACAAGCGTGGACACACTCCTGCTTCTGCCATTGCTGCAGCCGTGCGTCATCAGCATGTTCCTAGCATTGGGAGCGATCGGCCGCCAAGTACGTCTTCGAAGAACTCGAGAAAGAACTCTGACTCGGATAAAAGCATCGAGAAAATCGACAGAACCTCAACGCCGCGCCCCTCTGAGCCTCTAGAATCTCCTCGGCTTGTGGGCGCTGATAAGGAGAAGGTGTTACCTCCGTCTCTGAGCCGTCGATCTACGATGGCAGCAGGATCTCTTGTCCACTATTCAGACGGTATGCCCTCTTCCTTGCGATCTCGAACGAAACTGGCTTCCACCCAGAGTCGAAGTAGGCCGCCGACCATACCCCTTCCTCTTCTACCCCTTCTAGTCCCCCGCCGTTGAGCCCGCTCCCTCCCAGTCCAACGATTGCTTCAAAGGTTCCTGACTTTGCCACTGCATCCTTTACATCCCGAACCGCGCAATCAGAATCCGGCTCTTCGCGCAAAGCTCACGTCCGTCCCAGGGCACACACGATCAGCTCTTCTACTTCTGTCCCTCCCTCCCCCTTTCTCAATCCTTGACAACGGCCGACATGCCTACTACATCTTCTAAAGCTATACCTCCTCCTGTCGAAGACGATGCTCTGGACATCGACTCCGCCTCTCCGGAGCAGTTGCGACAAGCCCTCAAAACCCGTAACGAGCAATACGCCGAAGTCACTGCCCGTATGCTCAAAATGACCGAACAGCACAACGTAGAGGTATCGACTCTAGAGAAGAAGATCGCTACTTTGGAGAAGGAAGCTCGTAAGCGGGATACTCAAATCAAGGGATTCACCTGGATGCTGAATGACGGGGAATCGCCACAAGCACAGCCGAAGCCTTTGCCACCCGGGATCCTGAATCAATCACGCTTTGCGTCTTCCGCCGTTAATATAGTCAGCAGTGATTCCGAATACGAGGTTCAGAGGATTCCTCCTCCTAGTGCCCCTCGTCGGCTATATTACCAGAGCGACTCCGGAGTGGAATCCCATGCGACGTCAGGTGCCGAGTCCGTGGTTGCTTCTGGAGGCTCTGCAACAGAGTCCATTTCTTCCGCATTTCGCGTCCGAAAATTGCGCCGTCCCTACCTAGTCAGCGACGGCACTCAAAGTATCACTCGCTCGGGGACGGTACGCTCATCCAAAGTCCCCCTGCCACTAATAACGAGAAAACATTGCCAGAGGTGCCGTATCTACCAGCCTCTACTGCTACTAAACGATCTTCCATCAGTTCGACGACCGTTTCTCCGTCCTCGTCGACTTCCTCTCTTTACCTCCTAGTCCGAGCATCACCATGTCCTCTCTATCTGCCATCCCTGAAGGGTCGAAGTCCCAGGGGACGCTTCATCCTGCAAGGTATGACAGCTCTTCCGAGCAGCAAGATGAACGTCGAGCTGCCCGGACATCACACCGGACATCTGTGTCATCTTTGACTTCGTCATCCACCGCGGCGAGCAGCTCTTATTCGGCTAACATGAAACGCAGCCGTCCCCCGTCTATCGCTCAAGTCCTCGAAAAATCACCATCGAATATGAACGAAGTACTCGAAAAATGCGGTCTCTCTCCTAAATGCTGAAATTGCTATTGCTTTCTAAAATCTCATTTCGATCATCGCAACATCCACACCCGTTTTGCACCCATTGCATTTTCCATGATATTTTGCATCTTTTATTTTCTCGTCTATTATCATCGCATAACGCATCACGCTCATTATCATCTATCATTTCTTTGTCTTTTCTCTCTCTCTCTCTTTTCGATTTAGGGCTCTCTTATTTTATGACCGCATGGCATCGGCACTCACGCTCCTTTCAATTCGCCTTATTGTCTCCAATCTTCTAGCTACTGTCGTAATCCTCTTATTGTTCCACCCTATCTACCTCTATTCTTACTAGTGCCGTGTCCTCATCTTGACTGCAGTTTACCTGCCAGCCAAGTAGTCCCCTCGGATTACTATCGGATTCATCGGACCTTCGTTCTACACATTTTTCGCTGCATACTTTGTATTCTATCACCCATATCTCCTTCATATACGGAGACCACTTACCTTATCTATCCCGGCATTACACTACATCGGGTGTAGCTCGTAGTCGGATTCGTTTTATTTCCCAATCGTAGGATATTCACTGTAAGAATTTATATATTCAATTGCGTTAATCGTCAACTTCAATTTTACTACATACATTTAGACTATAGCCGAAGGGGATTGTTTTTGGCACTGACTTCGAGAACACTCCACCCATGTCTCTCACCTTCAATCATATTGAAGAGAAGCTACTTTAAAATAACACAAGCTTCCTAACTTTTGGTCACGGGTAATAGGTATCCCACCATGTCGACAGGTTATAGTTGCATATGTTCCACGAAGGCTCTATATTTTGGGGTCCATGTAGGAAGTAGTACGCCGCGGTTTTTTCAACTTCGACAACGTGTATGAACATGTTGGGCATCGAGTAGAATACGAAGTTGGGCACCCAGAGTAGATGTCCACTCATTGTGGTTATACCCTCTAAGCTCCTTGTAAAGCATAGTATTTTACCGCACTAGCGCTTGGCCAGCGCCTGAATATTAAGCATTTTTTTTTTATGTCGGCGCTGAGTTGGTTCATCACATTATTTTAAAATTAACAAACAGACCATCAGTCGTCTCTGCTCGGATACAGATAAAGGAATCCTTTCATGGTAAGGTTGACAATTAAGGCACCTTGTCTCAGTGTCTTATCGCACATATCACATACGATAGACAAGTACCCCTCCCTCGGCCATCGATAATCAGAAATGGAGCACTTTTGGTGGCACGAGCCTGAGAGAGTTCATGTTCATTTTGTTCTGTCAATTTACCCGTTCAGGAAGTCGGAAGGAAACGGCTTTCTTCCAGGTAGCCTGTGGACCTCTAGCTGGAACGTTTTCACTATTCTAGTGGCGATCGTTTTCTCATCAGCTCTTCGATCCATGAGGTCCTGAGGTTGCGATGACGCTGACAATCAGAAAACAGAAAGGTCCAAAACAGCAACTTGACTTTTCTAGCAATCGTTTCTGTGACGAGACAGAACACGCCCAATGGTTCATAAATCAAAGATGAATAAGTTTTTTCGATGCTTCTTCTCGGAGGCAATGTAGGGATGAATTTACTTGTGAAGGAGAAAGAAGGTTTCATACCTTACAACCAACTTATAACCTCCAGTCAGGGTATTCAAGACCTATGAAATAATTCGAACACGACCATGGTCTGGCTGGGCGTGGAGATTGACGGTGTCCGATGTCGTCGTTCAGCGCCCAGCAAAATGTTGTATTGGACTTGGACAAGCTTGAAGTCCCTTTCAGAAATTTCCCATCGGAACCAGGCCCGGAGACTAGATTATCAAGAGCGATCAAGATACCTATGCGTTCCTCGATTTTCGGTGGTCGCCCTGATTTTTCTTGACAGACGTCAGCGGCCTTTTGAGCTTCATCTTTGAGTTGATTCTCCAGCAAGCGCCCCGTCCATTTGCTGTCTCGTATGACAGGACGATTATTTGAGCGCCAGTCCAGAGCACGTCGGCCTATAGACATGTACAATGCATCGGACGCATTCACGGTTACCTCACATTCTGGAAGAATTTTGAATTGTCTTGGTGAGAGACCTGGAATTTACAATCCGAAGCAAGCTGTTGACAGTCGTGGACATTGCCTTGGTGAGCTAGTGACCTGGCAGTTTCAATCCGAAGCGGTCATCCATCTTGAACGCCTGTCATTATGTAGGTGTGCCAGAACGTATAAGCCGAATACTCAGTGAAGAGCAGCCCATTCTCGAACGTGGAACCTATTAGCATGATGTGGTCAAGGTCAAAGAGCAGTTTGCAGAGGATCGGCATTATCGGGACTATGCAATCCCGATCACATACCCGATCACAACAGGAGATTATGATTATGTCGAGTCAAGAGATTGAAAAATTGTTTTCTACTACTCTCTACTCTATCATCCAGGTAACTCCCAAAACACCATGAAATACTTTTCGACGCGTGGAGGAGACGAGAGGCTGTCTTTCGAAGAGGTCAATCCTGC
Source organism: Psilocybe azurescens (assembly GCA_023853785.1). Lineage (NCBI taxonomy): Eukaryota > Fungi > Basidiomycota > Agaricomycetes > Agaricales > Agrocybaceae > Psilocybe > Psilocybe azurescens. The sequence goes on along the minus strand of JAJIRX010000721.1, from coordinate 251,496 downwards.
ACGACCGTATTCATAATGCGCACATCTGTAACGATACTTTGCTACAGACTGTCCTCGCCGGTCTCGCCCCTAACGGTGGTTTATATATTCCAGAATCCATTCCATCGTTGCCCGCAGACTGGAGAACGAAATGGAGCACGTACTCGTTTGTCGATCTCTCTGTAGCAGTGCTGTCACTGTACATCTCCCAAGACGAGATCTCGACGGCGGAACTCCGGTCGCTCGTCGAGAAATCATATGCCACGTTCCGTCATCCCGACGTTACGCCTCTCAAGAAGCTTGACGATAAGACATTTATTTTGGAGCTGTTCCATGGTCCTACATTTGCATTCAAGGATGTCGCGTTGCAACTTCTTGGGAACTTGTTTGAGTTCTTCTTGCTCAGACGGAATGCACGGAAAGCTCCTGGGGAGAAGCCAGAGAAACTGACTGTCGTTGGTGCGACAAGTGGGGACACCGGAAGGTACGTGCTTATTCTGCTCATTTAAATCCTCCTAATCATTCTGATCTGCAGCGCTGCGATCTATGGCCTTCGAAACAAGGCCAACGTCTCTATTTTCATTCTCCATCCCAAGGGCCGAGTTTCACCCATCCAAGAGGCACAAATGACTACAGTTACCGATGCAAACGTGCACAATGTCGCGGTCAAAGGTACCTTTGACGATTGCCAGGTATTTCTATGATTCGCCCAAAATGTCTTTCATTCCACTGACCCGAGCACTGAAATCAGGATATCGTCAAAGCTCTCTTCGCCAACAAAGAGTTCAACGCAAAACACCGACTCGGCGCCGTAAACTCCATCAATTGGGCACGAATTCTTGCTCAAACCGTCTACTACTTCCTCTCCTTCTTCCACTTCCAAGCACAGCTGCCCGGCGGAACTGCCCTCGACGATGTCGAGCTCCAATATGTTGTCCCCACTGGCAACTTTGGCGATATTTTAGCCGGCTACTACGCCAAGAAGATGGGTTTGCCTATCGGAAAGCTCGTCGTCGCTACAAACGCCAACGATATCCTGGCCCGCTTCTGGAAGAGCGGCAAATACGAAAAAGTCGATTCTTCCGTATCACCCGGAGAGGGAGCAACTGCGCCAGTGGAGGGCTCATCTGACGGGAAGCAAGCGACTGATGCCAGTGGCGTTAAGGAAACTTTGAGCCCAGCTATGGATATCCTTGTATCAAGCAACTTTGAGCGTCTTCTTTGGTATCTCGCCTTCGAAAACGCCCAAGGTTCAACCGAGGCGGAGAAGAGGAGCGCGGCTTCGAGAACACTGGACGGATGGATGAGCCACATGAAGAGCGATGGACGCGTTGAGGTCCCTGTTCCTGTGTTGGAGACTGCCCGCAAAGATTTCATCGCCGAAAGAATATCTGATGACTTGGTAATGATTTGATCCCATTCATATTAAACTACCGGGTTCTGATTCAGTTTCCAGACCCTTAAAACTATCAAATCATTTTTCGAAGGTGAGACATCGTACGTCGCCGACCCCCATACCGCTGTAGGGTTGGCCACTGCCCGCCGCATTGCCCCTCAAAAGTACGTTCCGTCTTATCCCCCTATTCATGCAATTTTTAACACCCTCATGTTTACTCAGCTCTTCAAATGTGTACCAAATCGTGCTCTCAACCGCCCACCCAGCGAAGTTCTCCGAGGCCGTCTCACGCGCTCTCGAAGGGTCCCTAAGCTTCAACTTTGACCGTGATGTACTACCAAAAGAATTCCACGGCCTGTTGGAGAAAGAAAAGAGGGTTATTGACGTCGAACGCGCAGACATTGAGCTCGTGAAAGCCGTCATTGAAAAAGTTGCTGAGAACAAAGGTGCCAGCAAGGAAATTGCGGGGAGTATCTAGGAGAATAAAGACAATCTAAAAGCCAAAGAGCATGAAAGTAAATGTATCAACATCTTAGTAGCACAACAATTCCGGCAATCACTAGTCCGAGGCCTAAGCTGTGGTATTTGTTCCGGCCAAGGAGAAAGTCGTCTCGACTTCGTTTCAACGAATGTCAATCAACAATAAGTTACAGCAAACTCTCAAAATACACATAAAGAAGGATGATTAAGTCTTCGTGATGATGAAGACGGGTATATACGACGCAACGAGAGCAGAGACGCACAATCTATCGGGAATAGGAATCCGACAGTCAGTCAACAAAATTAATAGCAGCGTGACGAAGTGGTCAAACATACGCCAAGTTCGACCATCCAGAACTACCCTCTTTGGAGCGCAGAGGGTGCGCATTAAGTGTTGTGCTAATACCGAACAAGACTGATGGCCACGCCAAATATCTGAAGAATAATTCGAATACGAGTCGTGCTATCAGACGAAGCATAAGAATTTGTATCAGATTAAATGTACGCACCGGTTGCGGGTCACCATGATCAGACCCGACAGAAACATCCCAGAAGTCGATAGGCCATCTAAACCATACAGAGAACCAGGTAAGCCACTCGGAAACATGGCGAACACGACTCGAGAGAGTCGACACAAGCTTGCCACGGCGGCAAGCCCCCAATTCTGAACGAACCTGAACTTTCCCGGAACCAAGTTTTAGGGGTAGTATAGGGTGTCTCCAATGAGGCATCGCGAGGGTCGTCTTTGATTGTGGACATTATAGGACAGTCGGATGTGGTGTATTAAAGGATAGAAATTAGCAGACCAAGACTTCGTCAGGAGATTGTCACTAAAACCCGAAGGTGTTGGTAAATAATGTCAAATTGAGTGGCGGCCCGTTTCTCCGCCAAGAGCTCAAAGATTGCTCAGTTCAAAGTCAAGGCAATTAGAGTGTGCTCTTCAATGGTAAAATTGCTAATTGAAACAGTTTAATAATCACTATTACATTTTCATAGATAGTGGGATAAAGCTTGACATAGTGGTGTTCATGTGTCTGGAAAGCATGGAGAAAGCATGGAAGTGTCGCCGAGTGAAGTAATGGGAATAGTAAACTTTGAGCAATTAGAGGTGTGCGATATATGGTAATTGATATGGAAGAGAAGGTCATGGTAGATTCTTGAGCTAAAAAACCACATTTTTGTGAGTTTAAGTTCCAAAGAGAGAGAAATATATTTACTTCTTCGATGGACCAGTCGAGCAGAGTATAGTCTTGATCGATAATGGGGGACTACGTGTAAAGCCATAAGTAAAAGGTCGACGTCCGTTAACGAAAAAAGCAGAAAAATACACACGTCGGGAGCAGGAGTCTGTGACAATGGAGGCGGAAGGTAACCGGTAATGGGGGACTAATTCAGTGGTAGGATAAGAATCCGTCACACCGGCAAAGTAACAAACTCACACTCGATGGAGGCGGCTGCGATACTGGAGGCGAGGAAAATTCGACAGCGGGCGTCTAAAATCAACCTTTCAACAAAGGTATGGTCGTCGGTCAATCAAGGAGAAAAACCCACATCTGGAGCAGATGTCTGCGATAGTGGAGGCAAAGGAGGCATGGGAGGTAGAGGAGGCATGGGGGGCAAAGGAGGGTCGATGATATAAAGATCTAGATGTGTGAACTAAAAGAAAATTAACACAAATCCGAAAACCAGAGCTACAGGATACCATACTTCTGATGCATCCAGCAGCGAGAAATCACAATCGAGAATGGGAGAGTCCGAGGGAGCAGCAAATGCCGCCCACGTGAAATAATCCACTTTACTGCGAAACCACTCCAAATCCGACATCGATAGACGAGCACCAGTTCCAGATATGTAAATAGAGTGCATTGGCAAAGGGATACTTCCCCTTCGATGTTCTTGCAAATTGTATCTTTCCGACTCCGTTTGCCGGACCTCCACCAATTCTTTGAGCGCCGTAACGGTGATGGGTATCGGACCCGGTGTTCTGATTTCTAGCGTGCGGAATGTACGAGCGTTTATTGTATGCCCCTGAGAGCCCGGTGAAAGACTTGATACCACTAGCAACACTTTGTCGTCAACCCCAGGACAATTCCTGAAGGTCAGACCGAATCCATCCCAATAGCGGATAAAGGCGGCAAGATCCTCCTCTGGGGCAATATCGCAAAATATCAGAAACCAGGGTGCGAAGTTGGAGTTGGGTGCGGGGCCAAGTTCGCATCGAGTCAAGGTAATGTGACTAACATCGATGGAATTATGATGGTTGTTCAAGAAATCTGTAACGAAGCCTCTTGAAAGACCTTCGAATTCGAAATTTTGAATAAAGATGGAGCCTACGCCTGGTCCGATGCAGCGCCTTGCCTCCAGTTCAACGTTCACGAGCTGGAGCAATGTGAAATGCTTCAGCCTCGAAAGGGCCACAAGAAAGTCAAACAAATCATAGCCCATTCTGTCGGAGTGTCGCATGTTCCTGATTGTTAAGTGTTTCTGGCTGACTTCCCGGAAGCTTTCGGCCCATCCATAGATTTGCATCGCAGCCATGAAGACATTGCCGTCTAAGTCCAGGTATCTGAGAGAAGGACAAAGGAATGGACGTGAGTTCCGACGAAGGGTGGGCGTCGGATCCGGAACCGCAGGGCCAAAACCCGGAAGTCTACTTTTCATCCTCAAAGTCAGGAGTTTCGCTGCCTTGTCTGAGAAGTCCGAGATGCGTGGCAGAGAAGAGTTATGGAGGAGGTCAAACACCACAACCTTGCAGCGCTTGATGTGCTGTACCAACAATTGCATCACTTCCTTGACGCGGGGCCTCTCCTCAACATCCTCTTCCGCACTATAATCTTTCCGAATGACGAAGACTTTGATGAGAAGCGGTTTCGAGGTACGAAACTGCGCTCGTAGTTCAGGGTAAGGCACCGGTTTGTCGATAAAGATGAGGAGGCGGGTAGAGAAGTGGGAGATGGATTGCACCAGCTCTTTCCAAGCGATGCAGACGCCCGCAATGCACGATGGGAAGACAGTGGGATCCGTAAGTGTATCGTACGAGTCAAATTCGAGATTGCAGGATGCTAGGTACACCTCTTCAAAGATACGTAAGAGTATCTCTTTCGGCAACGACTGGATCGTCTTTGGTTTGTTCAAGATGGTGCCAATGTCTACGGGGGAAGGGATTGACTCGGATTCAGATCCCGAGAACACACCCATTCTATTAAGTAATTCCTGAATCTTTGAGTTACTTTTAATAACGAGGGTAAGTGTGCTCTCAATTGTTTTGTTAGTCGGGACTTACGACTCAAGCCAACGGGTTTTGGGAACTCTGTTAGAATTTGGTCGACTCGTTATGAATCATTCTAATAATCGTGCCTCAGTGACGCTGTTGTTACTAGTGGTACAAAGGAAAGTGTAAGTATACTTAGAAGTGAAATATATCGTGGGTGGGAAGGCGTCGCGGAGTGCAGTGGTAGTAGAAATGAAATTGACAGGCCCTGCACCGCCACTGCTTAGGGGCATCGTGCCGGTCGCATGATAAATTCGATGACAATGAAGTTAAATGAACTCTCTTGACCTCTCTAGACTTTGACCCACAAGCTCAGAGATTACTTACTGATATTACTCAGTCTTCATCATTTGATTTTTGCATCTACTATTCCAAGGGATTGCCTCGCTGGTATAAATGAAATGTTGAATTTTGCATTATAATATGTTATACAGCAGGAAAGGCATCTAATACAACACTACCATCTCCGCAGTGACAACTGCCAATCCCACCCCGTCATCATCAACAATGGTAGCATATTCCAAAATGCAAAAGTTGTCTGCTTTATTGATATGCCTTTTTGTCCCAAAATAGTCTTCCACAATAGCCCCGCGAGACTGGCAGAGAACGTGAAACTGACCGCGCCGATATTACTCGAGACAGCGAGCGCAATCGCAGCGGCTCTCGCACTGCTCTCTGGGAAGTCAGGCGCCGCATGGACAACTTTTGTGAGAAGAATCGTAGCACCGATATTCGTGCCGGCGACATTGCACAAGATGACGCCGAGCACGCCTATCAGCCATACGGTGGGTATCATTTGACGGCCAGAAGCTCTCACGAGCCATATCCCGAACACGTCTATCCACCCTTGATGTGAGAGCCCTTCAATGAGAATAAACTGCGAGAACGCGAAGGGTATCAGACCGAACGGCAGTCTTGGCAACGCAGTGAAAAATGTGGGGAAGTGCGCCGCTAGTTTTGCGTGAACGAGGTCAAGGTGCGTTCTCTGCTTGTCAAATAATCGGGGTCCATCATCGTCATGCGAGACAGTCGTCTCAGAGCTTTCAGAGGTCGGTGTTCTCTCTTCTGTGGGGGCGGGTTCTATCTTCTCCGTAGCTGCTGCTAGCTCCGAAGGAGTCGCGGTCATGGTTGCAAACGTGGCTGGGCGTTCCAAATCATGAGGCATGGACATCGCCCGTTTCAATTCGCTGACCATCGGATCATCACCAGATGCGCTCTCCGATTCCTTCTTCTCTCCATATCGCGGAATGCGGCCGGTGGTATATCGATAATGGTCCCATGACAAGTCAAAAATGAATTTGGCTCCAGCAAAGGGAAGTGTCACCTTCCAAACATCAACATGCAAGAAACTGAGCACGATTACGACGACAAGACAGGTTAGGAGCAAGGCGCTACCGAAACATGCGCTAACTGGATCTTTGAGGACCTGTCGAACATCAAGTTTGGCGGTGAAATTTAATCTCCGTGGAACATGTTTGGAGTCTCGATACTGGAATGCAAGTGCAGCATAGCAGGCAACGCTGCACGCCAGGAAGGGGAGGATCGTATAAGCCGTGAACGCCGCGTTGTTGATCCGGAAGCCTTCGCAAATGACGACATTAGTGGGATTCCCAACAAACAGCACCATACTCGCTGTATTAGCTGCCGCGAATTCGGATATTAACCATGCGATGGGTTCCAGGTTCGTGGCTGCTGTGTAGTACACCAAAAACGCAGTTCCTGACAAAATGATGGGGTCGTTGCCAACTACCATGCTGATGCCTGTTAGAAGAATGTAGAAGTAGAAGTAGAGCTTGCGACCATTGTCGCCGCCTTTATTGCTGACCCAGAAAGCGGCTGCCTGGAGAATTCCTGTAACATCGAGAGTGATAGCCATGTATGCAAGAGAGATGAATAGGATTAGAATGTTGTAGGGCTTGATATTATCTGAATTTGGGACAACGTTCAGGTTCGTATAAGGACCTCTATTACGAGAATCTTACCTGCGCCGACGATGCCGTTGCGAATTTGTGTTGGTCCAAGGCATTGAGCAGCCCATAGAATAGCTATAGCAATTATCGGAGCGGACATAAGTCCGATGGTGAGACGAATCTTCCCAATAACAGGTAGTCGAACATGGAATGATACTGGATGGATCACAAATAGTGTTGAAAGAAAGAATAGGACCAGTGTGACGATAGAAAATCGGTCGATATCCGACATGTTTTCTTGGCGCGTGAGGTAAGGGTATATGTGAGTGCGTATCAACAGAAGTCTCGATCGACGCTCTAGTAAGTGTACGGCGTTGTGAAAAGAGAAACTGTCTGGTGATTGTCATACAGTATGTAGTGTGATGTCGTTAAAAAAATCCTGCCACGTTATAAGGACGTCTTGACCGTGGACGCGGTTGCTGTGTGTCCAGAATCTATTTAAGCAATACAATGAAACCTGTAAGGAATAATAGAGATATTGCTAGACAATAACTTACCTCTTCGTATGTGGGCAAGAGCAGTGTAGCTCAAGGCCTAATCCACAAAGGATACTAGGACCAGGAGTTGCTGAAACCTGGTGCTTGACAGGAAAAGAAGCTCCACTTGGCGTTGTTGTTCGCCGGGGTAACTACCGTGAGAACCAATGTCTATATATCACATATAGCTGCTATATGCAGTCAAGGGGCTGTGCAACCTGCTCTTCGAGGTCAGGCTCCCTTGCAAGTTGCTTGTAAGCCTTGCCAATCTTATCGATCTCGACCAAACAGGGTGCAGTCAGTCCACCTTGGCAAGTAAATGAATTTACTTATTACCTGCTCCAAGCTCGGCTTACACCTTCTCTTCTTACACCGACTACTATCCACTGGACATAGGTTACCGCCGGTCGGACTAATTATCTTTGGAAAGCCAGTTCCCACGAAAGCTGCCCTTTCTTGAACCCAGTCGATGTCAGTCCATAGCCTTCGTTTACGCCGCAGAAAACAAAAGGAGGATTCTAGAAGAATAAATCCCCCATCACACCGACATGCAGCGCCATCGGCCCCCTGGCCATGGGTTGACATTCAAGACGGTGTGTGTTCAAGTATTATTGTTTTTTCTCATGGACATCTTACGGCATACTTTGACTATGTAGTCGTAGACCCCGCACAACTGGCGTCACCTCTCCCCCCTGTACCACCACCATGTAGCCATGAGACTTGCGAAGGATGCTGGAATCTTTATCCCCAGTCATTGTACCCAAATTGGACCCCAGCACAAGTCAAGAAAAGCAAGATTAACAAAGCTATTACCGATTACCGACACAATGTTCCGTGTATCATTCATCAGGTTGACGTTGACCACAATGGTCTATTTAAAGTTCCAGAGCCAGGGAAGATAATATCCGGTGACGATTGCCTAGACGAGACTTGGGAGGCGCTGATAAACTCGAATGTGAGTACTGTGTGTACTTGATTTTTATTCGGTGTTATATCCCTTCTCTGTCGGAAATATATGGCTTGCCTATTTTTATCTCCCATTGACCAGGATCCTTTCCAATTATCTGTAAGCTATGCTAAACTCTTCTCCCTTTGTGTTAGATTCCTCACGATAATCGAGTGAGATGTTTATTCATCGAAAACTTATCTGGTCCAGTCCTACAAATGCTAGGCACCAGGTGAGAAACTTACTCCTACTTCACTTCTTTAAGGCCATGCTCCCCATATATGACGCTCTTATAATTACTTGGAGTTTCATGTATCTTTACTCAGCGCCGCCTTCTTCTGCCTGTCCATTCTTTGTCTATTGTCCTCAATTATCGGGAATTATAGCTAATCACATGGCCATCTAAAGGTATAATGTGGAGCCATTTTTCTTTTCATCGTCGTTGAATTGGATACCCTCGCGTTACCAAGAAGAAGTCAGACCAGGACAGGGAGATCATATGCTTATTTCTTCATATTCGGTTTTGGGAACTGAACCGATTGCCTTCGAAGATATCACTATAACCTTGACATTCCTTCGGTCTGTGGCCAATGACGAAACGAGTCGCCTTAGCGCTGCCTCCCCATACGGGATGGCATCCTCGGCCACTCTCGGTAATCATGATGGGAGAGCAAGCAAGAAACTAAGCTTGCATCTAGGTGCAAACTACTCCGCTAGAGCGGCCTTCGACCTATACTGACCATACTGTTTCGTGCAGCTCATCAAATCATCGACACACAGGCTCCTCTGGTACTCGAATCCAGTATGTTCGAACATCAGAAATAGCTTAAGGCCTTTGACTGAACTCCATATTTTAAGATGAACGTCTGCTACTATTAGATCTTCTTTCTGTCCATCTCATCCGCAGAAAACAAGGCAGTACTATCATCTCCTACCATCCAAACAAGGATCTTCCGACGACTACGGCTCCGGTTCTGCATGAACGCATTCGTTTTGCAGGCAAGTGCACATCTCCTGTATATGTGCTCTCAAATTGACAACTGATCCTCTTAAACTCGTCTATATAACAATCAGGACAAAGCGTATATTGGCAAAATATCTTTCAACAATTACCAGACCCAACATTTGTGCTACTGACGTTCATATGGCATGCCATGTATGCCTGGGACGAAGCCTTGGAGAACTTGTATTCTCACATTTGCACCCTCGTACGTCCAACGCATCCTAACTTCGACCAGGCAATCAATCTCCGTTATATTTACAGGAAAGCCAAGTCATCACAACATCGGAAATGATCCTTACCCAAGAGCTGCATATAATCCGTGCCCACCTCCTTCATTACTCGTCTCTGCTCGACGATTTTCGCAAGTCAGTCGTATTCATACGAGATACGGAGAACCCCGCCCTCGAGTCGTTATCTCTCGAAGAGCGTGAGGAGAACTCGAGCGTCATGAACAGGGAGTGCTCGAATCTGCTTACCGAGATCGAACGTCTAGAAAAAGGCCGACAAATGCAAGATCGCAGATTGAAGAACGTCATGGATCTTGTCAGCCGTCTCAGTTGTCTCAACATTGCCACAATGCGCTGATATATCTTTAATTTCAAGGTCTTTAGCAGTGTAAACATCATTGACAGTAAACGGATGCAGAAGATGACGCAGGCGGCAGTGCGGGATAGTGCAGCTGTGTGTTCAGTCATTTTTGGATGATAAATTGGTGCTAACAGCACCATAGATGAAGCAGATTGCCTACTTGACTATGGTCTTCCTCCCTGCCTCCTTCGTAGCTGTAGGTTTATTTACACAACTCAAAAACAAAAAACAAGAACTCAGCTTATCCCTTGCTAGGCGGTCTTTGGGATGAACGTGGAGGAGATTGCCCCAGGAACAAACGGCACACTAGCGCATTACGCTGAAACCGCCTTACCATTCACGCTCCTCAGCGCCTGGATCATCATCGCGTTCCAAAGTAGATATATATTCCCTCCGCATGTCACCTTTTGGAAGCGACTTGCGTGGCCTGTCCTTCTGCTTGCTCAATATCTGGGCAAGGGCCCTTTCAACGAAAGGTCAGGTATCCCAGTCGAAGAAGAGACGTCGGACGAATTTTTTCCTGGAGCTCTTAATGATATGACGATTAAGGAGGGCATGCGGTCTGTTGACCGTCTCCCTTGACACGGTGTGTAGCTCAATTCTTTTTAAAATAGGGGCTTGTACTCACTTTGTTATAAACTTTGTACAACAAATACAATTGAACAGATCCAATTTGTACTGAATTTCTGACATGTAATTTTATGACGACGCACGATACCCTTCATTCTATACATACCACGTAGCCTTCACAACACCGGACAGTATGTAGTTGTGATGTCACCTTCAATTATTCTATAGCCAGAACTCATTTACGTTACCTATTGATTGCTCTACATACTGTATGTATGAAAAACTACTCCATGATCGACATTGATCGTCCTTCATTCTGCCGGCACATTTTCTGAGTCCCCATCAGATATTGAAGCTCCAGCCTGGCAATAGACACACATTCTTCCTTACTTCATGTTTGAAGTCATCCTGGGATTCTGCCGGCGTGTACCTTGCTGAGTCGTGTATCTGGATTGACCCCTAACTGACACTTGGTGGCACACACCGGCAGCCACCGAACATATTCTCGGTTCGCGTATAAATTTGACATAATAATCCACTGTTCAATCCATTTTCTGGCCTGCCTTGATGTTCTAGTTTTCTGAAGGAAATGACGACAACATTGTCTATACTTATAACCCTCTTTTACAAGTGCAACTTATCGCCGTGGTACTTGGACACTATCCCATTATCCCAGAACCCATGGCATGAGTAGTTTGACGATGAACCGACGAGTAGCCTCGAAACAAATGGCAGGATGTATTTATATATGTATTTATAATTTATATCCTATCACATCGCTCACTATGTAAACAGGGCGCTTGCAAGCACTTACTGTCAAGATAAAACGCCGTCCTCGTTGTCCATTGACGCCCACCCTTTAGTCCCGACATACGACGACATTCACCACACTATGCATATATACACACATACATAAAATAACACGGGTAGGTTCCTACTCGCATTCAATCCTCGGACGTGGTGTCTATACGAAGTCGAAAAGAAGTGGGAATTCAGAAAATTTTTCTTCAAGAGTCTACCCCAACGCCCTAACGTCTATGCATGCCGATTTCCACATCTTTCTTATCGGTATGCGTCGCCATCGGCTCCTTGGCCTTGAGTTGACTTGGAAGATGGTGAGTCTTCGCAGGACTTCGCAGGCCTCCCGCTTTGGAAAAGGATCAACTCGAATGTCCCGGCCCCGGGCCTCCTACCTATTCCTCAGCTTTGGAACCATCTTGATTGTGGAGGATGTTGGAGGGGATATCCCCAATCCCATTTTCAAACCTGGACTACACGACAAGTAACCAAGAGCAAAATTATGAGTGCCATCAGGGAGCACTTAAAGCATAGCCCTTGTTTCTGCCATCAAGTCGACGTGAAAGCAGATGGCTTCTTCACAAATCCAAGTCAGATAATTGCGAAGCATGGGCTACCTGGAATCATCTAATCCATGAGAAGGTTAGTTTGGTATACCGTTAATGCTGTCTAATGCTGCTTATACTGTACACCATAGTGGCCCGATGAACTCCGAGTTAGTGCACTTTTCATTGAGAATATCTGGGGGCCCATGTTGTAGATGCAACATTGAACCTATTGTCTGGTCCTCTTCGTTGAACTGGATCTCATCTTGGTTCCAGGGGGAAATACAGCCAAATATTGGAGACCCGTAGGTTCAACTTAATAACTTTACTATTACATATCTTTTACCATGAACTGAAATCACCAAATGTCACCATCACACTTACATTCGTACGATCCATGACGAATCACGATGAGCTTAATTACGCATTCCGGAGTCACTCAAGGCGAAGGCACCAAGAACACTTCTTGGTTGTCTCCCATGTAAGTAGTGTCGTTTTCAATTTCGTTTCACCATGTTATTCTAGGTATCCAAGGATTCGATCCACATTCTCCCTTTATTTTTCACTCGAGTAAGTCCTGGATGTATCACACCATGCAGCCCCCTATTCTAAATATCATCAATGTCCCAGGTCATTGGGTGCTCGTATTGGACCTATCGGCCGTTCATCTGATCCGCAATGTCAACAGCAACAGCAACCTATCATTCCACCCTACTCTGAACCTCCCAACGGCGACCACAGCTTTCTTACATGGATGTATTCGCTTTGCTGGTACAATCCTCTGACTGGCATCTAACTTACCTTTCAAAGACAGGTCAAAGTGTCTATTGGCAAAGCATCTTCCAGAAGTCTTCCGATCCTACCTTTGTTCTCTTGACGTTTATATGATGTGCAAAGTACTCCTGGGACCAGGCTTCAAAGGATCTTTATGACCATATCTACAACATGGTATGTCATGTCATGCTGATGTGTCCATTCAGGAGTCTCGAGTTATCAATGATCACAACATCGAAGGATATGCCTCTCACTCATGGGCTTCGCGTAATTAGTGTTCATTACATGTACTATACATCCTTGCTCGACGACTACGCGAAACATGTCACTTTCATCAGCGACACGTCCAGCCCAGCCATGGACGGGAAAACGAAAGAGGGGCGCGAGTTGAGCAAGGCCATCATGGCCCGGGAGTGTGTCAATCTTCTGGGAGAGACAAAACGCCTCGAATCAGAAATTTACATGCAACAAAGGCGCGATCCTCGCGAGTCGTGGAGCTTGATATGACGCATTTATCAATTGAACATCATTTTTGGCTGTAGGTTTCAATGAGACAAACATTCCTCGCAGTGTTCAGAAAGCTTATACCATTTGCAGATAAAACAGATCGCATATATGACTATTTTTTTCCTTCCTGCGTATTTCCTAGCAGGAAGCAAACTCCATTTTCTATAGCTTTTTCGTGCGGAGTACCATTAGCGTGAATGAGATCAACGCAAGAACGGCCGCTATTATTGTCATATACGCTACTACCTTGCCTCTCACCGTGCTTACCATTTGGGTCGTCGTTGCCGATCGAAGCGCGGAGCTCTACCCACCCAACACGAGCTTTCTCCGACGGCTGAGCTGGCCTGTGCAAAGGTGGCGCGGGTATGAACATCGCAAATACTTGACTATTCTTGCCATTGACACACATTTGCAAGATATACTTGCTTAGTCTAACATGTTCAGCCTGCGTGGAACCACACTCAAAACGGTACAGTGAAATACTGTATACTATACATGGAAGCATGTTTACACTTCGGTGTAACCCAACAGGTATTTGGGTGATGGCTATACTCGAGTAGATGAAATATGAATGAATATTGTCTCAGTGGACCAGTGCTGTTGGATAAGCCATTCATTGGCCTCTTTGGTCCAGTGGGAGCATTCCAAGCCAACGTTATTCTATCTTATAAATGATACAACATTGAATTCCTTTTCTGACTTTCCGTTGGACTGGATTCCATCCTAGCTGCAGGTGAAAGTAAAGCGAGACATTGGAGGCCGTAAGTCCAATTGCTGACTAGTAATTGTACTACTACGGATTAACCATATATATTTGCACAACTGGCAAAGATCCTTTCATCGACAGGGCACGTCCATCCCAGTCGAGGAAGAAGAATTGCCTCTTGAAGCTCTTAATGATGATGTGACCATTGGAGGGGGCATACGGTCCGACGACCGTCTCTCATGAGTACGTATACAGTACGTAGCCTAGATCGACCGGCAGCAATCACCTTTTTACCTTTCCTATGATCGACGATGATCGTCATTCACCGTACTTGAATATGACTTAAGACTCCGCGGCAGCAGTGTCGCAGCTCCAGCACGGCTACACCTGGCAATACATACACTTCCTTCGTGTAGTACTTCACATTTTAAAGTGATCCTGGACTTCTACCTGTTCCCACCTTGCAGAGTCGTGTAGGCCGTATGTAGGCCGCCTTTTGAATGAAATCTGGCCATGCACACATACTTGTTTTCATTGAAACTGAGATATGTTACTTTGTGCTCCATATTTCTGTTCCATGACCCCGAGCTTTAAATGAAATGAGGACTCTGAGAGCTTTGGTCCGTATAAATGACTGGGCGCTAATTTGTCGCTGATACAATGGTTCTTGGCTTCCATGCAAAACGAGTCATGACACAGCTGTTTTCGTGCGCAAGCCAGCACAAAGGTAAACTGAGTATGTTAACCTTTTCAATTAAATACCTGCACCGGGGTGACCCCACCCAAAGGATTTGTGATATTAAAATGGTAAAGCCTAGTGAATATAACCTTGCCTCCTTGAATCGGTGATTTATTTGCTCGATTAGGGGTAAGATGATTAGTTACTTTGGGCTCAATGGACCTGTTATATTGCATTGAGCTACTTGTGTTTTTAACATACATATTTCTGAACGAAGTAGAGATGCAAACACGGAAGAAAAGTTCCTCCGTTTCCCATCACGGTGAATTCGGCATGGTTTCATGCCGAACCTATCTTTGCCACGCCCCTCACAATTCATTGATCAAACCTTTTCTGACCTGCCTCGATGCTCTAATTCTCCAAAGGAGATAACGACAACATGAGCCATATATTTCTTGTGTCTATAATTCTTTCTAGCAAACCCAGCTAGTCGCTGATACATGGATACTATGACAGGATCACTCACAGGCAAAACGCGTGGCATCGTCTGACGATGAACCGAGGGGAAGCCTCGAAACAAATGGCAGGACGTAGGTATTTTTAACACATCATCACATAGCTCAGGGTGAGTTTTACTCACGATTGCCCTCACATGTCCGGTCAGGGCGCTTGCTAGTACATATGCGAGAATCCTGTCAAAAGAAGCACGCCGTCCTCGTTGGCCATTGACGCTCACCTTCCCCGTCGCGCAACCCAACAACCTCAAAACACCACCATTGTCACGACCTACGCTTACGACCACATTCACGACGATACTATACATACACACATAGAAAATTATGGAGCTACTAACAGTTCCTGCTCGCATTCAACCATCCGACGTGATATCTGTACGAAGTGGGGTTTCAGGGAGAAGCGTGCGCTCGGGAATCTCTTCGTTAAGACTCGATCCCAAGGACGACAAAGGCCGAGTTCCACATCCATCTCATCGGCATGCTTCCCCTTCAGCTCCTTGGCCTTGGGTTGATTTGGGAGATGGTAAGTGTCCGCTCTCCTCCCATTTTGGGCAATGATCAACTTACGTGTACCGTGCAGAGGTTGACCCAGAACAACTCGAATGTCCCCTCCCACCTATCCCTGAGCTTTGTAACCATATCAACTGTGGAGGATGCTGGAGGGGATATCCACAGTCCCGTTTTCCTAACTGGACTGCACGGCAAGTGATCAAAAGCAAGATCATGGGTGCCATCAAGGAGTATTCGAAGGATAGTCCGTGTATCTGCCATCAAGTCGACGTGGATGCCGATGGCTTCTTCACAAATCCAGGGCAGATAGTTGCGAAACATGGGGAGGAGGACGCTATCTGGAATCGTCTGATCAACGAGACGGTTAGTTTGAACACCGTCGAATACTATCCAATGATGCTCACATTGTTTGCCAAAGAGGCCCGATGGACTCCGAGTACGAGCACTTTTCCTCGAGAACCTTTCAGGGCCGATGTTGCAGATGCTTGGAGCGAAGTACGTCCGGTTCGGTCCTGTGGCAGAATTCCATGCTAATACAGTTTACTTTCTGCAAGATACAACATTGAACCCTTTTTCTGGTCTTCGTCGTTGAACTGGATCCCATCCCGGTTTCAGGAGGAAATACAGCCAGGCATTGGTGACCGTAAGTTGAGATTTACTGTTACATTTTGTTTATTATTGACTTTATAACTAGATATCACCGTCACGCTCACCTTCTTGCGATCCATGTCGAACCACGATGCGATTCAACTTAGTCATGCGTTTGGAAAGTCGACGGAATCACTGAAGACAAAGGCACAAGGAACTCTTCTTGGTTTGTCTCCCATGTAGCGTCATCCTCGATTTTTGCCTCATGTTATTTCAGGTACTCAAAAATTGATCCACATTCTCCCCTCCTGTTGCACTCGAGTAAGCTCTGAACCGATCATTCCATACAACCCCTGTTCTGAATATCATCAATGCACAGATAATCGGTTGCTCGTGTTGGATCTACTGGCCGTTCATCTAATCCGCAATGTTAACGGCAGCACCATCCTATCATTCCACCCTACTCTGAACCTCCCGACGACGACAGCAGCCTTTCTGCATGAACGTATTCGCTTTGCTGGTAGGTGATTGGTCATAACGTCTGGCCGATAGCCAACCCACCTTTCATGTACAGGTCAAAGTGTGTATTGGCAAAGCATCTTCCAAAAGTCTTCCGATCCTACCTTTGTCCTCTTGACGTTTATATGGCACGCAATGTACGCCTGGGACGAGGCTTTGGAGAATCTTTATGACCATATCTGCACCCTGGTAAACTCTATATTGTCTCTGTGTACGTCAATCTTATTTCTTACCCGAATACAGGAATCTCGTGTCATTACGACAGAAGATATGCCGCTTACCCGGGAGCTGCATATCATAAGGGCTCATCATCTTCACTATGCATCTCTCCTCGACGACTATGCGAAACACGTCGTTTTTATTCGGGATACACATAATCCTGCTTTGGACAAGAAGCCCAAGGAAGATCGCGAGTTCAGCAAGACTATTATGGCGAGGGAATGTGCCAACCTCCTGACAGAGATAAAACGCCTCAATTCGGAACTTCACATGCAGGAAAGGCGACTTAAAAATGTGATGGGCCTTGTATGTCTCTCCGCTCCGTAAATTCTGTGAGAGTACTTATGGGCTTATGTGCATAGGTGTTTAGTAGTGTGAACATTAATGACAGTCGCTACATGAGAGTGATGACGGAAGCTGCGGTTCGAGACAGTGCCGGTAAGCTTCTTTTTCTTCAACGCGTCATCTGCATAAACTTATCATCCTAACCTCTTCCCTTTCCAGCGGTATGTCGTTGACTATTTGATACATTATGCATATTACTTACGTGTCGCCTTTAAGATGAAGCAAGTCGCTTATCTAACTATGGTCTTCCTGCCTGCTTCTTTCGTGGCGGTAAGCCTGATATCAGATTTACTATTGCGGGTAAGGCTACTAATAGTAGCTCTAGGGTGTCTTCGGTATGAACGTCAGCGAGATCAATCCTGGGTCTCTTGGCACTCTGGCCCGCTACGTCGAAATCGCTCTTCCTCTGACCGTAATCACTACTTGGATAATCATCGCCTTCCAAAGCACGTACATCTTCCCGGAGAAAACAAGCTTCTTCAAGCGACTGGGCTGGCCCGTCT
The DNA here is from genome assembly GCA_023853785.1 of Psilocybe azurescens. NCBI lineage: Eukaryota > Fungi > Basidiomycota > Agaricomycetes > Agaricales > Agrocybaceae > Psilocybe > Psilocybe azurescens. The sequence goes on along the minus strand of JAJIRX010000721.1, from coordinate 233,609 downwards.
TCATGGTAAAGCGAATGATGGAGAGGCGGCAGCAGCTGCAGCTGCAGCAAACGGATACAAACTCTGTATATACGGACTTCAGCATCTCCAAATCGGACCCCAATCGCGTCTCGCTCTGAACGGTTATATCGATTATGTATGTTTTTATATCTACTTTTCTTTTTCGGGATTTTAGATTGTGTACGCATGTGACGTAGTGATAATTTGTGCGAATACCAACACTTGTCGCCAAGAATTGGTATCGCTAATTATAGAACTGTCCTGGAAATGCACGATAACTTCTTCGCTGATGTCTCCAATGGACATCGGTTAACGATGGCTCTCTCTCCTATTCTTCTTTTCTCACCGAAACCTGACCAGAAGGTCGTTCAACTACTCAAAGGTCTCGGGTTCACATTGATTCTTGTCCTCGACCACATCAACACCCTCTTAACGCAAAGATGATAGAATTTCCAGGTAACACCCACTCTCCAGACCTCATGTCTTTACGGAGTGGGCTCTCGAGGAGAAGTGGGCATTCAGGAGTCTCGTCTTTGAGATTTGACCCCAAGGACGATAAAGGTCGAGTTCCAGCTCCTTCTCATCGGCATGCCTCGCCGTCAGCTCCCCTGGCCATGGGTCGACTTGGAAGATGGTGAGTCTCGTTCACAAGTACACCCAGACCCAGTCCCCATATTCTAATCCAATTGCGTTTTTGCAGAAGTTGATCGGGAACAACTGGAGTCTCCTCTTCCGCCGATTCCGCCACTGTGCGACCACATCGACTGTAGCGGATGCTGGAGGGGTTACCCCCAATCCCGGTTCCCGAACTGGACCAAGAGACAGGTAACAAAAAGCAAGATCATGGGTGCCATTAAGAACTACTCGAGGAACAGCCCATGCATCTGCTATCAGGTGGACGTCGATATCGATGGCTTCTTCACCAATCCCGGTCACATTGTAGCAAGATACGGCGACGAAGACGCTACATGGACTAGTCTGATCAATGAGAAGGTTGGCACGAATCGCGCTCTGATTATTGTCCGAACTGGCATACTCATGGCCCTCTTCTATTTTCAAGAGACCCGATAAACTCCGCGTCCGCGCACTTTTTATAGAAAATATCTCAGGACCGATGTTGCAAATGCTTGGCGCAAAGTAGGTGGTTCTGCCGTCAGATTATTACTCGGTCATCCCATTCCTTACGAAAATCCTATCTGGCCACAAGATACAATGTAGGACCCTCCTTCTGGTCTTCCGCTATGAACTGGATTCCGTCGCGGTTTCAAGAGGAGATAGAACCCGGTATTGGGGACCGTGAGTCGATCTTATCCTTGCACATTCTTCATCCTATCCAGAAAGGATGATTCTAAAGCTTCTCATCCTCTCACGACCTAGACATCACCATCACTCTGACCTTCTTGCGGTCCATGTCGAACCAAGAAACACTGGCATTCGGAAAATCGACCGATACTCTCAGGCCATCGGGGACTTTGCTTGGTTTGTCGTCCTGCTGCATCTTCTTTTTTTTCGTGCTTTTCTCATTGCAAAATTCAGGTACTCAGAGGATTGATCCACACTCCCCATTAATGCTGCATTCGAGTAAGAGAGCCAAGTCAAACGTTATATGACATCTGACAATTGATTAATATGACAGACAACAAGCTACTAGTGCTAGACTTATTAGCCGTACATCTTATCCGAAATATCAACGGGAGCACCATCTTGTCATTTCATCCTACGCTGAATCTTCCGACGACATCGGCTGCTTTTCTGCATGAACGAATTCGATATGCTGGTAAGTGAACCGCCAGAGCAACCTATCTTGCTTGCGCCCTTAATCCTTTCGTCACTATGCAGGTCAGAATGTATACTGGCAAAGTATATTCCAAAGATCTGCGGATTCTACCTTTGTCCTATTAGCCTTTGTATGGCATGCAATGTACGGCTGGGATGAAGCTTTGGAAAATCTCTACGATCATATCTGTACCATGGTAAGTCATGCTACATTTGATGTGGCCGTTCTCATAGTGCCTCAGGAATCTCGTGTTATTACGACGACGGAGGATATGCCTCTCACCCATGAGCTTCACGTGATCAGGGCTCACCACTTACACTACACATCCTTGCTCGACGACTACGCTAAGCATGTCATTTTCATCCGCGACACTCCCAGCCCCGCCATGGACGGTAAAACCGAAGATGAGCGTGAATTCAGCAAGGCCATCATGGCCCGGGAATGTGCCAATCTCCTGGTAGAGATCAAACGCCTCGAAGGAGAACTTTACATGCAAGAGAGGCGCCTTCAGAATGTGTTGGAACTCGTCGATAGGCGCTATACCCGCTTGATTACGGAGGCCACGATTCGTGACAGTGCTGGTAAGCTTCATCTTCATGAAAAACGGTGTATTTATTGATCGAACATCATTATTTAGCTGTGGGTTACAATACAAGTATCCCTTGCAATATTCAGAATACTTACATCTTCTGCAGATGAAGCAAATCGCTTATATGACTATGTTCTTCCTCCCTGCCTCTTTCCTAGCAGTAAGCAAAATCCAGTGACATGCAACGTTACTCTATAACTGTTTCAAGCAGGGCATATTTGGTATGAACGTCCGCGAGATCAACCCAGGAACGACCGGTACTTTTGCCATATACGCCGGCATAACCCTACCTCTTACGGCGCTTACTGTATGGGTCGTCATTGCGTTTCAAAGCACGGACCTCTACCCACCCAACACAAGCTTACTCAGACGGCTCAGTTGGCCTATCAAAAAGGCTGCGCGGGCGCGATCACAACAAATACTTCACTTCCACTGCCCTTGACGTTGACACTCGTTCCTCCATCTCAGCAGGATACACTTGCTAAGTCTATCATCAGTGCACATGCCAGCACATACAAAATGGGACAATGGAATACTGTATGTCTATACATAGAAGCATGTTCATCACTTCAGCGTTACCCAACAGGTATTTGGGTGACAGCTATAGATAAAATATGAATGGATAGCTTCACAGAGGACCAGTTCTGGTAAATCAGTACCACAAACTCCTCGGTGTATTATTTCTGACTCGTTGAAAGAAGCTGCCAACCAAAAATAGCAAAAGTCCCAAGTAGATTATCAAGTGCATGTATAGTAAATGGTTCATCCTAGCATAAATAACCCCAAGAAATAAACCCGAATACGAAGACGAAACATTATCAGACACGCGTATGGATATATAACACGCTAGAAGTGCAACCGTGTATACAGCAACTGCCAAGCGAACTCATCTTCTCAATGCGTTTATGAGGTCTTCGAATAACGAGAACCTACTACCCTTGTCGAATACGTCGGGTGGATGGCAGACAAACATGGAGTTGTGCTTCGGGTCAAATTTACTCTGAAAATAGCCGATTAGAAGACAAAACTTGGAAAATAGGAGTGGACGCGGCGATTGAGTGGTAGAGAAAGGCGCTAGAACTTACTCGAAACTCTCTTCTTCCAAAAAGGCCTCCCAAATATGCCACTTTGTTGTATAATTTGATCAACATTTCTAGCTTTGCGGACGGATTGTGCATGGGCTCTACGTCCGGAGTCGCGCTGATCCCAAAGCTGACCAAGCCCGGCGCTGTTATAGTGTCGCCCAGTTCGAAGTTGGAGTGTGAGTACCGAATAGATTCCCCAGTACTATCCGAATGCTAGGAGATATAGCAATTAGTGCTGAACTATGGCACTAGGAATTTAATTTTGACCAACCAACGAATCATTCGAATCATCCAAAACGCTTTGTTCGGCTTCTATGTCCTTTAGTACGGCGTGTATGAGAGCCTCTGAGGTGCCCTTCGGAGAAGAGGTAAAAGGAACAACATTGATGATTTGCCAATGCCCATGATGTATTCGGGTGAGAATAAGAATTCCGACGACCTTGAAGAAAGGCATCAGCAAGGCATCAGCTCGCAGCAGCAAAATGGACGAGAAGCCAAATTTCATACCGTGGAGTCCAATCTTGCTAACCAATATCTGCGGTGCTTCATATCTAGCCATGGATTCACAGACGTCGAAGCGATCTGCATTCCTTTTTATTGTCTTTCCACTTTTTTATTTCTTCGTCTATGCAGAAGCGCAGACTAGGCTCCACCAGATACTCCTTGCGAACCTCTTCGACAAGCACGCCCGATTTAGATGCTTTGCTCAAGCTATTCCTGAGGTTCTTGATTCGACCGCAGTCCTTCTTCGACATCATGTGCAAAACATGAGTCGGATAGATGAGGTCTTCTTTAATGCACGAGATGGTGCTCCAACCAAATCTTCTCCCGAGAACCTCTTGAAAGTCGTGGTCTACGCAGAGCCAGACGAGAATCTTGTTCTGAGATTTGACAAAGGAAGAAAAGTGGTCGATAAAAGAAGGTAAAATTGTGGAAGAGGAGACGATCGGATTCCCCAAGCAAAAATATAAGAGCCCTGAGTCATGTATCCTTGCACGGGTGTAAAATCCGATCCAGAAGGTCTGTATGGAAGATACCAGTGTTCGTACCTCCCATCGAGCCAGTCCGTCGAGCTGGAGTGGCCTTGTTCTGCAATCAAATCTGCAAGAGATGGCTGGTCGATGTTCCTCATACTATAGTTTGTAGGAATGTGTCGCTAGTAGTCCTGCAGCAGTGAAGTTGATGTTTGGATGATGCAAATAGAAGATGAGGAGACTGAGAACCTGCAATCTTGTGTCATTTATAAAGCACATACACCGTCTTTAAGCAACACACACGCGAAGCATAGTTCTGTGTCCGTCCGTAAAACTGAAACACAACGAAGCTCGACAGGTCCGGCGAATATTCTGTAATGTATTGTGGCAGTCTTTTCGGGGGATGCAGTGCTCGGACTACCTATTTTTGGATATTAACGTTCTAAAACGCTGCGTCGCAGCAGCGACACAGTACGCAGCTCGTTAAACTTTCACAAATCATCGTACTCCGGAACAAGACAATCATCTTCAAGATTACAGCCATACAATGTTGATTGGGTCATGAGGCATTCTAGAACCTCTATCAACACGTCAAATCTCATGCACGTAATCGCTACCAGATTGACAGCTGCTGCGACGCAGCATTTTAGTTCGAACCACATTAATACCTTGGGTAAGTAAGGAGTGAAATATAGAGGCGCCTGTCTCAGTAGTTCATCTATATCTCTTGTGTAAAGGTTGTAGAATCGCATAGACAGTCTCCGGGGCAGTCAGAAAGTCCTAGCTTCGCTCAGCCTGAATATGATAACTATGTGGCAAGCGCCCAAAAATGATCACAATGTCTATTTATGGACGAATGTGCCGGGGCTCGGGGCCCCGAATAAAAAATGCCGGGGATGTCCGCAGAACAGAATCTGTACAAAGAAATACGTCTGAAGTGCCAACCCCGGGATTTGTATAAGGCAAGCGTTCTCAATGCTCTTCATCAACTCCGTGTTTGCATTAGGGAGTTTCACGGTCGCGTTTTGCGGCCATTTTCAGCCTTTCTTTGACGTCTGTTTTTGATATCTTTTTTTACATCTCAAAGAAAAGGCTCCGTTTTTTCAACTACGCAAAAACAGCTCCTACCCTCCCTTTATATCATTTTTCGTTCGTTTTTCACTTTTTCGCGCACTCCACTGTCTAGCTATTTGAAAAAGACCACACGAAAATGAAGCTGTTCTGGGGGTTTCACGAGGGTGCCGTCTTCTATGATTTTTTCAATCAAAAAGGCATTGAAAAATGACTCAAAAATGGCCAGAAAATGCGACCGTGAAACGCCCTATTACTGAACTAGGCGGTACTTGCTCGATTGCATCGCAGTTTGCCATAAGCCTGATTCCGGAAAAGCCTATAGTAGTATTCCGTGCAGTTACCAGATAATTTCGGCTGATTGAAGAAGAGGAACGAGAACAAGAACGATGTAAGCTTTGAAGAAACCGTTCTGCTCGGCGTATTGTTTGGGCGAAGTAAAAAGCAATCCGCTTTTAGAGATTCTCGTTCCGAGAAAATTTTTGCTATTCAGGGTTCGGCGAACCGGCAGAAGGTCGAGACCTCATTCCAACTTCCGAACTCTCTGGAGTCGGCAAGCTGTTCACATGCGGCGCACACGACTGGCCACTTATTTCCTTCTTGCCGTCGTTGCTTGATCTGAAGTCAAAACTATGACCAGCGACAAAGCTTCACGGCACAAATTAGAAGAACAACGACATCAATGAAATGTAAGGTAAATAATTAACTCGTGTATAAGTATACTAGTACTGGCACAAAGGGAAGGTAGAAGTTGTGGCGAACGCGAGTCCTACCAGTAAAATTATCGGAGGTTACAGCTTCATCTACTTTCTCAACACCTTGAGCAAGGCGTTGACCCCATCTAGACCAAAACCATCCGCTGGGTAGCAGACGTACATGGGATCGGCCTCAGAATCGAATTTGCTCTGCAGATGAAAAGGTCAGTGAACTCTCCTACGAATTCAATTTTTTCAAAGACCTACCCGGAATTCTCCTCTCTGAATCAATTTCGCCCCAGAAGCTACTTTATTGTACGTTTTGCCGAGCGCCTTTACCTTCCAACCGCCAAGGTTTCGAATAGGCTGGAATTCAGGAGATGCGCTGATACCAAACGTTACAGTTACCCGTTCTGTGTCGCGATGATGCGTCTTGGAGGCAGCAGGCTCCGTTCCCTTTCCGTTGGTGGTAGTCGAACCAGAACCATTCTCCGCGTGGGGGTTGAAAGACTCTCCGATTCGTCTTCTGAAGGGGCGCTGATACTGACGCTGCTGGCGCTACTGATCTCCGAGGCAGAGTCAGCTGTTGGGGCACCGTTTCCAACGGGTTGGATGGCCTCCCCGGTGGTATTTCCGTTCGCTGGGTGGGGTATCTTCTGTCCGGAAGCGCGGGCTTTCTCTTCCTCTTCGTGCAAGTCCTTCAACGCCGTGAAGATGAGAGCTTCTGAAGTGCCTTTAGGAGCCGACGGGAAAGAAACGGCGTTCTTGATCTGCCACGACGAAGCTTGGATAGGTGTGAGAATAAGGATTCCGACGGGCTGTAAAAAAAATACAGGTTAATACGGCGAGCACTTTACGAAATAGAAACAGCGCACCTGATCATCTTTCTTCGCTAGCCAATATCTTCGATGCTGGGAGTCTAACCACGGCTGCAGAGTAGTAGACGCTATTTGCACTCCACTTTTGTTCTCCTTCCATTCTTGGATTCCTTTCTCTACTGCGGCCTTGTCTGCGTCCGTCCACTCGTTGGAAAGCACCTCTTTCACCTTCACGTTGTATTTATCTGCCCTGTAGAGATTCTTCTTCAGATCTTTCACCACCTTTTGTCCTTCTTTGCCTTTCGACTCGGGCGACGTGAGATCGAGTACATGGGCGGGGTCGACAACGTCCTCGTATATGCACGATACAGTACTCCACTCGAATTCCGGACCACCTAGAACTTCCTCCAAGTCTCGGTCCACGCAAGACCATATGGGACGCTTCCCTTGTGATTCGCAGAACTGGACGAACTGGCGAGCAACCGAAGGCAAGGCAGCCGGATCGGAGACGAGAGGGTTACCCCAGGCGAAGATGTATGGATCTTTTTCCATGTACCCTTGGACAGGCGTGAAAGACGATTCGGGGACTGGCTCTGTGGGCTGCCATAGTTTGTACCGGTCAAATTCCAGCCAGGCGGTGGCGCTCGATGAACCGTACTGTGCAACGAGGTCTGCAACAGCTGTTTTATCGATTGCTGTCATTATGCAATGTAGATTTACTTGATGAGTTTGTACGAGAAATTGGCTAGTCAGTAATGCGAACTGCTAGTCGTAGTGCAATATTTATGAGAGGTGGTGACCATGACGTCATCACAACTCAAAGGGGTCAATGGCTTAAACCGTCACGAATGACATCCAATCTTGCTTCGAGAATGCCTTCAAAGGATCCACCACTATTACCAATGAAAGCATGTCTTTTTGGATGCTGCGAGCATGACATACTCTGCACCACCTTTCCTTGCTCCGATATATTTTAGTAATGAGGAGGTCTGCAATAAAGCTTATATAAAATGGCTGACCGCTGGCAGGTTAGTTAAGCTGTGATGAGTGGAAAAATGGTCCTGCTATGTGCACAATGAGTGAGATGGAGTTGATAATGCATTATTTGCTCCAATGCAGAAGGCGAGTTCGGAACGGATCAAAGTCGTACGAGATTTACACAAAGGTGTATAGCTTCAATGCAGAGTAATAGAGCTCGAATGTATCCGATCCCTTCACCGCCGTATGATGTCTGGGGCCTTTTTGACCGCAGCAAAGGGTGCGGGGTGGCCAGTGGCCACGTTTTCCGTTCTACAAGAGGGAATCACAGATTCGATCTTGAAATAAGAGCAAAGACTCCCATTGGAGACGATTTTCTCCCTTGATTTTGCAGAAATTTCGGAAGAAACAAGATTAGCACGGACGAGCGCGAAGATAGTTCGTACTATACCGCATGCAGGAGGTATTTTGACAAAGTAAGTTAACTGACATGGTCAGGTGGCCTATCTCCGAGGATGTACAGCCAATCCGCGCTCAGTCTAACGGTAGTCAGATGGTGTGTCTGAAGGGAAAAGCAAAAAGAGAAAGCAGATCAATAGCTGCCTCCTATTACGTCGGTTGAAAAAGATGGGAGTGTCTGTCGCCATTGAGGTTCGAGAAAAGGTATTGACAGAGGAAAGCGACGAGATTTAGTTAACGGTCTTGCAGACTGGAAAGACAGAGGTTCAAAATCAAACCTCTAGCAAAAGCTTTAGGTTGGAGTGAAATGCAGCATATCGAAGGTTCGAGCAACGTCGAAAGTGAAATTTGTTATTGCGCGTTGCAAGTCTGCTCGTCGCGCCGTGCCACGAGTGTAGCAATTGTAGAGTACTCCACCATTCGCGCAAGTTCATACGGTGTTAGATATTTTGGCGTTATTTCGCCATGAAGCCACCAGATGGACGCTACTTGCTGTTGTGACTCAGTCGGTGACTCGCAAGTTGAAGTCAGAAACTGAGCAGTGAGCAAGCTTGAGCAGGTTGCTTACGGTAAATTGTTTACCCAGCACGTGAACAGACGCAATCGCGTTGTTGCACGTGTTATGCTTTCCATCTGAGCTGTTTTTGTTTGGATTCCATCACTGGATTCTTGACTGCACGTCAGTAAATACCACCAAAGCACACATTGAAAGTTATGTGACGACTTGAGCTGGATAATCAATGAGCATAAAGAAAGTCATTGTGGAGTCCAGTATAACTAGTTTTTGCCGCTGACAATAGCATCTAAGTAATGCAGAGAAGGCTCCGAAACGTTCGTGCTGGAGAACACAGTTTATTGAGGTCGTCAGCTCAATGTTATATTTATATTATTTCAACCGTTTGTAGTTACTATTAATGTATTGATAAGTACGTATATAAGTCTCGGCTGTCTCCCATTGGTTTCCCACTCCATCCACAAGATTACATATCATATTTATTTCAGGTCAGAAGCTGTAAGTTGCCTCTTCCCATACAAACCAAGATTCTTGTCGTATTTAAGCAGCTCTTGTGATAGCAGAACATTTGCAGTGCACAAAGACAGACGTTCTGGCGCGACTTCCGTTTCATATGTTGAATTGCCCGGCTTCAAGTTACGCTTAATATTTGGCAGTGCTGCATGTTGAGTGAGATGTATGCCGTCAGATCTCTTATGTACATTCTCGCGAAGAAAGATGTCTGGCTCACGGGACTCTGCCTCGTTTTTACCATTCCTTGCAGTTTTATCTCTGGGTACGAGTAAGCGCAATGATGAGGACGCAAGCTTTAGTAAGAGAAACTCACCTTCTATACTTGCGTATACATTTGAGAACTTTTTACCATCGTATCTGGCCTTTGGGCTCCAATCGCACATCTGAGCAGGAAGAATGAGGATTTGTCAAAAGTCCTAAACCCAAGCAATTTTGCGTTGCGACGTACGTGGTAGATGGTTTCAATGATCCACGAGGAGCAATGATACTTGGCCATCTTTTTCTTCATCCGCCCTCGGCTACTGAGGCCAAGTGCGCTGTATACTTCAATAGGGGTTAAGTGACATCTCTTATCCTTCAACTTTTCCATTTCCTTTTTCCTCAGCCCACTCCACCGCATGGCATTTGGGACAATCAGATCATACATCGTCATTCCTAGGCTGAAAATATCCGCTTTGCAGTTAAAAGTATCTTTGTCGGGCTCACGGGAGTAATAGCTGGAAAGCTCTGGAGCGCTAAATCCGGAGGTGGAGAAGATAACCTCTCGTGTATAGACGCCAGCTTGTCCGGGTTTAACACGCCCAGGTGCATGAATGGCGCCGCCAAAGTCCGCAATGACGCAATGCCTATCCTCGGTGAGGAGGATATTATCGGGCTTTATGTCGAGATGCACAATACCAAGGGAGTGAATATAGTTTAAGCCTTGCGTCTTTTAAGTGGTAAGAGCTGTCAGAGCTAAATGGAGGTGCAACACCGAGAGCCTACTTACAATTTCCGAAAGTACAAAACTAAGCGCCTCCTCTGTCCTAATAGTCCCGCGATAGACGCACAAGCTTTGGGGATACATGGTCTGTTCAATAGGTCAGTTACCAAAGCTCGAAATACTAGCTGGAGACTCTTCACCATAATGATGTATAGGTTTTCCCGCCCTCCCGTCATCCCGAAAAAATCTTTAGTTGGACACTCCGCCACGTACTGGTAACCCTTCCTTTGCGTATTCCTTGCTTTCGACTCTTTCTTTTGACCCCGGTTCTTCTGTAAAACATGAAGGGCACGTATTTCTCGAGAATAGGCGAGAACAGTGTCTGCACACTGTTTCTTCATGTTAATAACCTTCACCGCTCGAGTTAAATTATCGCTCGGCCGTGTTATCTTGTAAACCATTGCAGTCGCTCCTACACCAGCAATTTGGGACTGTAGATCACTGGCAAAATAATTCGGACGAGACTTGTCAGACCCTAGTACCTCCGTCAGACCGAGGTCGGGTTGTTTATCATGTGGTGAAGGGGCAGCGGCAAGAGGCAGGTCCACTGATGCGAGTGTTACCGAGTCTACGCTCGCCGTTTCGATCTCAGGAATTTCAGAACTGGGTAGCAGAGGCCCCAAGACGGTCTTACAAGCCACAATCGTTTCTTCTCCAATCATCTTCGGCTGAGAGGTATTATGTTCAACAGATTTCGATAACGGCACAGCCGCTATGGGGTCTTTTGAATAGTACCAACGACTTTTGTCCCATCCGTTGTCGACAGAGTCATATAAAAGACACTCCTGAGAATGCACTTGAAACTGAGTCCCCCATGATGACGATTAACGAAGTGAATAAGAATATGAGGTGGAGTCTTGGGGGTTCTATGGGGTATCTAGACGTATACATGGCTGCTGAGGCGTCTTTTATAGGAGGATGTCTAGTCCTCGAGTATAGACGAACAATAGGTACGACCTGTCACCGACGTTGTTCTTCGGCAGCCGGTAGTCAGTGTCGACTTGATAGACAAGGCCGCTTGTCTCTAAGCAAGAAAACAGACGCACCGTCTAGCTCAGTCATGTTACGGATCTAGGATGGGGACAAAAGAGATTAGGAATTGTGAGTACGATATTTATAGATTTGCCCTTATTCTTTTCCTTCAAGTTGCTATCCTACTACCGTGTATCTAACAAGTAGACAAAAGTGACACGCAAACATGACGCACCCGCATAAAAAATATTCTCACGGAATACCCATAAGTCTGGTCTGTTTATAGATTGTCCTTATTCTTTTCATCATTTGAGGCGCGGAGCAACATATGCCCCAAGAGCTCTCTGATAGTCGTGTGTGTGAAGTAAATAGGGCGCCGATTGAAGTCTCCACTCTCCAATAGTGCATGTACGCAGACCCCGAGGCAATGTTCTCCTCTTCACATAGGCGTAGTGGGCTTGAAAATGGCAAAATCTAACATCATCAACAAGCTAATCACAGTAGTTGAAGATATTCAAATTTAATATGTACTCTAGTACTATGTTATAGACCTTCCGATACCCCCCTTGTGGATTTTGCATCTACTACCGGCCGTAGGATAAGATCAAGTTTCAAAAAAGATGACAAGAATTCAGGGCGTTTTGTTTGTCACCGAGTGGATCGATTTTTCTCTTTCGAAGGTACCAGTTCAGTAAACAAATAGCATCGTTAACGCCTGGACCATATAAAGGGGAATATGGATCATTCAGTGACATATCTGTGGCTTTATATGGCACAATGTCTAGGAGAGCTGATATGTGGTAGTTAGAAGTATGCTCGGAAGGTCGAAGCCTTAACCCCGGACTCACGAGACTTGATTTCCTCATTTCCGTCCACAACAGTGGTGAACCTGATTGAGAAAGTCAATGAATATCATGACCCACAATTGACCTTGATAGACGAAGACGCACAGCGGTTTTTGATATAACTTTACCTGGTCGAGGATTTGCTGACCGGTCCACCTCTTCTCCGGTACCCACCTACACAACTGAAAGACAAAAAATCAAGGTTTCAGTACGACGTAAGTCTCTCGAAAAAGTGGCGGACCTGTATGACAGTATTAGCAATCCAATCAGCACAACCTTTGGCGACCATATCCATTTTCATTCCCGATCTGTTAAGCAATCCAAGAATCTCATACATGCTAGTCAAGCCAACGATACGTCCTGAGGCTCTTATATTCTCCAGTTCCCTTCTTCGTAGAGTAAATGAATGCGGCAGAATCAGATAGAACATCGTAACCCCCAGGCTCCAGAAGTCCGCACTACAGTCAAATGTCGACCAGATGTCGGAATGATCTTTGAAATGGGAGATCATGGCTTCGGGGGCAGAGTATCCTTCGGTAACAAAGGTGCAGCTACGAGATAGAACACCCGCCTGATGAGGTAGAATCGACCCAGGTGCGTAAATAGAGGCGCCGAAGTCGCAAATAACGCAATGCCTGTCCTCGGTGAGAAGTACATTCTCAGGTTTGAAATCAACGTGTACGATTCCGAGAGAGTGAAGGTAGTTTAAACCTTGCGTCTAGCGGAAAGAATGGAATGACACATGTAAGCTATACGAATGTCGATAGTCCGAGAAGCTCACCAGCTCTGAAAGAACAAAACTCAGTGCTTCTGAGCCGTCGCTAGTAAGTTTGTCAGCATATCGCTGCAAGCAACCGGGATACATATTCTGTCCATGCCGTTAAGATATCATGAGCTGGAATGACTTGAGTAACTTGCCATAGTAATGTATAGGTACTCTGGATTTGAGTTCCCACAGACTCCATAGAAGTCATGGACAGTTGGGAAATCAAAGATATATTTTGGGACTTTTTTCTTCTCCCCATCAGCCTTCAATTCAAGTTCCTTTCGCGCTGACCGGAGTACTTGTAATATTTTGATCTCCATCGACATGGAGTGAAGAAAGTAGGGATTCTTGCGTTCCAAGGAGATCAACTTCACGGCGGCGCGACCAGCTAGGCCACCGGTGTTGCGTGTTGCTCTACAGACGTATCCGCTTCCTCCGGCGCCAAGCAAGTCTACTTGAATCTCATCAGAGAACAGTCTAGTGATGAATTCAGGAGCGCGCCATGTATCTACAAGAGGCGGATCTTTCTCCAGATGTTCCCTTGAAGGATGCACAAAAGAATCTGGTGCTCCACTTGGCATATCTGGTGTATCGACTTCACGGCGAATATCATCGGTAGGAACATTTGTAGGTCGACGTTCAAGTGCTCCACTAGTCCACTGTCGAATTTTTTTGCAATCTGTTTTTTTTTTTGAAGGCTTGACCTTGAGAGAGTCCCCAGCAAAGAGCACATCGAGAGCGGGGTCTGCATCTGGCGCAGGATTCGGTCTCCTGTTCGACCGAAAGATAACGCGTTTGAACATAGGTTTCCACATGGCGGGTGTTGAATGAGTATGCTACATCTTTCTTTCCGATATATATACAAAGGGAAGCGTCCATTATGGTGTCGTTCTCCTCTATCGAGGGTGTTCTATGATGATGTTGGGTGTTAGTACAAGACAAAAGACACAGACCCCCACACGGTTTCCATGCGACAGGTATCGATTCCATGCTGCGTCCACACCTTGCTATGTATCCGGATAAAGCATACAAAATAAAAGCATCAGAGAATTTACCGATATGGATTTTTTCTTTCTTGTCTGCACCGCTCAATCATCCTGTAACCCAGGTCCACTAGTTTGGCGGAAGATGCGGGCAAGTGTTGCCGTGGTTGGACAATGATTTTTGTTCGAGTTTTCATTGTCTATCCTGGGTCCATGCGGGTGGATGTTGCGTATAGAAGTTCATTAACCTGTGGGCTAGCACTTGTGTGCGCATTTATACTTATGAGTACTTATGGCAGACGACTGATCGAGTACGATTTGTCGTGATGAAGTGCGGTTATAAGAGGCGAGGGAATGCCAAGTAGGCCAACTTCAAATTCGGAACTTTCCGAACTATGTCGCATGGTGCCGAATCACGGAAAGGCATGTTGAACAACTTGACGACGACCGAGTTGGAACGACATAACGACGACTTTACGATTCTGATTTCGGCCTGTTTCTCCCTTAGCTCTCACCACGCCATACCATCCTCTTCGTCGTCGTATATGCCTCCGGCAAAGGCCCATATACAATAACCTGCAAAAAATCCCAAAATTTCACCACATCGTCGAACTTCGATCGACCCTACGTTCTTTTCACCAAACGCGCAACAACCACGCTCTTTAATTATCAGAAATGTATACTACATTCGTGGCTTTGGCTCTGGCAGTCTTCTATCTAGACGCTGCGGTTCTCGTTAATGCTGGACTTTTCGTGCGTCTTACTACTCCTTGAATACTTCAACATTCTCAACATTCATCCATAGGTTTATCAGCCTTTCGCTGGTTCCACATGTCGGGGTGGTGAAGCATGCCTGATTAGCTGGGTAGATGATGGATCCCGACCGCTGCTTTCGGCGATTGGTGTTGCTACAGTTGGGCTGTACACGGGCAAACAGGTGAGCTTCCTCGCCAAACGTCCTTGAGATTGAATTAATGACTATGCTCCATTGTAGCAACTTGTTCAAACCATCAGCCCTGTGGACGTTACGAAGGCGCACTCACTTACGTTCACGGTACGTGCTCCACAAGTTCTTGGAAGTGTTTGCCTCATGCTGACACACGCATCGTCTTACAGCCCGATCCTGCGGCTGGACCCAATTCAGACACATAGTATGTCGATGTCCCTTGTAATATGTTAATGGATTCTGATACCATGATCAAGCTACATCGCCGTTACTTCTACCACGCTCCAAGGGAATAATAGCGCGTTATATACTGGATGGTCGCCCAATTTTGTGTGGGTGCCTAAACATGCATCATATCAACCTTTAACTAACATCAATGTAGTCTTACTGGCATGTCTGGCTCATTTGACACACCTCTACCTTCAGCTCTATCCTCCATTCCAGTTCCCGTATCTCTTACTCAATCAACAAGCACTGAATCAGTAACGAGAACCGTTACAGTTGGCGTTCTTTCCACCCCGTCACCACCGCCATTATCGTCATCTTCCTCAGTATCTACCCGATCATCATCTTCGTCGATAACTATTGTACCGCCATCTTCCTCGACAGGTGTCACTCCCTCTTCCAGCTCGACATCTTTGAGATCGCTGTCGTCAACATCTAAACTGTCAACAGTGATATCTTCATCGTCTGCGATATTTGTTTCTTCTTCTGCGACATCTTCGGCTTCGCCATCTGCAACTGCTGCATCAAGCACAAGTGGTTCTGTGGGAGGGACCAGTCTACTTCCGTCAGGCTTTACATTATTTGTTGTGGCTTTTTCTTCATTATTATTCTGTAGTTAACAACTCTTTTATTTCGAACATCCGACGCCATTCTTCCTCGCACACCTTGTCGCATACCGTGCTGGCATGCGAATCCCGCCCATCTATAGCGTATCTGTTCTGCGATACCAACTTATTTTTATCTAACATCGCGCCCGTCCACCTCACCTCCCCATCCAAGTCGCAAACTATACTTAGACCACCCGCTCTTTCCTTCCCCTTTCGCGGTCGTTGGTCGTCATCCATAGCTCTCTGGACTGTTTTTTGCACGTCTTTTGAAATCCTTTTTTATTTTTGTTATTTTTATTCCATTTCTTTCAACCATCCTTGGCGCCATATGACATGCCTTTTTTTGTTACCCGTCGCGATACCCAATTAAGTAGAAGTCCGAGCCATCACCCGCATTTATCTCCTGACGCCTGCCAATATCACTGTGTACTTCACGATATACGTTGTTCTACACAATTTCGGTTGTAACTTTTGTGAGGAATATGACGTAGCTGTCAACTGCCATATTAACTCGACAGCGTCATCAGGGGTAGTCTGCCTCTGAGCAAAAACGGCATGACAAGCCCTAGGTCCTGCTGTGGTGCAGTTTCAATGGCAATGAGTTTTGCTTGCAACTGAGTTGACCGTGTACACGAGGGTGTAACTTCGCTCCTGTGACCACGTCTTCGAAAAGCTTCCCAATATTGCGAATTCCTGGGACATCTTGCTTTTAAACCACGATAGTAAGCACCCATTGATAGCAATGAGAATACTTACCATCAGCCGCGATGACTGAAGCACCTCGAAACTAATCTGAACAGCTCATTCACTCAATAACATGTACCTGATGTTCCCTTTTGTGAAATTTAGAACATTTCTGAAGATCATGATGATGCAAAGACAACAACATCTCACTCTTGTGGGTACAGGAATGTCAGACAAGTAACAGCTTTCAGTCATCCCTATTTCTTCCATACCTCAACCTAATTGCACCCTTTATTATCCCGCCATTGGTCATCGCCTGCGCCCCCTATTTATTTGATCTATAATAATAAGCATATTGCAGAATCCAAAAACATAAACGCAAATCTCCCAGTCTTTAATGCCTTCTGATCGTGAACAATGGGGGAGCACGGAAGAGCATAGCTGGGGATACTCAGCAGAATGCAAAAAGGGATGCTAGATAAGGTCTGTTGCTTCCAAAGCTGGTAATAAATTAACTGGCAGTCAAGAGGAAACTTTTTGGAAACAAGGAGGGGTTAGTCCTGTCATTAATCTTGCTGAAAGAGAACAAATGCGGCATTCAAATTTCAACATAACTTCCGATAACTGTACACATTTGTTTTGGTATACCTACCAAAATCCCTCAGTTACTCGTTCTCTGTAGCTTTAAATTAAAAGAGATATACTAGGCGCCAAGTTCTTTAAAGGGCAAAGTTCGAGGAAGGTTTGAGGTACCCAGCCGAAACAAAATTGAAATTCATATGCTTCGCAAGTAATTGACTAGTGAGAATAGGATATGACACTTATTCATTACACGTAATGCAACTATACTACATCCCGCTCGAGACGCCCCCTGATGATTCATACAACTTGGCTGGCGCATCAGGCGCCCGTCGCTGGTCTACATGCACGTGACTACTTGAGGTCTCTCGCGGCCTCGGCAATTTGCACGGATGTCGGTCAGAGTTTCGTCACTCCGCTTTTACCGTGCCTTTTGGTTGCGACCAGCTATATTCCTGACTTCTCTCTGAACTATCTTCCATATCTGTCACTCCAATGTGCGAAGAATCTTCTAAACTCTCGTGCTCTTATCGCGCCTTCAGTGCATCCACTGTCATCTGATACTCGGTTATGTTGGCAAATGACTAAATGATTGACTATGGCAGCCTTAAGGCAGCCTGCATTACTTCAAACTAGCTCTGAATAATCTAAAAGATTATGCTAATGGATGACGTTAACCGGATAGAGCACATCCATTCGACACCGAAAATGACTGCTCTTGCATATAAAAGCTGTATACAAGTCTGGGGTATCACGGTCGTTATTCACATTTCAGACTTCTATCATGTCTACAACTAGGAAACGCGTAGCCATCGTGTAAGTACTCGCTCATCAACTATCCCTATAATAATGCTAACAGCCTCTGCTTTTTCATTTGTTTTATAGTGGAGGGGGTATTGGAGGATTGACGTTGGCCGTTGCTCTGAGCCACCTTAAAGTGGACGAACATCTTCAGATCGATATATATGAGTCGACTGCCAAGTTAACCCAAATTGGCGCTGGAATCATGATATGGCCAAGAGGATGGGAAATTGTTCAAAGCATGGGCTTGGAAGCCTCTCTAGCTGAGAAAATGTCGCCGGATCAAGAGCTCCCGTCTCCTGACCAAATCAGTAAGCCTGAAGTTTACCGTCTTTGACTGACTAACAGCTAACAGCTTATATTAGAGCCGACCTTCAAGATTAGAAGAGGTGATATGAAAGAAGACAGACCTATTGTAGATGTTATGATGCCAGGTAAGCCCGGTTCCCGGTATGAAGAGTCAGTTGTCTCAAACCTTTTGTCTTTCCATTTACAGGAGGCTCAGTAGCTTTCCATCGAGCAGATGTGCAGGAGGTTCTGCTCAAACACATCTCCCCTTCTATTCAAGTTCATCTTTCACATCGCCTCATAACCTACCGAGAAACCGCGCAGGGTGAAATTGAATTAGAGTTCAAAAACGGCAGCACAGCCAGCTGCGATTTACTGATAGGCGCTGATGGTATAAATTCTGTCATTCGCAAAACCTTTCTTCGAAACAAGAACAAGTGGTCTGAGGAGGAAGCTTCAAAAAAGCTCAACCCCTCTGGACTGGTTCCACGGTCTATAGAAATACCATTGACGCTGAGATTATCCGAAAGGACTCCCCGAATCACCGTGCATTAACCGAAGCAGTGATGGTCAGTTGTTCAATCAGGCTCCTTCTTTTCTGAAAGTTTACATCAATTGTTCACTCTAGTATCTTGGAAAGGACAAGGTCACTAAATCGTTCTGAGCAATTCAACCGTTGACTAACCTTGCTTTGGAATCATAGCATCTTGTAGCCTACCCTATCCTCCAAGGGAAGTTGATAAATGCTGTCCCTTTCCTCACCAACTATGAGAGGGAAGGAACGTATGTTGATGGCCCAGTCCTAGTTGAAAACTCTACGGACAAATTCGCGCCGCATTTCGCAGGCTGGGACGACGATGTCGAAGTACTCATGAAGGTGAGATTGCGAATACTGCGTTCTCATTTGTGCTAGAATTTTGTTCTGAACTTCATATCCTATTTTGCAGCATATGTCGAATCCTTCACGCTGGGAGATTCAGCATCATGCACCTTTGGATACCTATATCTCAAAATCTGGGGCTGTAGTACTTCTGGGAGATTCTGTGAGTCACTCCTCCATAGCGTTGTGCCGGGACTAATAATTGAGTGTTAGGCGCACGCTGCCCCGCCACATCTTGGCAACGGCGCTAGTCAAGCCATTGAGGTAAGTGGATCTTGAGCCTCATAACAACCACATCTGATGCTGAGACTCGTTAGGATGTCTATATTCTCGCAAATGTCCTCTCTAAAGGCGTTCGCTCTGGAAATTTCGACATACCCAAGCTTACAAAGATATACGATACAATTCGTCAACCGTTTGCGGTATTTGCCGCAGACGCTTCAGTTCGACTAGGCCGTCTATTAGACCTTCATTCGCCAGGATTTGAGGACATCAAAGACGGTGACGAAGTTACTCCAGAGAGTATAGAAAAACTCGCCAAATCGATTCAAGACGTATGGGAATGGACTTGGCAGTCTGCAAAACCAGATCTGGAAAAGGCACTTGCGATGGTGTAATTATCGAAGAATTTATCTCCATCCTTTATATTCACTATCCCCTCCATGAATCATATTCCTATATAGTCTTGAGTCTCCATGCGAGTTTTTAACTACAGAATTTATTAACGCATCTATGGAGAAGTTTCTTACAATAAATATCGTTATCGCATCTATACTTTTGCACTCAACTGCTCAAGATTCTTGAAAAGACGCATGTAAACAGCCGGTTAAACAAACGAACTGGAGCCAGTGGGCTCATTTTGTGGCTATATGAAAATTAATGGTGTAATGTCGTATGTTATACATAATTTCTATTCGTTCTTATCTTAGAGAAGATTAGTATTTGCGCGCATGACCCAATGTGTACGTACGTAGATATAGTCACCGACATTTCCTGCAACGGTATCCTGAGTGTTACTTGGTTTATTGTCCGACAACAGGCAGTTCGTGCTTATTTTAAGCACGTCATGAGGTCACCGGGAAGGTTCCCATTCTGTACGATCGTGATTACTGAATAATACACCTTGCGGCGTGAAACATATCTCCTTTCAGGGTCACTTATTTAAAGGATGTCAAGCGCCTTATCATATAGTTCCTCATACCTACCCTCTAGTCATTTACCTCTTCATGTCTGTCGCTGACCTTGATACACTTTCCCCAGTTCTAGAGCTTGGCCATCAGTCCACGATGGTGAGCGCTTACCTTCCGCAACGAAGCAATGGTTAGGTCATGACACAGATAATAGACCTTTCTTCGGAACCATCCATATCTTGCACGAGTACATGTCGCTGCAATTACCGATGCAGAGACACTTTATGTTACACCGCACTGGCATGACAAGTATGATGAACTCTTCCGCGTCACCAAAGGGCGCTTACAAGTGAGAATCGGCAACAATACTCGGACTTACATTCCTGAAGATGGAGAAATACTTATACCACGAGGCACGGTTCATGGTATGCGAGGATTTCAGGGAGAAGAGACCATTTTGAGGAACGAACCGAACCTATGGTGAGTGCACTTGATATATTTATAGCCGCTGGGTTGTCAAATTGCAAGGCTTGATTTCTTTGATCATTAAAGAGCGTAGAGAAAGAGCTCTTCTTCAGAAACTTACTTGACGGTGGAAAGGAGCCCACAAGCCTTTTACAGGTCATGGTGGTTGCGTATCAAGGTGATATGCGTCTCGCATTTCCAGGTCACATCAAATGGCTGGAGAGGGCAGTGAGTGACTGGTTCATGACAATCACTGATCAAGGCTAACCTGATCACAAATCGTTGTGTACATTAGTTTGTTACTATCCTCGGAGGATATATTGCACCTCTACTGGGTTACAGAAACAAATATAGCAGCTACAAGCTCAAGGCAGTCTAACCCGTCTTGGATTATAATGTTGGTTCTTTTTTTCACTTCATAAGCACTTACGACGGTTCTGCATAAATGTTTTATAACGAGACACATCGTAAGGGAAGACGTGGCTGGAGAAAGTTCACACCGCCAGATCAGTTTCTTGAGTTGCGGTGCTTCAGGAAAAAGGGTAAAGGATAATGGGATCAAAAGAATACGAATACATGTCGGAAACGGCCAATGGTACAGGCTATAGCATACATACATCTTCCAACGATGGCTTGTAAATCCACGTCCTTGGGATAAAGAAAACATGACACTTGAACGAAAACAAATCACAACGATACACAGCCTGCCTGGGGGTCGGCCGGCATAATTCCCAAGCTGGAGGTGATTCCAGCAGAAAGCCAAGTATTCTTCTCTTAAAACAACGTAATTCCAGCAAGAGCGCTCAAGAGCACTCCAGTCAGTCCAACGTGCGGGTTAATATCCATGGCGCTACTGGATTGAGAAGCATTGGCGCTAGAGCCAGTTGCGGTGGTACTTTTGGAAGTAGACGAGCTGGTGGTAGATGTGGCAGAAGTGGAACTGGTGGTGGACGACGTCACCGAAGGAAGAGGGGCAGTGGATTGTCCTGCGATTTGAGACTGCACAGCTGCGCTGAAAGTCCCCGTCATGCCTGAAAGACTAATGCGAGTGTCAGCTCAGATACCTATTTAAATGCTACAGATACATACGTAAATCTTGCCGAGAATGCAAGAGCAGGAATTGTGGACTGGGTAGCGTCCTTAAGGGAAAGAGACTCGACGCGGATGAAGCTATACGATGTCGAAGATTAGAAATTGCGTCTCGGGATGACATATGAACCCACTATTCGCCGCTGTTGGGACCAATGGTAGCATCGGGGGTAAAGGTAAGGGATAAATTTTTGGAAACGTCGACGTTGCCGTCAAGGAGCTGAAGGGACGTCTACAAGTAATGCGTTTATACATCCAAGCCGATAAGACGATAAGTAGCTAGAAATTTTACATACCTGTTGCCTGGAATTGCCAACGTAGATAGAGATCTTGGCAGGCCCGAACTCGGCCAGAGTGGGCGCAGAACCGTCGTCCCTCCATCGAATAGTGGCCTCTTTGCCAGCCGCCCAGGTAGTGACACCAAATGGCTCAGTGATCTGAAGTCAGAATCGAGTCAATCTGTCTTTTCCAACTGCACCAAAGTATCCATCAGAAGTCGTACAAATACCGTCGCGAAAGCAGTGGAAGCCAATGTGAGGGCGATGATAAATTTAGAAAGCATTTTGAGGTAGATAACTATAGCACAAAACGAAAGTGATGTAAGAGAGAGTGGGGTTACTGGAAAGCAAGTTCAAAAACTGAGCGCGCAGGTGATGGACAGAAACAACAAAAGTTGACAGGGAGAATGTGTGAGAATGCATGATTTAAATGTCTAGACCCTGAGTTTCTCCGTACGCGGTGTTACTGGTTGATCGCATATTTGGTAGGGCTAAGGGTAATATGACGGACCCGTGAAGCCCAACGGTGTCTATACTGGAGGGGACAACCGCTTCTCTACCCTTAACCACTTCCATCTCAAAATTCCCACGCTTTACGCAGGGCAAACGAGAGTCTCGGAAGACATACAGGCGTATAGTTAGCGTAAAATACACACTTATAACCAATAAACCTATCCAAATGAGCCAACCTAAATCCCCGCCAGATCCGGGGCGGCTAAGACGAAGCCACCAACACGCATATTAACACGACAAGACAGAGAAAAACAGGAGAAGGAGACAGCCACCACACGGAGGCGCATCCTTGACACACCAGGGTCAGAATCACCTCCGCCACCCTCCACCCAATTCCACGACGATGGAAAGGACAAACCGATAAACAACATGACAGATGCAAGAGAATATCTAGAATCTACCTTGATGTATGTGCCGAGAGGCGCACCTCCGACCCCACATAACATGGCGACAGCTCTCTTCCAGGTTGCAGAGATGAAGGGTCTGACACAACCAGCAGTGCGAGCTGTAAGGTCTGTGGCCTATATGATGGAAAGACTAGAGACAGATACGACGGCAGCCCAGGCAAGGGAAGTAGCAGTGGAACAAGCAGAATATGTCAGAGAGGAACTAAGGAATATGGCGTCACACATCACAACAACGATATCAGCAGAAGTTGAGAAGCACCTAGCCACAATTACGGAGACGACACAGACAGCTCAGAAGGCCCTCACACAGTACATTCCACAGGCAACCCGGCAACCAGCAGCACCATCAACAACACGATATAGTGACGCAGTAAGATCCCAGGATGGCCCAGTAAGACACCAAACAGACCCAAGGCTTGTGGCGCGGGAGGGTATCCGAATGCGACAATTCCTCCTAGACTTCCCCAGTGACTCCCTGGTGCACAAGATCAGCCAAACGGAACTATTACGACTCTACAATGCAGGAATTGCTGCACTCGACGACGATACAACTGGCAAAGTCAAACACAAAATCAGATCAGTGGAAAGATTATCAAATAGAGGGATTCTGGGGAGTTTCTCACAGATGACGGTGCCAAATGGTTTCATACTGCGAACAATGCTGACCGGCTGTTTTCCTCTCTAGGTGAAAGTGGTGAAGGAGCACAACGCAAGGCTCGAACATACAACCTTATCGCATACTATGTGCCGGTCGAATTTGAAACCGATAACAGGAAGCACATCGATGAGATGCTGGAAACCAACAACCTCCACATCGACGATCTCGAAGGGTAAGATGGGCCAAGCCAATCGCTAGACGCAACAAAGAAAGAAGGCAGAATTACGCACACCTTATCCTGGCCATGCGCAACATAAAAAAGGCAAACAAAGTGGTATGCGACGGACTAGTGATACACGGCAAAAGGGTCGACGTAAGGAAGAGCAAGAAGGAGCCGATACGATGCCTCAAGTGTCAAGGATACAACCACATCGCAAGAGAATGTATTAACGACTACGATACATGTGGCAACTGCGCAAACCGCACCCACAAGACAGAAAACTGTACCTCCCAAAGCAAGAAATGCGTAGCATGTGGCGACCAAGGAGAAGGACACACAAGCTGGGACCGTAACTGCCCCACCTTCCACCGAAAATGTCAACAGTTCGACGCAAACCACCCCAAAAACGCGATACCTTTTTTCCCAGACACAGAACCCTGGACATGGACCGCCGAATATCAGCCACCAACAATTCGCCACAAGCAAGTGTACGAACCGACAGCACAAGATATCGAACGACGGGCAAAGCGAGTAGATGATGAGCTGCGACCAATGCGACAATCTCTGCTTGACTACCGACCTCAAGCAAAAACAACGACACAACCGACACCCCACACAAAAGTGCCGACCACCCACCAGCTGCCCGAACGGCCAACAGCCCCAGAAGCCCCAGAAAAAGTGATGACCAGGGAAGAACTTACACGATTAGAGGCTCTGCTCGCCTCAGAGGTAGAAAAGATAGTCGCCAAGAAACAGAAGAAAAGGAGAAGGAGACACGAAATAGGTCCGTATCGAGAGAATCAACAATACCCCCAACCCCTGAAGGAACCCCACCACCAAACCATGATGCCTGAAGAACGACAACCGCCTCTGAACCGCCTCCGAATACTACAGATCAACCTCAATAAATCACGCGAAGCCCACAACGACCTAATCAATCGACCACTCAGCAACGAATGGGACATAATATTAATACAAGAGCCTCATATAACGACAACAGGACTGCTAAGAACTCCTCTTAATTTCTCGCTAGTATCACCACACGACAGATTCACTGACAAAGCCTCTATCACTAGATCTGCTATAATGGTCAACACACAACTATCATCAAATACATGGACCGAACTAGCCATACCAGGCAATAACGACCTAACCGCCATTCGCATTACAACACAAACGTGCAACCTCACCATTGCTAACATCTATAACGACAACAAGCACATGATAAATATCAGCCACCTCTGACGATTTCTACGAAAGGAAAAACATCAGATACACCAATCCGAAGAGGATCAAGTTATATGGGCAGGTGACTTCAACAGCCACCACCCACTATGGGACAGAGATGAGGACCACCGTCTATTCACTGCAGAAGCCACTCGGCGAGCTGAACGTATCATAGCACTAGCTGCAGATGAAAACATGCAGATTGCACTGCCAAAAGGAATACCAACTATTCGCCACTTCGTCAACAAGAGATATACAAGGCCTGATAATGTTTGGTGCACGGAAGGCCTTATAGACCGTATCGTGAGATGCGATGTGGACGGATTCCTGCAACCACCAGGTACCGACCACTTTCCCATTGTAACAATAGTTGATCTACCACAGAACCGTATCATACCAACCCCATCCCTCAACTATCGTATGACTAACTGGGAAGCATTTAACACTGCCCTCACAAACAAAATCGTCGAAATGCCAGAGCCCAAGGAACTCACCAGCGAAGAAGAGCTGCAAGCATCAGCAGCAGCACTGACAACAGCCCTGCAAGAAGCAATCAAACTGGTCGTCCCAACAAACAAGCCATGCCCGAATTCAAAAGATGGTGGAACAGAGAGCTGAGCGACCTACGAAAAGATATGAACAAGCTAAGTAGACTCTCCTATCGCTACAGAGCAGTGCCGGATCACCCAAGTCATGCAGAACATGAAGCAAAAGCAAAAGCCTACGGCAAGGAAATGGACAGAGCAAAATTACAACACTGGAGAGACTTCCTAGAAGACGCAACAACAAAAGACATCTGGACAGCAAATAAGTACATCAGCACCCCAACAACCGACGGAGGCAAGACCAGAATACCCGCTCTGAAACAGAAAACAGTAGCAGGCCAAAACACCAAACTAACCACAAACGAAGAAAAAGCGGAAGCACTCGCTACTTCCTTCTTCCCACAAAAACCAGCAGAATCAACAGTGCCAGCTGACTACGGCTACCCAGAACCTTTGCCACCCCCCGCGAAATAACAGAAGAACGTATACGTGAACATATCACCAAACTATCACCCTACAAAGCAAGCGGCCCCGACGGTATCCCCAACATTGTCCTACAAAAATCAGTCGACCATATCGAGACATATCTCCTTCACATATACCAAGCCACACTCACCCTCAACACATATGTCGATAGCTGGCGTGAATTCACGACAGTGGTACTGAGGAAGCCAGGCAAACCAAACTACGAGATAACAAAGGCATACCGACCCATCGCACTAATATGCACAATGGCGAAGGTACTGACATCGATCGTAGCAGATGACATAGCACGCATGGTAGAACGTGAGCAGCTGTTACCAACAAACCACTACGGAGGTCGATCAGGTCGAATGACAACAGACGCAGTCCACATCCTTGAGGACAGGATCAAGTCAGCGTGGCGAAAAAAATAAGGTCGTATCAGTCTTGTACCTGGACGTCGAAGGAGCATTCCCCAATGCGGTCACAGACAGGCTGCTGCACAACCTCAAGAAAAGAAAAATTCCAAGCACATATGTAGAATTCATAGGCAATCTGCTAAAGGACAGACGAACTAAACTACGATTTGATGATTATATATCGGAACTGATCACCATTTCTAACGGAATAGGACAAGGCGACCCACTCTCAATGATCCTCTACATCACATACAATGCCGACCTACTAGAAATCGTAAAAGCAACAGCCGACGACGCCAACCCAAAAGAAGACTCAATGGGCTTTGTGGATGACGCAATGATCATCGTGACAGGAAACTCACTCAAGAGCAACGTCAAAACCCTCAAAAACATTATGGAAAAGCCAAACGGAGGCTTCGCATGGGCAAAGGACCACAACTCAAGGTTCGAAATCGACAAATTGGCGGTAGTACACCACACAAGAAAAACAATAAAGGACCCACGCCGTCACGGGAAAAGAAAACGCCAGAAAGCCCCGCCACTCCTTCTACAAGGTCAGGTGGTAAAGGACGCAGAAAGCTACAAGTACCTGGGAATACACGTCGATCGCACCCTCCGATGGAAGACACAGTTACAAAAAACAATAGCGAAATCCACAACCTGGTTAGTTCAATTCCGCAGACTCAGTAATGCAGCGGGAGGCATACAAGCTAAGTTGATGCGCCGCCTATATATCTCAGTAGCAATCCCAAAAATGACATACGGATTAGACGTCTGGTATACCCCACCCCATCTCAAAGCCGGAGCAAAACGACAAACAGGCTCCGTAGGAGCCCTAAAAGAACTCACCAAACTACAGCGCATTGCAACACTGGCGATCACAGGAGCACTGCGAACAACCCCAACAGACCTCCCTCGACCCCCATGCAGAAATACTACCAACTGACCTAATGCTAAAGAAAACGTGCCACCGAGCAATGGTGCGTCTTTCCTCACTGCCCGATGAAAATCCCGCTGCCGCCCTGCTCTCAAAGTACCACGCAGAAAAAGCCAAAAGTCATGCCACGTCACTGCAAATGTTACTCCAGATATTTAAATACGACCCTACAAAAACGGAAAAAATCCAACCTCGACGAAACTGCCCAGAAGAAAGGCCAGACTATGCCACACAGACAGCGGACACACCAGACAAGGCCATCACCAACGAAAAAGCGGACACAGCAAAGACGCGTATATACACAGACGGATCCACCATATACGGAATGGTAGGAGCGTCGGCAGTCATGTACTATGCCGGCCACAACAAACCAGCCCAATCACTGCGATATCAGCTGGGACCCGACACCAAATACACAAACGACGACGCAGAGGCAGTAGGACTGACCTTGGGATGCTGGATGCTCCGTAACTCAGGCCACCTAGGGCGACTCACCTCATCCATTTACACAGACAGCAAGAACACAATCAAAGCCACGTCAGCACGCACGCCCAAGAGCGGCTCCTACCTGATCGATGAACTGAACAAACTGGCAGGCGGACTCATGGGGCATGAGCAGACCCCTTACCACGGTGAAAAATTCACTATCTACTGGATCCCTGCTCACAAAGAAGTCCCAGGAAACGAGGCAGCCGATGAAAATGCGCAAAAGGCAGCAGCAGGAGAGACATCGCCACGATCCCTGCTACCACACTACCTACGACAAGGCAACCTGCCAACAAGCACAAAGCAAATCAAAAGCCAAATGCAAATTGCACTCGACGACGAAGCCACACAGAGATGGAACTCCTCACACCGAAAACAATCCTTCGCAAACATCGACACAGAATTCCCCTTCAACAACTTCAGAAAAATTCAAAACACCATGACGCGAGCGAGAGCAAGCTTATATATGCAGATACGCACTGGCCACATACCCCTCAACAGCTACCTCAATAGGTTCGGCAAGGCCGATACCAACCGATGCGAAAAGTGCAGGACAGCAAACCGAGGCGTGGTAGAGGAGACCGTAAAACACTTCTTATTTGAATGTCCATCGTACGCATGGGAACGAGCCGAAATGGACCAGGAGCTGGGAAGAAATGCAAGAAGCCTACGCACAATATTATGCGGAAAACCACACATGAAGATACTGATGAAATACATATCGAAAACAAAACGACTGCGAACAACACCAGGTGAAGTCCCAATCATTAACGACAATGCAGACTAAAAAACACAAAGAAATACAGCACAGAATACATACCCACACCCACACAACCCCCCCGAACCCAACAAGCCTTCGACTCAACGGCCCCGGACAACCCATCCGTACACCACCCCGAAACATGAGCAAAACACCCACCTGCGCCTGAACGACCATCGCTCAGGCGCCCAGCAGAAAGAACACTAGAAAAGAAACAAACACAAAGAAGAAATCCGATGGTACTAGCCCGCCCGCCAAAGCACGGATGCCCGGAAACAACGTTTCAGTGTTGGGCCGTTCGGGGAGGGGATCGCTATAGTCCGATCCTATAGGCGTACCTCGACGGTGCACACGGGGTCCACGGGAAAGGAGTCGCACGCAGTGTGCTGTTAAATACTATTGTAATCGTTAGTTAGGTCTGCATGGGGCCAAGCCCCAATAGACATAAATTTACAAGAAAAAAAAAAAAAAAAAAAAATACTGGAGGGGACAATCGACAAAGTCCAATCACCCTTCAAGGAGCACAAGGGACTAGACGGTCAATGTCAGCTTATGCCAAGAAATACAACTTCACCTTGTTCGCGAAGTAACCCTGGGTGAGAGATTCTTTTTCTGATATCATCGGACACCTGTGCGGATGGGTAATATGGCTGGCAGTAATCTCATTTCTGTTATAGAGAACATTGGGATGTATAATGTCCCTAATACTTAGAAACCGGAGCAAAAATGCTTGACCTACTAAATATATGCTCCCTAAGAGTCCATCAACGAAAAGAAATACGAAAGCAACGCAGTAGATTCTGTTTAGAGCACGGTGATACCAACTAGAGCACTGAGTACAGCACCTGCCCATCCAGCGTGGATGCTCATAGCACTGCTGGAGTGGGAAGAGGTGGGAGTGCTGGAAGAGGTGCTGGTGGCCTTCTTAGAGGTGGAGCTCGCAGAGGTAGGGTTGCTACCAGCGGTAGGGTTGCTACCAGCGGTAGGGTTGCTGCCAGCGGCAGTGCTTGACCCAGTAGTGGAGGCAGGGGTAGCCGCAGGTTGAATAGGTGCGGTAGATTGTCCTGCGATCTGAGAGCTTACAGCAGCGCTGAACACACCGGTCATGCCCGATAGCCTGTTTTGCGGGTCATTAAAAAGGTTTCGTGTAAGATTAAACATTCACTTACGAGAACTTGTGGGAGAAAGCAAGAGCAGGGATCGAGGGTTGGTTGGCATCTTTCAGAGAAAGGGACTCGAATCTAATGAAACTTGAAGAAGCTGAATTGATTGAAAGGAATGATGCACAGGCAAAAGGCACTCACTATTCGTCGCTGTTGGGACCGATGGAAGGATCAGGGGTAAAGGTAATGGACGAGGATTGAGAAACGTCGACGTTGCCGTTGATGAGTTGAAGAGAGGTCTAATAGTTGTTTCAGTGGTTATTGCTATGTACATTATACAAAGAACCAACCTGTTGCTGAGAGTTGCCGACGTAAATGGAAATCTTAGCCGGTCCAAACGAAGACAAGGAGGGTGCAGAACCGTCATCTTGCCACGAGATAGTAGCTTGTTGACCAGCAGGGAGAGTGGTCGTGTCAATAGGCGAGGTGACCTAGTACCAGTTACAGAGTTAACATCGTTTCACCAGACTACCTATACGAAATCATACGTACGAAAACAGCTGCAAAGGCCGCGGAGGCAAAAGTGAGGGCGACAAGGGCTTTGGAAAACATTTTTATTAATGAAGCAAAGGAAAGTGTGGTAAGAGAGAGTGGAGTTTGCTGGGAAGCAAAAAATAGCAGAGGCGAGATGGACGTCGTGAACAAGGGAATTTTGGCGCTGAGACCCGGAATTTATGTGACTTGCCCCAACGTGTCAGCTGCGGCTATAAAGAGGGGTAAAAATTTCTCAAGTTCCCGTAATGATGGTTGGCATTGATCATGATGGAGATGGACCGAGCTATTTTAATAAAATTCTTTCTTTAGACTTTGACGCACGCACATGGCTGAATTCAGGCGCGCAACGCGTATATAGATGGAGCACGAGGTTGTTCAAACAAGTGTCATGAACATTATCTGACCCGTTACTCTTCGAGTATAGTCATAGATATAGAATATCAGGCTTTTACAACGCATACAAATTACAATACGAGCCCTGAACAAACACAAATATCAAAGTCATATCATAATCTATTTTTAGATAATAGAATTAAACCCATATCAAGGACTTTTCGCTCGAGCCGAAAGTAACGGTGAATATAGGGTACCAAACCGACGGTCAACACTGGAGCACATTTTAGTAGGAGGCACCGTGTGATTTCAACTGAGCGAAATTCAGGCTCTCGGTCCACACTTGGGTTGTTGCATCTCGTTTCTCCCGTCCGATACATCATAATATCAATCTTCGTCCAGTCAAATCGTGGGAACGAACGACTGGCATGAGAACACAGTCACGTGATCATTATTTTTGCTACGCGATTTACCCTAATTCTTTCTTCCTGTCTCTGCCACACTCACTATTTCTGGAACGGAAATTCTCGTCTCTCACTAAAGCTCACCTACTTTAATTCCCTTGAACCTATTTTTATTACCGGTCCGAAGTCACAAAATCACGGTCCCGAGCAATGCGAAAAGTTGAGACAGTCTATCAACGGGTGTTCCCGAAAGTGAGTTCAAACTGAATATTCGTGTATGAATCTCTCAATGCTGAAACGTATCATTATTATTACTAGTAAAATCTAATGATAAGCACAACATGAACCCGTCTTGCAGAGGCAAACTAAATGCCAAAACTATTGTGACCTTCCTAACTCAACGGCGCAACGCAGACCGTCTTCCAATGCAGATATCTCGCGTTATTGAATGTCTTAAAAGGGGGAATCGTTACTGAATTGTGCCGAAGGACATCATACGCTCAGTGTACAAACGCGAAGGTTGGAATATAAACGAGCTTTGCACCCTTATGAGGGAAGAGGTGCGAGCCCGTGTCAGTTATTACTTGTCCCGTACTCACTACGGTTTAAATGATTTTTTAAAAAAGAATTTGGCCGCCAGAGAAAAAGCAAAAGAGAGGCCGCCAAAAACTGGAGAACAGATTGTGTACCGCTGTATATTTTCAATCACACGGAGGCTATGCTGAAGAGAGTGCCTTTACCGCCAAAATAAAACAAATACGTGAGCAGAATAAGCTTATTTCGATCACCATAGTCAGGCCTCGTAGTACAAAGGCTACATCCAAGCTTGTCAGAGAAGAGTTAGAAAGACCAATGGCCATCGCCATTTTGACAACTATGCGAGAAACGGAAGAGATATGTTCTTCGCCCAACAAGGCCTGGGCGGGGCCCACCCCACCTATGATGTTCCTTACCCTTTTTGCACGTGCATTTGCAAACAAAGGATACGTGATGGTCAAGAAGGAACCTAGCGTGCAAGCAGAGGTATGATCCTCGCGACTGTGGGATTACTTACACGCACTGATTTTGGTAAGATAAAGGGAGAGGCCAGCATCGTCACCTTGAATGGGCCTCGCGAATGTTCCAATGACACGAAGATGTATGCTTCCAGTAGCAAGCTTTCCAAAAGGGATGCAGAGTCTCTTGAAACTGCGAAGTACGTGATCTATCAGATTATAATTCATACAGGTGTAATCACATTCTGAATATTGTCCAAATAACATAGAGTTGCGAGATGCGGGACAAGAAAAGATATGGGCTGGACAACCTAGGAAGAAAGCCAAAAAAAAACACCTACGTCAGCCTGATCAGCAGCGAAACGTTGGGCAACGTCATACACCACAAATCAACCAAGAATATATAGACGACAGGAGTTCGAGACTATCACGAAATGAGCGATTGGTCACCACCATATTTCGAGACGTGATTATATCTACACTCACGTATTTACATGGAACAATTTGTGTACTGTCTTGTTCTTGATGATATCAGTTGGGTCGTGACTCGGTTCATAACAGCGAAGATTGTGCCTGCACCTGGAGGTTGCTGTATTGGTCATGTCAACATATCGATGCTACATTTGCGCCTATTCCGCAGGCCAACGGTTCAAATGCTGCTTTATGGTACGGGAGATGTCGGAGGAACTAAGGAACTAAAGTTACGTAAGTGCATTTGCTGTCGTTTGCTTCGCTCAAATTAGGCGCCTTACGTTACTTTGTTTGCCATCCAAGGACTCATTGATTAAAAAAAAAGACACGGGCGTCCAACGTGTGTCGACGAGTAGCCAGTGCCGGTAATAATTAGATGTAGCATTATGTAGCATTCCATCCTAACAAAAGCTATCGTCTACATCGTGCTATATCATTCAAGGTTCCATAATCGTGAAGTTAAATGACTACCATAGACAACACTGGGTTTAAGTTAATGTGTATATAGACTATTTTGGACATGCAGGACGAACATATCCTGGAGTACTCACGGTACGATGACCCGTTTATAAACAGATAAACAAGAAAGCGAAGAGATAGCATTTGTTTAGAACATGGTGGCACCAACGAGAGCGCTGAGGAGAGCTCCGGCAAATCCTGCGCTAACAGCCATAGCACCACTTGTTTGAGAAGGAGAGGGAGTGGTGGAGGCTGTATTGGAAGCCTTCTGGGAGGTGGAAGAGGTGCTAGAGACGGTGGTGGAAGCAGGACGAACGGAGGCAAGAGGGGCAGTGGCCTGACCAGCGATCTGGGAAGCGACAGTAGCGTTGAAGACGCCGGTCATGCTTTCAAGACTGTAATCGGTGTGAGTGTGGACACTGAAGCAACAAGTTCATAAACATACGCGAACTTGGCGGAGAAGGCAAGAGCAGGGAATTGAGGCTGAGTACTATCTTTCAAAGAGAGAGACTCAAATCGGATAAAGCTGTAATATAAATTAGATACCACCCAAGCAAAAGTACGGAGAAGCACGCACTATTCACTTCCGTTAGGGCCAATGCTGGCATCAGGGGTAAATGTGACGGAAGATTCCTTGGAAACATCAATGTTGGTTTCGATGGCTTGCAGAAGGGTCTGAAGACGGTTGAGATTTGGTAGAATGACGAGAAGAAAAGATGGAAGTACCTGCTGCTGAGAATTTCCGGCATAGATGGAGATTCTCGCGGGTCCGAACTCAGCAAGAGTGGGTGCGTCACCGCTCTCTTGCCATCTGATGGTGTTCTCTTTGCCAGCCTCAAACTTGCTCGAAGCAACGGGAGAGGTGACCTACAAGGCTAGAGTATTAATATCGTGTCGCGAGTATTCGGAAGAGATTATCATACGAAAACGGTCGCAAAAGCAGTAGAGGCGAGAGCGAGGGTGACGAAGACTTTGGTGAACATTTTGAGTGTTATTATCAACGTAAAGGATAGTGAAATTAAGAGAAAGTGAGGTTGCTGAAAAGCAAAGTAAGTTGTGGGAGGGGGATGATGGACGTTAGAAACAAGGAAGGTCTGTATCCTCGAGATGCGGAGTTTATATTCGCAATTTGGTCCTTTTATTTGCACTCAATCAGGCACATCACTTCTGCGGTTACTCCAACATGCCATGCCCAGCCCAATTACTCGAGAGAATCCTTGCTCATTCCCGTGATGTATGCGGCAATGCATCAAGAAATGCTGTCCCCCAAAGAACGCGGGTGCTTCAAAACAGTCTATACAACAATATCAAGACGAAAGCCGCTACTCGAGTGGACAAGGAGAGCGTCTGGCTAATTGATGCAATTTACGGCCAAGTTCTACATGAATGCCCCCAAGTACAAATTTCATTCTTCTGGGCCCTCATCCACATGCTTGGATTGCGTCAGAGAGACGATGGTTTAACATCCACGTCAGCTTCCACGCGTACTTGTAGGTTGGGTTGATGTGGATACACCCGACATTGTGCATTCTCTGTAGTTCATGGTGAAGACGTGGGTCATTTCTGACACTGACTCTTATCCCGAGCGGTGTGCTTGGATGGTAACCGCCGCCGCCGCCAAGCAGAATGGTGTACGTTTCTCAGTGCTCACCGTATACTTATTATCTTGGCGTATCGACATGAGTCATTCAACGCTCCTAAAACAACATAAAAGGCATCAAACACTTGGCAGCAGTTACCGTGTCCGGTTTTATTTGGTCCCATTTTAACAACTTGAGACAACTCATCATCGGTTTGAACTATTACAGACTATTGCTTTAACTTCATGAGTGCAGGCAATCAGGGGCGGCCAGGCCGTCAGGGTTAAAAATAATCAATTGTCCAAGTCAGTAAAATGTGGCGTATTCTGTAAAGATGCTCTGTGATAAAAATACATTAAGGTCCCGAGTCCGGACTTGGTATCGACCCCTTCAGTTCCTTCAGTTAGAATTCTTGGTTCACTGTAAAGTTACTATTCAGATTCCTTCGGCGGCATACAAAGCCCTTTCCAGCTGATCCCAAAGTTTGATAACTTCTGGATCACGGGTAGGGACAACCTGGGTCCCATACACGACTGCGATACCTGTTTCTGGGTCCAGAAAATAGTATGTTCCTGCCCATCCATACCCTGGATATAATAAGTAGATAACTCGGGAGAAATAAAAACGATTGTAGCATACAGAATCCCGATCCTTTCTTTCTGCGCCCCGGCCAATCTTCAGTGGCAAGACACAGGCCTATGCCATACCCGACATTCTCCCAATCGGTGAACAGCTCGACACTTTTATGAAATTGCGGTGGGATTGAAGATTCAAATAAACTGGAAACAGTCTTAACGCTTAATATGGGATGCTTTGCACGTCCCTCTTCCAGATTGGACAGTCAGCCTACAAAAACTAACCAAACCGAATGATATGTACCTTTAACGAGGAGAAGATGACGAAGTAATGCGAGATAGTCTTTCAAGGTCGTATAAAGGCCGATACCTCCTTGAAGGAAATGGGCTGCAAGAATAATGTTCAGCTGGATCCAAAAATGATTAAAATCCACGCTATATGTACCTTTCGTAGGATCAGGCTCGATGGTACCTAGCTGATCCGCCCATTTCTCCAGGTTTCCCTCATTATTTCGATAGGTAAGCTTGACCAGCTTCTTTCTCATCTCGGGGGTCACGTAAAAGCCGGACTTCATGTCCAACGGCTCGAAAATGTGTTCTTTACTGTTGTAGGTCCATATAAATCAATCTACAGAGATCACGAGATGGCTCAAGACATACCAATACTGGTGCAGAGAGTTCCCTGTAGTTCTTTCGATGATGAAGCCAAGTATATCGCAGCTCCAACCGTAGTGCCCTACAGGATGATGCGCTTCAATGAGTACCCATAGTCCTTGCGTGAAATTGCATCAGAAGCGACTCACAGTTTGTCCCAGGCTCGAAGGCCAAAGGAACTGAAGGAAATCTATCCTGCAGGTAATAAGTCATATACGTTTGTACCAACATATACCATTGATAAGATATCGAAAACATACTCTGATGATATTGAAAAACTGTTCCACTGAGAAATCGCCGTTGTATGGGGCAGATGTATATCCCAATGTCAAGGTATCAATGCTCGCCTTTCCTAACTGCGAGTAGTACAGCCCACTTGTGTGATTGAGTAGATGCTTAATGAGAATTTTGTTCTGCGCAGGCTTATACCCTGAGGTCTCCGAAGAAATGTCATCGACCACCACCGGATCCTTGAGTTCGGGAATTATATCTTCGACAGGTGTTTCGTAAGTCAGTTTCCCTGCTTCGATAAGTTGCAGAGCAGCAACCTAACAAAAGAGATCGATTAGCTCGTGACTTGTCCACTCGGAAGCGGATTCATCGTACCGTTGACAGAAGCTTAGTATGGCTACAGACCCAGAAAATACTATCCTCATCTACCTTTCCCGAAGAGGGGTCATTGAATGCCGTCAGACCAGCAGCGCCAAAGTAAAGCTCCTCGTCCGCAGTTCCCACGACAAACGAAGCCCCTGGAACCTTTCCATCTGCCACTGCCTGTGCCTATAAGCGTAAATCGAAAACATATTTAGTTGCAACCCTGGTCATCATGATAGCAAACGTACAAGGATCGCATCCAAAGTCTCTTTAGTTTTCGTAGTGAGTGTGACCATGGTTGGAGCTGAGAGTGGGGAGTAAGAAGAGCAATGATCTTGCCCACGAGATACCTTGATTATAAATTAGGTGGTTGATCGCAGAAATCCACGGAACCAGTGATCACCGATTTTCCAGAAATAGTGCTTCATTATTTCCTTAAGCGTGAAAAAAACATCCATGGCTGTCAAATGCAGGACGCCCAAAAAGGTCAGTTCAGTGTGCTTTTATTGACAAAGTTTATGATGATGGTAAGTAAGAAGTACATATAAACGCTTGATGGTTTCATGCTCAGGTCATGAAGACATAACGGGGATCATTATCCCAGATCTCCTCATCCACTTGATTATCGACTTTCTCGTGTTCGTTCTTTGATAATGAAGATAACCTTTGAGCATTACGTTTGTTGAGAAGGCTTAATCGTGTTCGCAAACTAAACGCGGCAAGGAAGGCGAGCAACAGACATCTTTAGCAGCATCAGTCATGTTTTATACCGTGATAGCAGATAAGAAGCCGTACCCTGCAGAGATCGCATGACCTTTTCTAAAAGAATCTTCAGGGTCAAAGTAGATCTGTGGGGATGCACTGCACACCCAAAACAGTTTAATCGCGTACGAATAAATGTTTAATTCAAGGACTTACATGGAAACACAGTTTGATATCGAAACGATGAAGGCAGTCCCGACTCCCCGCTTTGAGGTGGGCGAGAATGCATTGGCTGCCCAGCTCCTAAGCATTCAACAAAGATAAGCAGAAATACAAAATCTCATAAAAGGGCGTCTTACATCACAAGCGGGAAAAGACTGTAATTTCCGCCCACCACTAGAAACAGGGCAAAGTATGCAGCACCGACGCTTTTTGCACGGAGGTGGCCAATATTATGTATCCAATAAAGGAGACAGCGCAAGATGCCATGATGTGATACCCTCTGTCTCGTGTACGATCACTGTGCAACGCTTGTAGGAAGACCATGAACCATCCTATGACATAAGGAGCCACTGTCATGCCTTGTGCGTTAATGGAGGAAAAGCCCAGGTTTTTTATCAGCTAAATATTGATTGCGTTCGAAGTCATATTCCAAAAATAGAAGGGAGAGCACTTGCTGTTGGTAGAAAGTAGGAGATCGTAGCAACTCCAACGTTGACTGGCTACATGAGTAAAAAATCGATGTGTCTGCGAGAAGATGGAAACTCTCACAGCTCGCATAGATTAACATGAAAAGCCACGCATTAATATCAGAAATAATGGCTTTAAAGCCAACCCAGCCATTCATTCCTCCATGAGATTGAGGCTTATGATCCCTGTTCAGCCGTGCCTGTGCAATGGCTCTTTCTCTCGGACTAAGAAAGCTCGCAGAGAAGGGAAACGAGGGTAAAAAGAAGAGAATCATCACGGCCATAATCATGGTTGGAATAGCTTCAACCTAATCACTAGTCAGCATGTAGATTCCATGACTAGGACGAGAAACATACAAGGAAGAGGAATTGCCATCTGCGTGGAACGGATGATCAACGGTTTATCCTCAATCTAACACATGTGACCTACCCGGTAAGTAGAGAGGTGTGAGCGCGAACCAACCCAAAGGCAAGTAGACCCTGATAAGCACATTATCTACCATGATTTACGCCAGAGAGATGCAATACGAACTCCAATGGCACCTGGAAGAGTCCCTGTCATACAAAGACTGCGCTGTAGTTTAATTAACGGCCAGACTAGCGACAGAAAGACGAACCTGATTCGAAGAGCGAGTTCGGTCCTTTCCCATAACCTTTCAATAACGACCATTAATCGGCTTGAAAAGATGATGGCATACCGTTTGTACCAGAATGATAAATAATAGATCATTCCTGCATAGTACCCCGCTTCTCCGATCCCCATCAACACTCTTCAGGCGAAGAGTTGGCATTCAAAATAGGAAGACACAAGTATGGCTCGCACCTCAAGACCAAGATGCCGGCATATCCTTTAGCGTATACGACAGAGAGGGATGACAAACCCCAAAAGGTCAACGAAAGGAAGAAGCTGCACCAAATCAGGCACAAACCCAACCAAGGGTGAAGAACCTTACAAGCGATTGGCCCCAATGTGTCGTTGAAGAACTATGGTATCGATCAGATGCCATGAACATGTGAAAATTCGCAAGATCTGTACCGTTTGCAGGCATTTCCAAGAGACCTATTCGTCCTTAGCACCTGGTGTTGATAGCCAGCTACTACACTCACAATATCCCACGTAGAATATACTCAGAACAAGAGTCCATTTGTTGTTATTGGTAATCCCCTGAATGACCTGAGATAGAAAAACAAGTCAAATATGGGTCAGACTCACGAAGTTGCTGTTGAAGGCATCGATAACGTGTGCGTTTCCACTTTTTAACGAAGTAGGTGAGAATGGAAAGATTGACACGATAAATGCCACTTACATGTTCGTCCGATCTGGTATATCACATCTTCAACATGCTGCATGCTGGATTTGACATAAAAACAACTCACCAAATTGATTGACTTCGATCCAGG
Organism: Psilocybe azurescens; assembly: GCA_023853785.1. NCBI lineage: Eukaryota > Fungi > Basidiomycota > Agaricomycetes > Agaricales > Agrocybaceae > Psilocybe > Psilocybe azurescens. The sequence continues at coordinate 194,526 of JAJIRX010000721.1, read as the reverse complement.
CCGATTTCAGCTCTATTGCCACACCCATGAATCAAATCACTTGACATACAGATATAGCTGGGGAGAATAAATGACTCCCGATACAAGAAAAATATGATATAGTTTTGAAACTACGAACCTACAAACGACCAAAGGCAGAACGATGTTATCGATCTTTTCCTTACGGCCCGCTACGCCATCACATCAACTGTGAATCGGGTCATACAAGCATGAAAATCCCTCTACCTCCTCATCTTGGGTATATTCAACCGATTCAGCGTCTCGATTCACAGCGTCGGCATATGCAGGATCAAGCGGGGAGAAGAAGTGCTTCCTATGCGCCTTGGGCCCAAGTTCTGACTGGTGCAAAATGCCTTCCTTATTCGTGTGTTGTGACCTGGTCTTCTCTATTTCGTCGGGAGAGTGAGAATCTTGAGACGAAGACATTGGAAGAGCAAAAGGAGGAAGGTGATCTTCAGTTCCGTCATCGACAGCCTTCTTATACGGTTCGTCTCGATTACAGATTTAAGGTATGGTTGGAGTCGGCCAATGAATCCGGCAGTCTATTTATACGTGGTATAAAATCAGTCGTGGTATTGATGTGGGGTATGGCAATGGCACCATTGATCATCTTGTGACCGAGATAGAAGCACAGGGAGTGGGAAGAACGTAGTTAATGCACATAAGCGACACATTCTGAGGGTATGAAGTTGATCCGACTGCCTGGACTCGCAAGATAAGCCAACAATCAGTTCAGACAAGGTAGACATCCGTGCTGACAAGGTAGATTTGAGATCGAGGAATGTAGATATCCCGCGCGATGAATATCTCAGAGAACCAGTATTCCTTGAGAAAATTCGTCCACGAGAGCAAGTCTAGAGCCCTTCAACACCCTGATCTGTTGCGTTAACCCATGTTCTTGTGCGCATTGGTATCGAAATACATCAATGGCATTCCGTACAAACGGAGCATCTAAGGCATCCTGGTAAACTTTGATGAAATCGACAGCCGAAAGGTTGCGAGGAGAATGGCGAACGTTCGAAGTTCCTGTCACTTTGGAAGTACCAATGGCTAAGTTTGAGGGCTCTGGTACGTGCTTGTGACCCTTTGAAGCATGAAAAGAGATAGCCAGGCGTCCCAGAGAGCCGCCTTTTCGTAGCTGAAGGAGGTAATACCAAAATTCAACAATAGCATCCTGTGTCCACGAGATCTGGTCCTTGATTCCGGGTTGAGCAGGAGAAGGCATCGCGACAGTATCCAAAACCTCTCCAGACGTGCAGTCGCTCCAGGGTACTGATCCACGAAGGGGGATCACCCAACCCACGCGAGTATCTTTAGGATAAGTTTCCGGGGTGTATGGAGCAATATAGGTCGGTTTGCACCTCGCGTATTGACCATTGATAGTTCGCTTTTTCGGGTCAGATGATGTCGGATACAGATGGGGCTGCATATAAGGACGCGTTAACACAATAAAATGGAAGGCATAGTGAAAATTAACCTGGGGAATAACGCGAAATAATGAACCAATTTTAAGTCGTTTTTCCTCAACTTCCCGTTCCATCAAAGATGTTTCGACTCCATTCCGTTTAGCTGCCACGTTTGAGCTCGATGTCGCCGCGTATGGTGTTATTTCGGCTCCTCGAAAGATGTGCCTCAAATCTGAACACTGGAACTCGTCAAGGGTGCCAAGTATAAAAACTTCGTCCTCTGTGGCGTCTGACCCCCATTCCTTCAACGCTCGCGAAGTTTCCTTGGGGGATAAAGATATTGGTGGTACCATGTTGAACATGTACGTGTTGCCTTGAAATGGCCCAGTCCTACATCAGATACAGCTGGAAAGCGCAACAGAGCGACCGACATTTTTTGACTTTGACATCGATTGGATTGTATTTCATAGACTTCCATTCCGCATCTCCAGAGATAGCACATTTGATAGTGTTGTAACCCTCTCTCACTGCCCATTGTTGAGACGCACGCAAGGGAGACACCGAATTGAGGTGGTATTCATGTACCGTAAAATTGAGGTTGGGATATGGATCTCGGACCCGTTCGTGTTGAACAGGTTGAGTTTGGAAAGAGTCCTCCGGCATAGAACTTATTGCACTAGATATGTGGTATTACAATCCCTATAAAGGCAGTGCAATAACCACGGCAAACTTACACGACAAGGTACTTAGACAAAGAATTTGCAAAACTGTTTGGTTGACTTATGGCACGCTATCGGCAAGTGCCGGAGCCCCTATTGGGCGCTGGCATATTTTTAAGGATAGCACGGATAACCCGGCGTGGCTCCCACAACACAACGGATTGGTCGTCAAAAAGACCATTCATGAGAGAGACTGAGTGTATTATAGGGGAAATACTGGCCGAAACTTTGCGCAGGCGCCCGTCACAGTAGAGCTGCATTCGCAATTTGCTTGCCAGAGAACACAATAAGCATCAAAAATAACATTAACAATCCCATTGCCGTCAGGTAGGCGTGAGTCAATGAACGTCTCAAAACCGAGGCCGGTGTATTACATCAGATATAAACAAAATTTCCTTTCCACTTTGTCTTGTGCTCCTGGAAAAACGAGTCGAATATAAGCATATCGGTGACCGCAAATCAAAATGCTTCTACTCACAATCTCCTTCGGTTTGACTAACATATCCAAGGCAATCTTCCCGCATTTCAAAGCATCCTCACATCGTTTCCAAAAGTTAAGGGCCTGCATCAATTGAGCATCTCGACCTATTGCGTCCTCAGAATGTTCCCAGATTTTCGTGACATGGGGAAGTTGCTCAGAGATAAGAAAAAACAAGGGGATCATGTCTTCCAGTTTCTTGCCTTTGGGCGAGAACCAGTAGGCCTCGAGCGCGGCTTTGTAGAAGACAATCGTCTGTTCCTCATCAAGTGGGTAGCTTTGGGCGGCTTGTATGTAGTATTCTGCGGATTGCGAGTATGCAGCTTGGGCGCCCTCAGAAGTGGTTGAGTTATGCCCCAGTTGCATGTAATGCCAGGCAAGGACACTTGAAAAGCAAGACCCAGTCAGATTTAGCGACTCATTTAACAGGCAGGGATATAAAGAGACGAACGAGAGAGCGTCGCCTTTTGGATACATCCAAAATGAACCCGCGAAGCCGATGTCGAGAGGCTCATCTGCGACATCTGGCGGATTAGCGTCTGTCTCTGCGATGAGTTCGCGGGCAAAATCTGCCATTTCATCGCTTGTAATATCTATGCCTTGCACCTTGTTTATAACACACTTATTGACACAGAAAAAATCAGTCTCATTTCAATGACCAAGAACGAGTAGGAATCACCGAGTGCATAGCCGCCAACTTCATACGCCTCGCCCCTCGAATGAACGTTTTAGAGAATATCACTCCACGGTCGGCGGCGGACACTTTTTGCCATGTACGCGCACCCCATTCAAGGACGTCGAGTGTACGGGAGTAGTACTCTATGGAAGTTGCATACTTTCCAGTGACTTTGGACAATAGACCGCACATCAGCCATGCACTAGAAAAACACTGTCGTCTTATAGAAAGAGTTAGGTGAATGTGTCAGAACATACCGAATGGTAGTGCTTAACGCAGGACGGACTTTGTGCCATCCTTCACGTTTGAGGCGCTTAGGAGCTTCTTCTTTGATTGTTTTAGCTCCCCATGTACCCAAGCTTTGTGAAGTTCTGCTTCGAATATCACTGGCGAAAACAACCCACTAATTAAACCGACGAATGGAAATTTCAAAAACCGACGAACCTTATTCGTTATATTTGATGATCCAATCCGAAGTATCAAAATGAAATACACGAGAGTCTCGCATCACTGCGTTGGAGATATGCACGAGTGTCTGATGATTACGTGAATAAGCTGAACAAAATAGTATAAGCAACCACGGAAACACTTACATCTGCCTTTCCCATGTATCTAGACTTTCCGTCTGCCGTAATGGTCTTTTCCAACTTCTTCATAGAGGTGACTCCTTCTTTAAATTCCTGGAAGATGTTAGCATATTAAGTGACCGAGAACGTTGATAACCGCGACTGCACTAACGCGGTGGGCTTGTAAGATCATGAATGCCTGAAGTAGAGAAATACCCAGGGGAGAGAAAGACGCAGCGTCAGATCTTCTGAAGTAACACTCATAGAGTAAATTGAAGTTCAACGAACACTAGATACTTTCTGTTGGGCGATCAACTCAGATTCCATGGCTGCTGCTCTGTGCCACGGCATCTGCTGGCCCGCAGGGACATGTCGCATCGTCTCATCTTGTATGAAGGGCGTGTCCTTATCCTTCTGCGCCTCCGCCAAACCAGCTGTAAACTGAGCACGAAGCTTCTTGTCGGTTTCGCTTGATTGCTCCAAGGGAGGGAGGCACTTCAGCGCGGTTTCCCATGCATTGACACTCTTGCCATACAACGCAAGTTGGTGAGAAGCGGTTGCGAGCCTTGACCACGCTTTCGCGTAGTTTGGGTCTAGCTCAGTGGCCTAGCGAGGTCATGGGATGCATCAGTGACTCGGCGTGGAGGCAGCGCAATCAAAATAGGGATGCGCACACCTTTCTTGCGTCAGCTGCAGCATCCAAATACCTGACGGACATGATCGAAGTGTGATGAAGTGCATTCGCGAAAGAAAAAGTGGCACATACTCTTTCGAAGCCAAGCTACACGCAGCGCGATTAGCGTAGTAAACAGCATTGGTCGGATCTGCTTTGATCGCTTCAGTATACTTGCGGTGCGCTGGCTGATACTGTTTTTGTTGGAAGAGCTCGTTCCCCTGGGTCTTGAGATCCTCGGCGTTCCGGTTACAGCTAGAATCCTTAGGTGGCATTTGCACTGTACCTGACTCCTCAATGAAGAAGAAGAGAGAAAGCAGCGTCAAAAACACGCGTCCATAGTCATCAACCGTACATACCTGTAGGAAGAAAGACAAAAAAGTAAGATAGTGGTCTGTAGAGAAGTGTTGCTTGCGATGGCCCAGATCTGGACTAGCACGGTTCAAAAGCACCGAGACGGGTCAGTTTTTCTGTGATAAAGAAAACTTTGAAACGGTGCTGATGTTCACGGTTGGGGGGGGGAGAATCTTAAGCTGGAGATCCGCACCGTGGCAGAAAACTTTATAGTATTGTGCACGAGGTAGGGGCTTTCAGGGAGCTTGTTATGTAAACCCCAACTGTACAGGTCGTTACTAGTTAGGAGGTCAGGGTCCTCCGAGTCGATAATTGGCCTCCCATTTTTCGGAGGTGGCTGTTAAGGGTTGGAATCTGAAGATATAAGGCGTCAGGAAGCCTTACCATACAAAATACGATGGTGGTTGCGACCAAGTTGCGGCAAGAGTTTTTGCAAGTTACTGTCGCCTCGTTGTCGCAATTTTGCAATATTGGCGTGAGAAGGAATGGGGCCCGCTGATTGGCTCAGCACTAGCGGGGAACCTTACGACCCTACCTCGACTTTACCCCAAACTACGAAGTCGAATGTATGCGTCTGGCAATCGAACCACCTTAAAATTGGGGTCTCTGACCAGTTTTATACTGCCTTGCATCCTGATTTTCTGCATGACCAACTCGGGTGCATCCCGAGCCTGCGTCGTCTACAGGGGCCTCTTAAAAATGTCCACTCTTTCACATACTCTAAAGGATCTATACCACACTAATTTCCGTGCTACAAAGGCTCCAGCTAAACGGAGCGCCGTAGTCCGAGAGTCACTTCGTGCATCGACGCGGTTTCACGGGTCAACTTCTAGAGTAGTAGCTGCTGAGTCGGCAAGCATCCGCCTTTGACCAACACGAACACGACCCAGGACGATCGCAGGTCCACCGGGGCCACAACTTGATCTTAATCTTAATCTACAGACCCGCCTTAACAACTGCATGCTGTGGTACTGGCATGGGAGGAGGAGAAAATAAGGACGAAGGCCCAAAGGAAGAAAGTTCCAGAATGTACTCTCCCAAGTCCTCAGCTGAAAGCAATAAAAAGAGTCAAGTAACCAACAGAGAGAGAGAGAACAAGGTCAGCAAATGGACAGTAAGCAAAAACGGAGGATAAAATACTACATACCAAGCTCTTTCGGCGCTTCCTGCGGTATCTACAATGCAGCACAAAGTCATTAGCCGCCTATTAAAACATCACCGAACAAGGAAAAAGAAGAAAAAAAACAACAGAGTGCTCAGACTCACCAAATGCCCGCCCCCAAGAATCCGCACATTCGTATCCCTCACACCCGCACCCGCACCGCTCTCCGCCCAATGCGCGCGCATGGACCTGACCCACACGCGTTCGCGCGTGCCCCCAATCTCATCGCGCAGCTCCCGCGCGCCCGGTTTGCCGGGCACACACCATCGTATAGGGACGTCGTCTATCGTCTTCTTCTGTTTCTTCTCGTTTGCATTTGGTGAGGATGAGCCGGAGGAAGAGACCGACAGCGATGACGAAGACCTGGACGCAGACAGCCCCTCAAATCCACCCCACCCAAGCAAATGAAACACCTCTTTCTCGGTGTGCACCTCCGCGAAGACCGAGGCTTCGAGCACCCCTGGCATTTTGAGCTTGAGCGTCTTTTTCTTGTCTGCCATGGGCTGGGGCAGCAAAGAAGAGGGCGCGGGCTCGGAGACGAAGTGCGTCCCGCACTCGACGTAGACTTTTAGCACAGCGGGATCCCAGGCTTTAAAAAACGGGTTCTGGGAGAATGAAGCGAATGCTTCTTCGCTATAGAGATGAGGATTTTTGAAGTCAGCGTCATGTGCGGCCAGAGTCAAGATTGAATCGAAGATAGTTTGAATAAGAACAAGAACAAGAACAAGATGAGATACGATCAGAGGATCAACAGTCAGTATACAGAGAGAGCAGAATAGATCGCCGTTCCAGCGAGTGTAGAAATTTACACACTACCCATTTTTTCAACAAGAAAGAAAGAAAGAAAGCAACACTCAAAAGAAACGAAAAAGACACTTACCGACTCTCCCATCCATCTCTCCTACTCAGCGCACCGAGCGTAATATCCGGCGAAGGGGACATACCAGCGGGGAGAGAGGGGGCGGGGCCTGGTTTGAGAATAACGGGGTCGATGAGGTAGAGCGCTGTGAAGAGGCTGGGATAGAGGATAGCCGCTAGTGCTCTGTGATTGGGTAGTGGAGAAGGGTTAAAGAAGATATAAGCAGGTACAGTCGAGTGACGGAGGTCGAGCAGAGCCGTGCAGAGTTAATAAAACAAGAACAGATGAAGACGCAGGCGGGTCCAATCAGATGGGTGAACAAATGCGGAGACGTGTCGAATCGTCGGATTGGGATCGAAGTGATTACAGTGTAGTAGAAGAAAGAATTGAGATGTAAGATACGTATTATGCAATAAAAGAATTGATGAGTACTAACGAAGTGCACCCGCCATACGAGTGGCCGGCAGCGACGAGTTTACGCGCCGCGAACCCGTCGCGTGCGCGTCGTTCAGTGCATTCCTGAGAGACACGCGAGAGATGTGTGGGCAGTGTCGATGCAGTGGCGGATGAAGGCATGAAGTGGAGGAGGAAGTTGGCGATATCTCGTCCATTATCTTGCCAGTCGACTTACAGAGAATGTGCAGTTTAGAGCGGATGACGTATGGTGAGGCAGAGAGACGTACACAATCCAGAAGCAGAGGCTGCGTTGACGACCGCTGCGTCTCCGTGCTGGATAGACTCCCATACCCACACCTCGTCGATCACACTGGAAACAGGTGAAGAGAGAAGATGCCCAAGCGTCGGTTCGAATATCTGCACCAAAGCCCTTCAAAAACACTCTATACAGACTGCAGAGTTCATGAAACGCACCTCCTTAGGAAACCCATTCGCGTGCGCGAAGAATAGTGTAATCCCTGTTCCATTCTGTTTCCCATCTTTAACATACCGATTCACACAATTCCACAACACGCGCGGATATCCATCCGTCTCTTTCACACTCCTAAACCTATCCAACTCCGCTCTCGTCTCCTTCAGAATACGTTTTCTCTCCTCCTTCGATACGCCGGGGGGTGGGGGTGCCGGAATTGGTACAGGACGAGTGCTGCGCAGATAGCATGCGGGGAAGAGGTGAGTGGTCAGCGTGTATGAAGAGGAGAAGATGGGTTTGCGAGGTGGGGATGGTAGGGCGGGTAATGGGTGGGGCAGGGGCTCAGGTGGCGGGTAGATGGGGAGGGGGACGCGCACAGGGGTGGGATCCCATTTGTAAGGCGTTGATTCGGGATATGAGTTGGATTTCATGCTATAAGAATGTGGGGAATAGGCGGGGGACGTGGATGGTGGAGGGACATTTAAGCTTTAGGAATGTAATCATCGATCGACGACTAAAACCCGGAACCCGGTTATAAATTCACATGCGGGTCTTTGTCAGACAGCAGAACCACCACTATCCTTTCTCTAACCCCGTTTTTCACCCTCACCCTCTACTTACTCGTCTTTCCTTGCGAACGATGTGTCATTGCTTCCCCTTCCATCTAAACTGATACCAATCTCATTGGGAAAACACTCCTCGGCATCCTTCTCAGAAAACTCCCATCGCCGCTAAAGCAATAGCATTGTACCACCCCCAGAGCGCCTACGAACACACACCTCCATGATTTAGCTGGCATGTCTCTCAGAAAGCATGTCGGTGTTCGTGGACCATTCGATCAAACTATGGGCCTGTACTCATCTTCTATTCATATCATTCAAGATTGTCAGTTCACTGGTGTTTCCAATATTCGTCATTCTAATACGACTCTACGTCGTGTGCTGAATCTGGAGCTTTGAATGTTTGACGCAACTCGCCATTTCTGCAGTGCAGCCTTGCTACAAACAAAAGTTCATGACATGCTGAATCCATAGCCACTATTCAGCCGCCGTCAAACTGTCGTTATCGTCTACCCACGCAAACCATAGACAACGATTGAAGTGTGACCCATGGTGCTTGAGCTCTAAACTCCCTCCAAATTTGGCGGTGGCCAATTCAATTGCTGCCAATGCCACTGACCGAACACGAACAGACCCCCATCTTCATGCTTTCACTGCATACTGTCGTAACAAGTTGATTGCACTGCCAGTGACAGTCTTTTTGGATTTCTATTCTCTCGCGTTTTTACAGCGCTGTACCCCATCTCGCCCCCACAAACGGTTCCATAGCTCCACGCCCCAGCGATGTATTAGCCGCACCATATCAGATTGATCATCATTGACATGGTTGTTGGCTTAAGGCAAACCACCATGTCGATATTCTATTCGATGAACACTGATATCGCATCGCTACATCCGTTTGTATTTCGACAAGCACTGCTCAGGCTTCACACCGCATGCCTCATTGTCTGCATTGCCAACTAGTAGCTCGAAACCACCCAATTCACTTGGTGGATCTACTACCATAACCTCTAGTGCCTACCGGTGCTCGTTCACAATCAGATATGATGTACACAGTTTCGCACTTTCCGAGACAAGGACAAGAACAATCATAACTTACGTTATTGTATCTCTCACAATAGTACTATGGGATACTTTTGTTTGGTTTTCGTGGTTGCTGTGAAGGTTATGAGGTAGCAAAGTAACGGCTGGATGTTTTGGAACGCAGGCATGATGTACGAAACACACAAGAAATGGAGTAGATATTTGAAAGTACCTGAACCTCTGTGGAGGCCTAATGAACGAGGCTACTTGCGACCAGTGCTCCTCAGGGTTTAATCCGGAGTAAGTCTTTTCTTAAAGTTGGCTTTCACCATTTTACCGTCGAGCACCACGACTCTGGACACGGTTGTGATCGAAATAGTCCTTCGGAGTGGCCTCTTAAATCGTTCACTCCGACCGCTCCTAATACGGATTCGGGTATAAGCGATTTTGGGCTATCGGGGGAGAATGATCATGGAAGGTGATTTATATGATATCGCGTCGACGCGGTGACATTGAATCCTTCAGAAGTGTATAAAATGATATGGGATCCTTTGCCATGAGCTGAGAGTGTGTGTTTCGTAAGTTTTACAGCGCCTTGCACATTTTCGTCAAAGTTGAAAGTTGTCTGCGAAAGCTCACGTGATAGTGTGCCAAACATCTGTGCACAGCCATAATCTCACGTTGATAAAAGATCTGACGAGCCTAAAACCACTTGCTCTAGTGTATTTGACCCTCTGCAATGAAGAAGTTGTTGGATCCGTCTTCAATGATGAACACGATGTTTAGTATTTAGTATTGAATTGGGGACATTGTGGAATGGTCAGATGGTGCACAAAGTAGTCCAAATTTGGAAGGTAGGATGGCTGGGCAACAAGAAGTTCGCGGATGTTTGGCTAAGGCACACCATCACGTGAGCTTTCGCAGAATTTAAATATGCACAGAGCTGTAAAGCTCAATGCATCACTTCTGTCATACGTCTTCTGATCCCATTGTCGAAGCGCAGGTTCATCTTTGCGAGTACCTTTCCTCTTTAGAAATGTTGGATGAAGGTTGCACCTATTGCACAATACCCAAGACACACGGGATCAAAACTGTTGAGACCTGCACGCTCGCAGGCGGAAAACCATGCTCCCCATGCGCAGATATAATCGATCTCAACGCCCAAATCGTCAAAGCAAAGGAAGGTCTAGCCAAGCTGCTAAACCGACATCGGCAACTGCGCCAGGAGAAAAACCGCGTCCATGAGCCGATTATACATCGCCTTCCACCAGAAGTAGCATCCGTGATATTCAGCCTCGCTTTGTCAGAGGTCCGCCGCGATCGTGATAAGAGACTATCTCGGCGCTTGAAGGTTGTCCCCGCCACCACCCCGCTTACGCTGGGAGCTGTATGCCGAACCTGGAGAAACGTGGCATGGGAATCCCCGTATCTGTGGGCGCGCGTTTCCATCAGCATCAACGCCATCCTCGAAGACGAGAATCGCACTTATCTAGATACCGCCCGAGAGTGGCTTAGTAGGGCTGGTCAGCTCCCCCTGGCAATACATGCCCATATAAAACCCAATCAGCTTATGTACATGCATCATGGTGGCTCGAATTTTTACAAAAAATATCAAGCCTCGCTGCTTTCATCAACGACCATCTGCCCCGCTGCCGGGATCTGGACATCGATTGTGGAGGTCTTCTCTTAGCACAACTCAACGGAGACGCGCCCATCCTCAACAGACTGCGGATTGCATCTAATTACATATGCGACCTCCCAGATGGTGGTCGCAGCGCGAAAATGCAGTTTGGCTGCCCTAGAGCCCTTCACGTTTCCCTAGCCGGATATCCTATCGAATCTATTAACATTGATTGGGGAAAGGTGACCCACTTCGAAGGGGTACTTGAATCTTCAAGAGATTGCTTCGAGCTTTTGAGCCGCGCCCTGCAGCTGGTTCATTGCCACTGGGACTTTGTTGAGTTAAACAGCTCCGACATTTTGTTTAAACATGGCATGATCAGCAAATCGATGCAGTCGCTCAAGCTTGAAGCGAATTCACACCAAATGCAGAGACTATTCAGTGCACTAGCACTCCCAGCCTTGACTCGCTTGGAACTTAATGCGAGACAGACCCCTTACCTCATTATTACATCGCCTCCTTCTTTCAACGCTCCTCTTGCAATCTCACCTCCTTGACGTTGAATAATATAAGCTGCAGCGGGCGAGATTCTATAACCCTCATGCTGAAGGCGGCACCCTCACTCAAGCAATTACAAATCCTGACAAAAGATGGTTTAGATTACGGCCCGGACATTCTTTTCCCCTTCTTGGGTTCAACCTCCGTCTTCTCTCAGGACCAGGCAATGATCCTGCCGAATCTCGAGCTACTCACCATTAGATTCTATGCTGACGTCGGATTCCCTTGGATCCATATACCAAAGATGTTCGGCTCCATCGTCGATATCAAACGCCCCCAAAAACGTCGTCCACTAAACACCTTACGTATCATCCATGACTGGGAGTGGGGCAACCATTGGAACATATCCCCTTTTAGAGCTAAGGGCCCTGAGATAAAGGAACATCTCAGTAACGAAATCGACAAGGATGTTGTACGCCAGTTACTTAAGATTGCAGAGGCCGGAATCACTCTCGATATCCGCGATGTCTACTATAAAATCGATCTGCTCAAAGCGGCTATGGAACGGCATTCGATAGAGGTGCCCACATGGTACAATATTAAGGTCAACCGCTCTGCTGCGCTCCAGCGCGCATCCCCCTTATTCCTGTGGTATCTGAGCATGATGGGGCGTATGAATCAGAATACGCAACATCAGAGGAATCTGCTGAGGTTCGCCTTCGGTCAATTCAATATGTATACATGGTTATTGACGACTCTATCAGGAGACCAATGCAGACCTTGAAGAACCAGACCGATACGACCTTGACTCAGATGAAAGCGACAGCAACGAAGAACTAGAGCTCGTGTCAAATGCTTCGGACCTGTCATACGACTCTCAGAACGATGATCTCGCTGCCCATGTCACCGGAGAGACCGCCCAAATGCTGTAGAGATTGATACTTCCCAAGTAAGTCGAAGTAATGACATAAGGAAACCAGGAATTAGTAGCAGTAATTCCCCCAACCGGAATACTATATTGACGCAGCCATACTACCATGGAAAGAGGCCGGGCTTATATTTTCAAGGTAAATGTGTACAGTCCGAAGATGGACATGTTGCATCAGTATGGATGCTTGCGTGATTGATGAGGCCGTTATGTCGAGGGCCAGATACGCCTCTCGAGGCTCTATTGCAACGATTTTGAAAATGGTTTTTGAGAACCAAGTTATGACGCAGAATCGGCCCAAGCCCATGCCCCATGCTCATAGACCTGGAAGATTACGGGGATCGCTCATTTTTTGTGAACCGACGGTCCGGCTCGAGAATAAAGACGAACGCACCATTATATATTAGAATATTTTATTATGGGATCTGGGGCCGTGGGCGCTAATACGTGCACTTAGTGGTACCTCCCAGGATCTTCATATCGCTGACGTGACTCTTACTCTAAATCTAACTCGATAGGATAGACTTAGACGTAGATGAATATCGTCAGAGTCTCAAAAGGACCATTTAGCTGAAACTACGGTAATTCCTGCAAGTAAAGTCCACTAGACCCTGATATTGTTTTTAAATTGCCGGTTTCTAGTCTTGTTCTCTTTTTCTTTAAATTTCAATCAGCAACTACACACAGCTGGATAATACAATAGAGTGGACCAGTTGGTAATGAGGCCCGTGCGTGTGACCGTGTGTTGTTCTTGAAAGCACTCATTGATATCGTTGTTGTTATTAGGGCCCACTGACTTACCCATGGCTACCGAAGGGCTTTTGTCATGAAATACTACAATCCGATATAATGGAGCTCCTTTTACTTTCATCTTCTTGATCTTTGTTCTTTTCCCTTTCTGTTTTATCCCTACTCCTTGGCTTCGACTTCAAAATATTCCACACATGTACAATAAATTGTACGAGTCACGACTCACTCCGGACAGAATTAAGGATACATATACAGAGTCTATGAGCAAAGCGGACATGACACAGCCTTTGAAAGTCAGTAACTGCATCCACTAATAACTTGCCTACATCGCATAGTACCGATCATCGGCGCTTAAGTCACCGCACCCAGTCAACTACTGACACCCGTCTCTTTAGAATCTTTCTCAACTGAGATCTATACCCCTGCGAATACCATCTGCGATATCAGAAACATCTGTATCGAGCACTCCCACATCTATCGGTGATATCTCAACCCCCATCGATGAGAAACGTGGCTTTCCTATACCACCAAACCAATCTTGGACGGTTGTCAAAAGGAGACAGCCTGCCTATGAAGCCGGGTCAGGAATGTTCCCTAACAAAGGCCACTACAGCGACATCTTCGAAACAGCGCTTCCATACGGCTCAGCGTCGGCGGCACTCAAAGTTATCAGAGTGAATGAGTGTGAGGAGCTTGATTTCAATTGGAATGTGAAGTGCGAAATTGCAGCGCTGAAAAGGCTGCAGAAGCATCGAAGTCCGTATGTAATGGAGCAGCCCAGGACAGTGAACGAAGAGGACGCAATTTGGTGGGACGAAGATCTTAAGGAGATCTATATTTTGCTATCTGTGAGTAATGCTAGTACACTCTCGTTGGTGCGGGAATGTTCTTACTTTCACGGGCTCGGAGGAGCTCGAACTGAATTATTTACTCATCCTAGGATCATTGCCTGACAAGTTTGGAGTTTATCATGAGTAATATGAATTCAGTATCCGAGACAGTCCCACAATCCAAGATGGTCCCCATACGGTTTATTAAGCTAGTCGCCGTCGAAGTTGTGCGTAACACTCTCTGTCGGTGCTATTGTCTACGCCTGCGATCCGACTTACACCCTTCTTTCATCGTTCACTAGGCAAACGGCCTCAATCATCTTCACTCGCTTGGAATAATCCACCGCGATATTGCTTTGGACAACATCTTCATGTCCCCCGGAGGACACTGTAAAATAGGCAACTTCTCTCACTCGATCACCTTCGACAAAGAGACCTACAAACGCGAACAGTATATGGTTACGACAGAGAGTCTGGCACTTTTTGAGTATCCTGTCTCACCACCAGAGTTGATCTCTGCGGGAAGCTATGTGGGAAAAGATGGCGCTGAGACATATACCTTCACCGAGAATATCGATATATGGGCGTTGGGAATCGTATTGTTGAAGTTGTTGTTTGTGGCTTTAGAAGACAGGGCTTTAGAAGAATTATGGAAACAGTTTAATGAACTGGAAAACTTGGAGATTCGGTTAGAAGAGACCCTGAGGAATCACATGCATTGCAGGAATCAGGTTCTGAGTGTAGTGGGATCCGGCGATCTATGCATTGATAGATGGACCCATGATGTTAATAAATTTATCAACCTGGTGTGTCTGTTCATTTGCTGGAGGCAGTCTTATCATATTAAAATAGTCTATGAAGTGCTGCCAGGTCAATCATTCCGCTCGTATATCTGCTTCGCACGCAATTCAATTCTTCGAAGCAGCAGGCTGGGATGTTCTTGCAAAAGAAATAAGTTGTATGTCCTGGCACCTAATACAAGTATTAGTGCGACTTGCTTGCTTACTTTTCTCCTATTTTCTCCAGACCACAGCTTTGTATACCCAGTTCCCAAGCTCGACTGTTTATGGGAGTCCTCTTTGCATCCAGAGACGCCAAGAAAAAGTGCCCATCTCAGCAATGATTCCAATGCTGCAGTTAAGACGTTCTTAAAGTCCTTTAACATCTCTTCTAGGAGAGATACGTTTAGCTATTCCTATTTGGATTAGGTGCTGGTACATAGATCTGCGATATTTATTCTTCGGAACGAAAGACATCCCACAGTGAATCTTTATATGCATAGGACACGGATAAATGATTGGTCTCTGAAGTCGACCTGGCGTTGTATGTTTGTTTGCGATTTCTGGATATTGAACTGTGAAAAAGAAGTTTAGGCTCATAGACGTATTCATTCGAACGGGCGCCAACTCCTAGTTCGCGAGTTTTTCGATATCAGGGGTTCGTTGCAGTATATCAATCAATCAGAACCTCGTCGGAATCCTCCGAAGTAGCCCATAAAGCGTGATGGGTATAGAATGTACAAATATTGCCAACGGTTCGAGTGCTCACTGGGAAAGCCGACGAGGGAAAGGTTTTTTTGTTTTTGTTTTTTTTTGTTTCAGAGGGAGATTCTGCCTGTTTCAGGGTCTCTGGCATCCACGCGAATTAATAATGGAAGCCGGCCAGTTTAAATAGCCTTATTTTGGTTATTTTAAACGAGATAGAAATCAGTTTTTTTATCAAAGGCGAAGTATATTTGATTCCATAATTCCTGGGACGACGATGTGATTCTACGCCAGGTACTACAAGCGGATTCAATGTTAAATGGCGCATAAAATTGCAGCGTTTGAGCCGAGTCAATTATGTGCACAAAGGCGGAAATCAGGAAGAGTGTCAAGGAATATACGAGGGAGAACTTTCGGTGGGGCAGAGCTGTGTTGGCAGTGGTTGATGTTCCTGCGCAATTTGATCTGCTCTGCCAATAAATCGTCAAGTTGTTTCTTCTTCTCCTGAATCTAGGTTTCCAGCTCAAGTCTCAAGTATTATCTGCATGGTTCCCCTTTGGAAATACTGCATGCTGCATACGCCCTCATGCCGTCCTCTGTTTGCTTACAAATTACAATGCAACACGCTCGTCTTAAGTTGGGATCAGTAGATCTTGTAAGTTTACCTTACAGAAACTGAGGAAGAGTACTCACACGATATACACCGTTGTTGAGTTGAAATGAAGTTGATAAGGCTTAGAATGGGCTTAGGTCTGCTTGGATCAAGCTTCAATCAACTTTGGATGTGATCAGACTTTGAACTTGATTCGGATCAACACCCGACTGTGGTTGCTGTCACATGATGACCCTAGGCCAACCACGCTTTCTCGAAAGTTTTTGGGTCTTTCGAACAATTGTCTCATGTCCCGCCTTCCTTCTCTTCTCCGGTCAACTGTCTTTCCTAAGAAATGGACACGCATTGAAGGGGGTCTACGGCGCGTATCTAGTCAAGGAACACCCGATACACCTGCCTACACGAGCGAGGACCTAGAGACCTTTCGAAGGCGGCGGAAAACAGACTGGAAACGAAGACAAGGAGTTAGAACTACCGTCTCTGACAGTCTATGATATAGTGTTAACCTTTTCATCACGACAGGGACAATCCTTTCTTGACAATGTCATAGTAACAGTCCGAGGAGGTCCGTTTTTCAGATTGCTTCAGTTCGAATCGAGAATCCACGATTGATATTTCAGGTTAGGAACTGGTGGTTCAGGTTGTGCCGCTTTCCACAGGGAGAAATTCAAGCCCTTTGGACCACCTTCTGGAGGAGATGGGGGACGCGGCGGAGACGTGTACATTCTTCCAACATCGCACCTTACGACTTTAAGCACGGTCCCCAAGAAGATCAGGGGTGAAAACGGTAGTCACGGCCAGGGGACGTGGCAGAATGGAAAGGCTGGAACCCCGCTAGTCATTAGAGTGCCAATTGGAACGGTCGTTCGACAACTTCCGTGGGACGACCCCAGACGAGCAAAGGATGCATGGGAGTCGGAAGAAGAATCGCTACAAGGTCTTGCCCCTTCCGAGAAACGCGAAAAAATGAGAGACAAACGATGGGTGCACTATCCTCAATATCACGAACTGAATGTCGAGCGTGACTCGTTCAAAGATGCAGAGGAAGCGTATTATAACGCAGAGAGAATACGAAGGTACGAGAGCAGACGAAAAGCTATGGAAGACCCAATATACCTCGATCTCGACAAAGAAGAAGGATTCGAAAAACCGATAAATGCACCTCTTGGGACGCGGCATCAAGAACATCTTGGTCATCTCATTGCCCCGGGCGGTCTAGGCGGCTTGGGAAATCCTCACTTTGTCTCCCCAGAGAATCGTTCGCCAAAATTTGCAACTCGCGGGATTGAAGGAGAACGACTGACATTGTCACTGGAGCTCAAACTTCTAGCTGATATCGGTCTCGTCGGAATGCCAAACGCAGGAAAGAGCACGCTGCTTAGAGCTCTTACGGGTGGGAGGGCCAAGAGTGAAATCGCTGCATACGCCTTCACGACGCTCAACCCTGTCGTCGGAATTGTTCGCGTAGCAGAAGACGGCACCTTCGAAGGATCCATCTCTGGACAAACAGTACATGACGAAACATGGAAAGAAGAACAAGAAGAAAAAGAAAAGGTTAGAGAGGGGCCACTACGCTACGGCTCCCACTCGAAATCAGATCGTAGAGGATCTTCCGGCCAATCTGGCGACCCCCATTAAACCTGGCCATCACTTCGATATCTTTGAGACCTTCCGTTTCACCATCGCTGATAATCCTGGACTGATCTCACGCGCGTCAGAAAATGTTGGTTTGGGCCATGCTTTCTTGCGTTCCATGGAGCGGTCGTTAGCACTTGTGTACGTGGTGGATTTCTCTAAGGAAAAGCCTTGGGACGAACTCTCCGTACTTCGAGACGAGCTCGAGAAATATCAACCTGGCATGAGCGAGAAAGCCCGTCTTGTCGTCGCCAACAAGGCGGATCTCTTGGCCTCTAATGAGGACCCGATTGCAATAGAACAGGCGAAAGAGAAACTCAAAGTCCTCGAGGACTACGTGATGGCCTCTATGACACTCCCGGATAGGCGATCGCTGGATGTGGTGCCGATTTCTGCAAAATTCAGTCAAAATCTGCCGAAAGTAGTTGGCTTGATGCAACGGTACGTTGAGGAAGAAAGGAAGCGTATGGAGGAAGAAGCGGAGTGATTTCCCATTATTCGGCGCGTTATCTATTCCATTACATGACATCTACTATAATACTAATGATGATGATATCGACTATCGATATTGTACCAACAAGCCAAGAGTATAACTTCAAGTCCTGGGTAAATCCTTCCTCAACTCCAGGATCCATGAAGACAAATAAGTTTCTCATATTAATCCGTCGTGTTTAAGACCCTACAACGGTATGTTTTCGAAACGACTTGAAAATCTAACGAATTAATAGGGCATTGTGCATCCTGAATTTACGGTTGGATCTATAGCTGAAGGAAGACCTTTATGAGGTCGGTGTGGTCAGAATGATGCGGACCATTTAACAACATGCCATGGACCCACTTCATTTCGCTCTCGGGTAAGTTGATCCGCGTATGCCTTCACGAATAGCCTTCCCTGGCCATGATGCACAATGCGTGTATGTTATTTTCGTCGTATCCTGGGATTTATCCTCAGGCAGCCAGTCAGCATTGGACAGTCTTGTGTCGAGCATCTGGGTGTGGTATTGGTATCTCCCGAAATGCACCATCTGGCATCAGCTGACCGGACTAGCTGACTTGCCTCAAGGCAGGTTACTCAAGGGAATCTTCTACCCCATTGCGAAATGCACGACCATCAATATTTCGTTCTATCTCTATGTAAGGTATCAATGGTTTGAGCAATGGCACCTGGTAACTCAAAACATACTCGCGCTCTTTTCAGGGACTGTAAACGAGCCAATTTCCTAGTTCGCCGTTGCCAGTCACCGCACTAACCTCCTCACTATGAATATCTTCTGGTCTAAAAACATCAAGCCACCGCAGCCACTCCTTCGATCCTTCTAGAGTATCGTGCTTGTCAACTCGTCGAACGTCCTACTTTGAACCCCTCCTCGCAGCTCGGGCCGATTTGATGATGTAAAATATCAGCATGCAGCAAGATGCCATGAAACTCGAGAGTGAAACGCATGTGGCTCCAGACACAAGAATAGGATGCTGCTGTTAAGCCTTTGTGTGACTTTTTCCTCTTTCTTGTATAACATCATGACATTTCGTGTACCGGCGGCATATCCCAAAAATAACCTCAGATGATTAGCCCATGAGTGGATCTATGAATTCATATTTCATTAAGTGAATCTTCATGCGATCTGTTGTGTGAATACAATCACCATCTGAAACTCTTGTTTTCACCCCTCTCCGCGGTAGCCATCTACCGTCCAAGAAGATACCAATTCGTGAAACTCGAAAAACATCTCATAGGGGGATCTGTCATCAAAGGTAAATCCTTTCAGCTTTTACTTGCTGCCAGTGTTGAAGATCAGCGGATAAAAGGTTGCGGTCGATTGATACACCCTCGAATCATTTAATGAATCAACTCCTTGCTTATATATGAATCAAGGGTATTACCTACTTCGAGAAGAGTCTAACACTCACCGGAATAGATAAATCTATAAGGAAATTATACCGCTTGGAGAATGACAAATGTAAAAATTGATCGACTCCGTATTGGATCGCGTTCGACGCGCACCTGTCAGTCTCACTGATAAACTTATCTATATGAGATTGACCAGAATTTACCTTAATTCGAGGCTTCCAAGTGAGGTGGACTCTCACTACACTGACCTACGCTGTATTCGAGTAGTATTAGTTCTAATGAGTATTGGATGCGACAAAGTCGGAGTGTTTGTGGCTTAAACACTATGCTTAGATACTATGCAAACACCCTCGGATAAAAGATCAATTACATGTTATGTGAACAGTTTTTCTATATTCCCAGACACGTCGAAGACGTCAGAAAATATTGCCTACAGGTAGAAGCTGCCTCTTTTATTCTCGTCATCCGACTATTGCCGTTGTTGGTTCTAGCATCAGATTGAATCCGAATGATGAAATTATAGACTCCTCTTCGTTGTGTGTGGATATTTTATCTCAAGCGACTTTACGCTACGTATCAGTAAGTCCATAGATCTCCGAGTGTAGTGCAGTGTAGTGTGCAAGCTCTCTGGCTTCTCGATCAATGTTCGCCAATTCCGGCAATCATCTATTCAAATACGGAATTCCTACCATACTAGGGCATTTGAAACGCCACCGACGACCTAAGTGAAGTGGTTATCTAGTGCAATGGAAATCCATAATTTGGATTGACGACGGTCACGAACGCCGCATGATCTGTTAATACTGTTGATACATATGTAGATGTGTGATCACGCATTATTTCAACAGGAAGGCGTTGTTAGTATTTACAACGAAGTCGGACGAGATACACTGATGGACTCCTTCAAACTTATTCTTCCCACATTATTGGAATTTTCGATGGTGAGGAATAAGGGGCACCTGCGTTTTTATTCGTAGATGTGACAGAATCGAAGAATCGAGATCTCTGAGAGGACGTAGACGGGACATAATAACTTGACAGACCTTAACACGGGTGACACCGCACACATGCATACTGTATCTCAATGGATGTCTTTGGGTGCTCACAGCAGACATGAGCAACGCAGAGTACTTGTGGATATCGACAAATGAACCGAAATTCAAGTGTTCAATATCCCACCACATCAGGTTCGTTCGGTGACCCTTCTAGTGCTAGGGACTCTGCGGCGAGTTTCATTCTCCACTAGTACACAAGTACATGTATACTACTATGGAGCCAGCTCAAGTTGCTCTGGATTCCTGTGCGATTTCATATATCTGTCTTTCGAGAACATTCCAGTTGGTCACGCACACCAGGGTCATCTCACCCTGAGACAATCACGAGGGGAGGTAGAAAGAGCCAGTGCCAGTGAATGTTTGGGGTCTCCTCGATCAGACTTGGACGAGTACCTTACAGTCAAGTCATCCTACTCAACCTATCGCGCTGCACCACCCGGTGTCCTAATTGTCAATATTCTGTGCCGATAACATAGCTTATCCGCTTATGCGAATATACGGAGAATAGACGACCCGACAGGTGGAAGCCTACCGGCTGCCCTCTTATCAAGTCTTCACACTTGCCAAGCCCGTACTTGACAATGTCCCAGGTGAGCACTTATCGTATCTTGCTATTAGGAAGGAAGCTGGACACAGATGGCGTTATCGTAGCAGGCACCTCCGTGGCTAATTAATGCCATTCAAGATACTCGAGACAGATATCCAAATGACAGAATTGATTTTATCTGGCGCGTAATAAACAGTCATACTGGCGCCCGGGAATGGCGTATAAAATGCTTAGATTGTCCAGGGAAGGTGGGTTGACCGATGGCTGATTAACTCTTTTATCATTCTTACATGGTTTTGGAAGCTTTATACACCTGGACCTGGAGAAACATTGAGTAACTTCGAAGTTCATGCACTAAACCGTCAACACCGCACGCGCGTCAATGAACGCGTTTCCCAGTCTCAGACAAATGCTGATGAAGTCAATGCCTAATAAAAACACCGAAGGCTTACACGTACTAGGGTGCCCAGATCGCCGCAGCTAGCTATTCACATTTTGAAAACGTGTTTGATTAGGCATGAAATATCTTTGTTCAACTTGTCCCATGGTCGTTGCGGGACAATTCAGCACCGTACATGATATTTTTCCCAACGCTAAAGCTTTGATGTTTGATTATCGGATCTTTATCAAGATTCAGGGCGAGAAGAACTAAGAAGAAGCGATAATAATCCGCTGTAGATGCAAATTCATGCCTTGATAGAAGTCGGAAAGAGCCTTCCCGCTGGGACTAGGCCGCATTATTGGAGAAGAGGCAGAGTGCGTGCCATTATACACTTGAATGACTGACATAACCATAACTCCCAACTGGCGTCGCAGAGAATCTTGTTCAAGGTGCGAGGTACCGAGACTGCCCCAGGAGAACCTGTCAACCTGACCATGCGTCATATTCTCTTGCGACGCCTCAATCACTGAAGTACTGTATTTGCTCATATTCCCGATAGCTAGTAATAAGTAGCTTAATTCTAAAAGGGTGTAGATGTCAGAAGAAAGGAATCTACCTGGTAATATGCGCTGGCTTGTTTAATTTATCCATTATCTCGCACCAAGTTGCCACATATTTTCTGAAGTCCGCGGCTATGTCAGATCATGCGATTTAAATTGCGTTCAGGTAGTGAAAAAAGCACGTCCCTCTGAGGAGGTTTCAAAATTGCGGTCTTTTCTGTCCAGGTGCGGACTCCACTTTTCCCCATACGCAAGCATGCTATCGACTCCAAGTTAGAGTTACAACTTTGTAGTACTCGAGTACCTCGCGGCTAGGGCACGTCTGAGATCTCGGGACCACACGAGCCTTGCGATGATACAATGTATAGCCAGAAAGTCCTAGTTTGATTAATGTCAGGGGATGCTAAAGTTTCTCACAGGCTTCTTCGCTGCTCTTATATATAGCTGCACAATACGTCCACGTTGCAATATCCATAGATATCTCACTGACAGCCTACATACTTTGGAAGCTTAAACTTTTGAGAAGCTGGTTCGGCATATTCGGAGTTCGGTGTACTGTGCGTTTACATCGTATATACACCTAAACTCCTGCGCACAGAATGCAGAAAGGAAAGGAACCCCTGATAACAGGGGGGAAAGATCAGTTCTACTGCTGATAACGGGAGATTCTCAGTCTGGCTACATACTGTGGGTGCATTACACCATGTTGTTTCTACTCGTAGGATCTGGTAATCCAAGCTGGTGGTATCCAAAGGATTAAACTTGAAGAAGAGCCTTGGAAGAGTCTCGTTCCTATTCCCCTTCGGTCTTTTAGCTTTACCTTCCCACAGACCCTTGAGCAATTTGGACCATATGAGGGCGTTGGTGCCTTCATAATCTATGTACCTTTCTTGGATTGCCGGGCACATGCCGTCTATCCCCTTCGCGGGACAGTGAAAACGACGGTTAGCTCCCGCAACTCTCATCCCTTGCTAATTGTGTCAAAGTCAGACGTCACAGAAGCTAGCCATGTGTACGTGGCGTCGCTCAGTTGCCGACTTGAAGTTTTTTCCCTTTAGTTACTTTCGTAGTATACTACTTATTCTCATAGTGGCCTTCAGCTTGAACCTTTACGTCGGTCGATGTCTGTTTGAGTACTCTACAACGTATCATCGTATCTGTTTATGTGAGTCCTTTAATTTAGGCCTGGCAGAAGTCTACGGCTTTCAATCCATGACTTATGCAAGTGACACCTCACGTCGTTCTTCTGAGTCAAACCATATCAGGGTATGGTAGATCCTCATGGCATACTCTCTCGTCAGGAACATCGCATCGGTGACACAGGGAGACCGAAGTTAACTCTGATGATCTTCGGGCCAATGTATGTCCTGATAATGACTCCATTGCAGTCGAGATCCAATACGAACAAAAGCGTGATCATGAAGTAGTCCCATTAGCGAGGAATGGCGAGGAGCTTTTAGGAGAGCTGGGGAAGGGAAGTGGGGTGGCGGGAAGGCTGGGAATCGTAGAAGTAATTGATCGATTGATGACGCCTATAAAACAATTCAAAACATCTTCAGTAAATAAACGTTTCCTTCGCATCACATCTGGAAAGGGAGGCCAATAATTTTGAACGTAGTCTAGTTGGCAGCGGTCTGCGGTCCGAGCCCAATATATCATGCCATTGGGTCAATAGTTCTGCGCATTCCCGTTGCAATAGGAGCTGATCAGCTACGTATGAGTTTACTTTATAACAGCCAAGCAGAGTTATGATACGTGATTCGGCATGGAACAAACGCTGCAGTTACCTTATTAACGAAGATGATCCGGGATCCGGAGAATAATTAAATTGTTACGCCTACAATTCCTGCCTAATACCGGGGCAAGTCGATCCCAAGACTTCCAAAGAAGCCATTCAGCTGACGCGGAGTGGGGCTTTGATCTTTTGGGGTGATGATCATTTGATCCCTTTGCAGAAGGAGAAATACATGACTTTCAAACTCGTACGGCGAAGAAGGATGGCGACGAGGAAATACTTCGGACCAGAGAACCATGGGGATATGTTAAGTCGTTCAATCAACTTAGTGATTGCTTTAAAATTTGTTGCCACTGCTTGTAGGTATCCATAGGTGTCGAGTTTTCAGAGCATAGACGGCATCATGATTTATCTACAGCAATATCAGCCCACATCCTACTACATCCCGCTACATCCTGTCGCACACGATAACAAGATAACGTAGGGTTAACGTCATGTCCAGATGGGCTGATGGATCACGCGGAACCGGTCCGAGGCAGAACAGCGCCAACATATAAAGACTTTGGCCGCCCCCCCTGTACTACTGGGTTATCGCTCTGGATCTTCAAGTCTTCGTATACCTTTAATCCTATGTAGCTCAACCGAATTTTTTTTGGATGACGGGGGCACTATCGAATGCTCTGACATATGCACCGGCAAAGAGCGAAATCCAGAATTAACTGGATAGAACGTAAGTATACCCAAAGCCGTATTTCTGTCTGTTGTTCTTTTGTTTGTTTTCAGGTTAACTTTGGAGTTGTGCTTAAATCTTTCAGGCAATCTGCGGTTATGTTTTTCACTGTCTTGGGACCCTGCGACGGCATGGCATTTGCCGAGTGCGCCGAAGGGAAGTTCCAGGTGTGCGGGTCAGAGTGCCTCTTGGGGACACGAAGATCTTACAAGAAGCACTTTGTAGAGAGTTAAAAAAGGATTTTATGAAGCATAGAAAGAAGACTCACTACACGCTCAAGTGCATTTACATTACCTTCACAGCACACGATAGCATCCTGTGAGAATTTGTAATGATTTGAATTGAATTAAAATTTGAATAAGAATCAGCTTTATTGATTGATAGATGTCGTATCTTTGAGAATTTGACTGACTATCGGGCGCTATGCAGTATATTTTTATAAATTTTAATTCGGGCTTCTTGGGCAAGTCACAGCTGAAGCTGTTGATGCTATATTTAACCTGTTAGCTGCGTAGAAGGACCCCGAACACTCCACTTTGCTTGAGATTTACGGAGCGTTTGCCATTTGGAGTTGTTCACCAGTTCCGTGACGCGCTGTAAGTACACCAGAAACAGAGGCTACATACACACGTATCGACCGAAAGAATCACGAAAACGCTGAGTCTACTCAGAAAGCAATCTTCAACGAGTTTCAAGAGCTTGAGAATTTAATTTTGTATCCATGATTCCACATGTAAGAAAAGATGCACTATCAGTTCTGAATACGTAGTGGAAAGGTAATGTTCTCGAACCATTTAGGCATAAATACAATGCACTCCCCGGCGCCTACGAAAGGACGATTGAGGTCCCCGGGACTGTCCACGGTGCCGGCGCTACTAATTGGTAATTACGAGCGTCTACTGACAGTACCTGCGGTATGCGACGGCAAACCGCTCTAGGCCGCCGAGGTTGAGTGGTACATGCGCATCACAGATTAACGAGAATATTGTTGATTCTCGCGGTGTGCATATGATGGAGCAGACGCGTGTACCCAGTCCACGGTGTCTTCATATTAATTTCGTCGCCAATGTGCTTCTTATTATAGCACTTCGATTTCATGTTTCGTGGAGAGCAAGTCCGGCCCAGATGAGCTCTTGGTCACATCAAATGTAGAAGCTTTCTATCTTTGAAGTATTGAAGTGATTAATACAACAGACTGACTGAAGAAAATTTTTGAGGTGGTGATTGATTACAGTCGACGTCCCTTCAAGTTTCAAACTTTAGCATCATAAGCTGCTCCTTTCGGACCACTTAATGAGGATTGCTTAGCGCTTAGAGTTTAGTATACGCTGAGCCTACTGCTATTAATATGCTCTTAAGGTATCTCATCCGCTGATCGAAAGCCTGCATCCAATTGAAAAACTTTCATTGAGGTCATAGAGAAAAGGTCGGGCTCCCATTCACAGTCGGACTCGCCGATATCATACCTCAAACGTACCTATCTCTAAGTCCCAGTGGACAATTACTCTCAAGTACAGTGGCAAATGATGACCGTGACCGTAGAGGCTGTGGTGGTCATAACTGCTGCGGATTTAACTTGTGGGTTACCATTATCTACTATTCTCGCCAACTAATAATGTCGTGTAGGCATAGGGATACCCGGTGGACAAGATATGTAAAGACCAAAGTATGAACATCGTACTCACATATGCGCAGTTATTGCCATTACAGAATGCAATTTTCCGAAGACCTAAAGGCTGACCATCAGGGTCACGGTTCGCGGTAGCATTTACAAGCAAAAATTAGAGCCGGCCAGCTTCGGCTAGACAAGTACCGGTCCTAACTGGCCTGGATATATTTACGCGTTTACCCATTTACCCACAGATACGTACAAGACAAAACTAACTTTTTCAAGGCATACTGCCACAGTGCTTGTGGTTATTTTGGGATTTAAGTTTTGCGTGGAGGCGAAAGGAACCCTTGGCCTGCCAGGGTTATTTTTATGTTCGTGCACTGGGGATGTGGTGGGTTATAAATAAAATCTCTCTTTTAGACTGGATAATCATCAATGGGTGTCCTTCTGAATTTAATGCCGCTTTCAATAGATAGAGAGCGGGTGTGAATTGTACCCAGGACGTTGTCGTAATGTAATGGGTTCGGTAGAGCGTCCCGGGCAGGGAGGTCGTAATTCGGAATACAGCAGTTATGTTTTAATTCTGCATTAGTGAGATTATTATGTACAGTATTTGTAGCTTGCGGTTCGTCATCTGTGGCTCACCTACCGAGTCTTGATCAATGTAGGCTAAGTAAGAAGACTGTGACAAAGCTGCTGTATAACGTAAGTACGTGATATACAAGACTTGAAGAGAAGATTGTCGGGAGGTGGTCAATAATAGCCGTCTGGTGTGCATACGTCGAAGTATCACTGTCGCTTCTCAGTCATGCCTGCTCCCGGAAACTCGCGAACATGGTGGCAGCGGCATTGTCGTCATCTTCAGAGGCGGGAACGGAAGCGGAGACGGAGGCGTCAGATGTCTGGATTATATATTTATTGTTAAGCTGGCGTTTGCAGTTTAATTCTGTTGACGTTACATCTGGGGAACGCACGAACGTAAATATATAGATGTACGGTATCCATCATGAGCATGACACTTTGCGTGGCAGCGTCAGGTACCTTTGAATAGTAGTCGATTTCAGGGACTGAGGAACTGTAGGTAGGGAGGCGAGAGTGGAAATGTTGATGTCAGATGAGGAAGAACTTTTTAAGACGTTTGGGACTCATAGAAGATTAGGGCAATCTGAAAGAGGGCCTTATTCAGATATGGTTGTCGGAAGGGTTAGAATCTCTTGAGTGTCCGTGCTGCTGCTGTCGGTGGCACTGACTAGATAACATCATAAAAAATGATTGGGTGCTCTTACTGGGTGCTTATCATGACATGGATGGGTTTATATCTTCCGCATTATTTTCAAGAGTTTCTTTTGCCTGTCGTGAGTATATCGTGTATACTTACCGCAGAAGTTCGTTTTAAAGTGCTACTGGGTTGATGTGCGAGACCTGGATCCTCCGATATAACTAGGTTCCTGAGAAGAAGCTTGGCTGCGCAGAAAATATGAATGCATCGTGCGTCGTGTTTTGCAATGAAGCGTCGAATCCGAACTGAGTTCGACATGGCAAATTAAACTGATGGACCGATAGATAACAGTTGGGCCTTCAGATTCGGCTTTGGATTTTTATGGCAGTTTTTTTTTACGCTTGGGAAGTCCATGATGATAAATGTACGGGGCCCTGGGGCCTCGAGGCTCAGACATATAGCACGGCATCTTGCGCCATGCCGCGCCGCCACTTGACTACGGGGGTACATAATCCTATTTCTGGAGGATTCCGTTTCAGGTTGTCAAGTGAGATGTATGTAGGGATGTAGATGTAGCGTCGAATGGGGAGGGGTCCAGGAGGAGCCAGAACCCTTTTCGGTGTCAGACAAGTAGCATGATATCGGAGTAACCCGTCATTCGCGTGCATCGAAATGAATTGAAAGTTGATAGAGAGATCTCGATTGTGGATTGTACTGGCACATACTGTAGAATAGTATATAGTGAGTGGTTTGTGCGCAGGCCGTCGTCACTGTCGATATCGATGTCGATGATGATGGTGTTGCTGCTGCTGCTGTGGGTGAGCAACGGCCGAGGGGGAAATTGACAGGTCTAGTGTTGCTCTGACCAAACGCGTATATCGAATGTTGGGCAACCGAAACAAGCAGGAGAGATCCATGGACAACGGGTGGATGAAGGGGGCGAAGTGATCACATTTGTGGACTTGTAAGCAACTGGTGAGAGAAAGAGAGAGACGGGCCGAGAGAGTGTAACGTTATGAGTGCCTAAACAGGGGGGTGACATGTATCTCCCAAATTGAGAGAGCGGAAGCTAATATAAGGGACGGCACGAGCCGCGGCAGGGGATCTTGATCTTTGTGACATTTGTCACTCTGACCCTGACCTGTTGGCCGTGTTAGAATAGATATCAAGCACTCACGCCCACAACACAATCCCTCCTCCCCCAACTCATGGAGTCCCCAATACCTCCAGCCCAGCACACCAATCCCCCATCCTCCGCCAATCAGCAGAATGTACCCTCATCATCAACGGGCCCGTGAGTTTTCCTATATGCCTCCGATACATCATAATGTCAATCTTCGTCCAGTCAAATCAGATCCAGAATCACTGTTGTATGCGCTGAGGTCCGCCGGTTCTTATTTTAACAGAGTGTGAAAGTGTACTGACCTGTATTTACGCTGGCATGCATAGTGTAAGCGTCTGAAGCTCAAATGCGACAGAAGAGCGCCGTGTGGCAGTTGCACGAAGCGCGACACCGTTGTGAGGTGTATATATTCACCTGCCGCAGCGGAGAAAGTGTGAGCTCGGTTGTTTCTTTGTATTTCACCCAGAGTCGCGAAACGAATCTTTTTGAATTTTAGGGACTTGCATTCACTGAACAATCGACTTATTCAAGTCGAAGCCATCCTCCAGATGATTACCAATGGGCAGCAACCGCCTGCGTTTCAATCCGTGTATCCAGTAACTGGTTCATACCCATCTGGGACTGGTTTTAGCAGTACGACTGCTAGTAATGCTGCAAATAATAACACCCCTTCGTTTAATACGAATTCGACGTCTGTATCACAACAACCGTCGCCGCAGCACCAACATCACCACCACTACGCTGCACCGTCATCTACGACAAATGACTCTCGACTTATGCTTTCCCCACAGGATGTATCCACTATATGGCTAGAAGACCTTGATCTGGGTATCTCGCGGATTACTTCCTCCGCCACTTCGAATACTCCATCGGCTTCGAATTCGCATACGAATTCTTCGCAGCAATTACATATGCATTATCCGCACACGGCTTCAAATGCAGGCAACTTAGGTTATATTAAACTGGAACCATCGTCTATTGACGTCGACTTTTCTTATCCGCCGTCTAGCGATAGTAACGCCAACATCAACAATAGCCATGGGTTCGGGCGCTCGATTGTCATAGACATCGATTCAAATGCCAACTCACACATCCCATCACGGTCTTCTACCCTCCACCTGCCCAAAGGGCAAATGTCAATTACCTTTCGCAATACCAGCAACCGCAGAACCATCCCCGCGCCGGCGCATCCGGCTCTAGTTCTGGTGCCCCGTTTCACTCATCATCTGTTGCTGCTGCACAAGCGCAACTCCTCCTCCCAGCGCTGAGCATCTACTACCCCGTTCCATCCATCTCTCCTCCAGGCTCGTCGCCCTCTTCATCCGCTGCGTTCCCGTTCTACCAACCCGCTCACTCACATACGCCCCCCACGAACCACTTTACGACTGCTTCTAGTTCTACGATCAATCATTCTTCGACCACCGCGTGCA
Organism: Psilocybe azurescens; assembly: GCA_023853785.1. NCBI lineage: Eukaryota > Fungi > Basidiomycota > Agaricomycetes > Agaricales > Agrocybaceae > Psilocybe > Psilocybe azurescens. Next base: position 164,581 of record JAJIRX010000721.1, on the reverse strand, counting down.
CTTCGCCAATTTCAAATCACACGGCTACTTCCGCCACGACCGCGAGCACGTCAAATTCAAACGCGTCTGTCAACGGATACATTTTCCCGTCCCAACTGCAAAACCCCAGTATAACCCTCTCTAACCCACAGTCAAATCCGCCTCCCGTCCACACCCCGCCGGCCAAACAGACCACAGGCAGTACAGCGCAAGTAACACCGGCCTTACTCGCTCTCCTTCCGCCTGTGGAGCGATGCAAGACTCTGTTGGAGCGTGCGGGCGAGGTGTTGAGGGTGCGGCCTGTACCGCTGCCGTTGCCAGCTGGGTCGGAGCTGGATCTGAACGGAGTGGATGGTGGGGTGGACGCGACTATGGATGCGAACTCCGACTTGCACCGAGATGGGATGGACGAAGCCGGGATTTGGGACTGGGACGACGCTGGGAGGGGAGGGGATGACGAATGGAACGGGAATGACGAGGTCGAGGACGTGAGTTGGGAGGACGGTGCAGCTATAGCTGGGAGACGGAAAGGAAAGCACAGAGAGAATGGCAGGCAAACCCGAAGAGGCGGGGGTGGAGCGCAAGGCCGCGTGCAACAAACAAAAATGAACACGAACAGCTGGAAGGCATTCGAGAGCCGCTGTGTTATGCTTCTCCTCGGCGGATCTAGCTCCGGGCCAGCACACCTAGCTCGGATAAAGCGCCTGCAAGAGAGGGAGCGGGAGCGGGAAAGAGAACGGGAGAGGGAGAGGAAGGAGCGAGAGAAGAAGGAGAAAGCGAGAGAGGCGCGGCGGGCACGGCAGCTTTACTTCGGGGGTATTGTTGGATTGCAAGGGTCCACTAATTCGGCCTCCTCGTCGCACGCGCAGGCTCAACAGCCCCAGTCCCTGCTGCAAGGACACCAGCATCATCACGAAGATACTGAGATGGAGGACGCAAGTTCGGGCTTCGGCACGAGTGTGAGCAAAGACAAGGACGGCCCGCGACCGACGTCATCGTCATTGTTCTTCGATGACTTTGCGACGAATCCTGCTGCAGTTGCTGAAGATGCTAGTGCAGGCGACGAACAGTCGCTGACGTTCTTTGCGACAATGTGCGCTGCACTTGCCATTGGTGCATTATCCTCCTCGTCCCCATCCCCGCCCTCCTTGTCACCTAGATCGACCTCTCTTCTCGGCGGAAACACCAGTACGACCTCGTCTGTCACCACAGACAGTGCAGCGTTCTTCTACGCGCTCTCCCAGCAAGCTTTAAGCGTCTGGGATACTCACATCTCTTCTTCATCTTCTAGCGCGAGTACTGGGATCGAAAGCGATAGGGAAGAGTCGGAGGCTGACAAAGAGCGGTCAGACGAAAAGGAGATGGAGAGGATGCAATATGTCCTGGCCTGTATTGTCGGTGTTGGGTACTTGCAGCTTCTGTCCTCGACGTCTGCTGCTGGCAGAGGCAAAGGTAAAGAGGACCCAAGAGCGGAGGAAGGGGCTGTCGTTCATGCCTTGGTATGTCCTTTTTTTTCAAAACAAAAACCCTACCCTTTCTATCAGTGTTTTTCGTTCCGTTCGCGACCTTTCATTTTGGGTTTGCCGAGTGCAAGAAGGGGCAGGTCGAGGTTGATATTTTTATATTTTTCTGACACGAATCTTTATTTCGATAGGTGGGCAAGGCGGTCAGCGCCGCTCGTGCAATAAGGGTCGGTCGGGAGAGCTCTTCAACTTCCTCCTCCACCTCGCCATATTACGGTACTCGGAAGAATAAAACGGGTACAGGTGATAAACGGGGTAGTATCAGTGTTGGCCTTAATGCGACTGGTTCTGGATTGGGGAGGCGAAGGAGGGAGAAGGACGGTGTCGAGGCTGAGAGAGAGAAAGCGAAAGAGATGGAAGACCGAGAACGACTGGAAAAGGAGCACGCCAAGGAGGAGTGGAGAAAAATGCTGCTTTGCGAGGTCATGTTTTTGGATCTGTGCGTCGTCTTAATCTTCTTTTTTCTCTTTTCATGTTTCGGCTGCCTTTCTTCTACGATTTGTACTGAAACTTTACATGTTCTTTTGCTTCATAGGTTTACGTCGGATGCGTTTGGCTTGCAGCCACATATCACTTCGTCTACATATGCTTCTGTGAAGCTGCCTTCCTCCACCTCTGCCACTTCCTCTTCGGACTGTAGCTCCACTGCTGCTGCATGCTATGACGACGGCATCGACGACGACAAAGAGTCCAACGATCTCAGTGTTCGACCTCGGCGCCCATCTTATCACCAGATCCAAAGCCCTAACGACGAAGACATGGATGCAGGAGTGGAAGGGCATTCTTACCTTGGTGCTCGATACAAGTGTGTTATTTCTCTATACGGGCGAAGCATCTTGCACTCACGACAGTTACTCATTTTTTCCTCTTCCAGGTTGGCGCAGATTGCTCAGCTGATCAAGACGCGGGTTACGAACCCTGATTGCTGTTGTGGGTACACGCTAGATCAGGCAACGTCTCTGCAGGACGCTATCAGGAGGTGGCAATCTGGGTTATCCACGGCTCTCAAACTCCCGGTGTCGGTATCAGGGATCTCGGAACACGACGTACCGCCAAATACATCGATTCCTATCGAGAAAGAAAAAGACAAAGCGATCCTCAAAATGCAGAGCTGTGAACTTTCCATAATGGCCAACATGCTCCTTGTGAAAGTGTACACGCCCTTCCTTCGGAACGCGTCAACGTCAGCAGTGGCAGCTCGATCTCCTTCTCCGTCAACAACAGCAACAACTCCATCGCCCACTGGGATCTCAGTGGCGTATCAAACGACGATGCAAGCGGGACAGGCCATCGTGCGTGCTGCGAAAATCCTTCAAGATGTTCGAGCGAAAATGCCGGGAGGCGCGGACGAGCCGTCCTCGATCACCATTCCAAGCTTGAACACGATTGCGAGCCCCAGCTCCAGCACAAACCTGACTACGGTAGAAGTTCTGCCTGCCGTTTTCGACTTTTACCCTTTGGAAAAAGTAGTGTTTGATGCCGTCGTCATCTGCGCACACGCCGGTCTCGTGGCGGGACAGGGTAATTTCAAGCCGTCGTCATTGTCGGCCTTGGCCTTCACAGTCGATGGCACTAAGGGGGTGATGGAGGATGTGAGTGTGGGGCTGAACATACTGTCTGACATGTGTGCTGGGCCTGGACGCGGAGTTGGAGAATCCCAGAAAAGGTTATTGGAGCCTTGTACAGGCGTCTCTCGCTGGCCCGGAATGGATCAGGGGGTCTGAACTCGCTCAAGAGGAAACATGCTGAGATTGAATTGATCAGTCCTTTTGGTGGTAAGACTTTTCTTGATTGTGATCAATTGTTTTCTGTTACTGATGATATCATTTCAATTTAGATGTTTCTAATGGTTATTCGACGATTGCGAACGGAGTTGGCGGTGGCGGTAATGGCGACACCACGCCATCTGACTTCGACTTCGGCCACAATCACAACGGTCATCAAACCAGTACCAGCCAATTCCAGCAGTCTCTTCCTAATGGTCTTGCAATAAACCTTCCGGCGACGTCATCGTCTACAACGTCCCGTTCCTCTGTTCCGCCAAACTCTGCAATTACTCTCACGACCTTCCCGCAGGATCGCATGCAACGTAGCGAACAGCAAAAGAAGGACCTAGTGTCTTCTGTCGCTGCCGCCAGGCTTAACGCTGCGGCAGCAAGGAGCTCAGAAAAGGATCACAGCCAGGACAAGGAGAAAGAGAAGAAACATGGAAAGAAGTCTCACCCGGTTGTAGGCATCCGCGTCAGGCCTGGAAAAGAAACCCATAATTCAACCTCATCTCGTTCACGAGGGCAATCTATGTCCGGTCCTTTGATGACATCAATACCTCGGCCATTACCGTCTGCAAATGGTCCTTCTGCCGAAGCAGTTCTGGCGTTCCAGCAGAAGCAGAAGATGCAAATCATGGGAAATGAGGAAGATGCACAACGATCGAGGTCGTCCTCGTTTGGGAATCAACTACAGCAGCCGCAACCTGAACAGCAACATAGGCGAAGACTTGGCTCTGACGCTGAGTACTCCTTGCCATTTGGCCAATCGTCGGACGAAGCAATGCAGAGAAAGACTTTTGGGGTACACGAACACGGGTCGGCGCGACAGCAACAACAGCAGCTTTCGCCCACACAGGTTCCGTTTACTCCTCGAATCATTGACCAGACGCATACGATGTATGACCAGACGCCAACCCAGACACCATTCGATGCGGGACCAGCATCCTCGTCTATTGATGGAATGACATACAGCAACACGGTCTCGAGCCCGTTTTCGAACTCTGCTGGCCCACCCTCATCTTCTGGTTCTCCGTTCACTTCGACGAGCGTGGCGAGCTCTGGACATCCTCCAACACCCACATTCAATGGGCACCATCCCACTCCGCCTGTTTTCGGGCCACAACAACCCGTTCCGGCCCCTGTCGCGAGCAGCCCTACTGCCTATTTCCACGCGTCGAATGCATTCAGCGACTCATACAACAGTCCGCCTTCAACGTCACATCATCATCAGCAAGGGCAAAGTATGTCGCTCATGGAAATAGGTATCGACCAGAACATGGTTTCTGTGTCCGAGAGCGCCGTATATGACAAGCCTCAGCAGCAGCAAGAAAGCATGTATGATGTGAAACCTACCTCAATGGGTAACAATCACGCGGCTCAGCATATGCACTTGCTTCAGCAGCAGCAACAGCAGCAACCACGGCCACAACAACATCACCAGCATCATATATCCATTGACCCTGCTTCCCGTTCGTATGAAGAAGATATGGATATTACCGGACAGAATCAACAGATTTCTATAGGCATGGCCGTCTCTGCGGCCTGGCCTGGCGCGACTGGCGCTCAACAGCAACAACAACCTCAAACCGTACAAGCCCCTCCGGCATATTGGGGTAATGAATCGGAATACAGGTTCTATTCCTGATCAGCGATACCCGAGACCATTCAATTTCTCTCTTCTCTCCTTTTAGAACGTCGTCATTACATTCGTTTCTTCCTTCTATCGTGTCATCATCCACCATCTTATGCTATCTTCGTTTTTTCTAGGTTATCATCGACATCTTTGTTAGCTATTCCGCGTATTGCTCTATATTGTAACCACACCCTGCTAAAGCTTTCTGTATTACCATCATTCCTCGTTACCCGTGTTATCCCGCTTTTTATTTGTCTCATTACACATGCTCCTCTAGGAGGATTCTGTACCTATTATTTGGTCGACCCCCAAAATTATGATGTGGTGTTTTAAACGGCACAATTACATTACATAGAATTCTTACAACCCTAGACACAGTACGATTTCATGACGAATATGATGTTTCAATTTATTTAATAATCTGTGGAAGAACGGGGAGACCTAGTGGGTTACAATTCAGTTGCGTTTTACGGAACGAATTGCCATGTCTGAGTCGTCAAGGTACACTACTTGCCGCCAGAGTCGTTTGTTTTGGAGTTTGATATGGTCTATAACGGTGCTGGCGCGGCTGAGCGCTAACTGACCAGTGGCCGATTGTGTTTTTCGACTGCTCTATACTATAGATGAGTATCAGATCATTAGGGGGTCAGAGTCTTGAATCTCTGGAAGTCCCGCTCAAGATGCTACGACTGTCAGACTGTCAGTGTCCTCTAACTCCTTGAGACCCAAGGCGAGTACGTAATTTTGCAACTCCCTCATCTCGGCTACGTTGCCATTCGCTGATGCCGAACAAAAATAAAGGGGTGAGTTTCCACAACTGAGCTAGCCTCTCTACTTGCGCTGATCGTTGGTCCAATAGCTTTCTTTAGCGCCGGTGTCTCGGTACCCGTCAATCACTCAATCAGTCATGACCGCCAAACCCTGCCTTGGGTCCATATAAGTAGAGCATCAGCCTCAGAAGAACAAACATACGGTCTCGTTTCGATAATCTCTGCCCATGGCTTCTGAGGAGCATCGATACCCACTCATTCCTATTACTTTCTCCTCTGAATGGGACTTCAGCGACCATGTGGCCACATTTGGGATACAGATGTGTCTCATCCATAATGTCTTCATTCGATGCCTCAATTCCATCTGGTATCACGCCCCCTTGTCAAGGAAAGCGATGAGGCCGCATTTGTGGGTTATTCGCTGGCGTGGATTGCTATGATACATCACCATCATCATGGCGAAGAGACGATCGTATTCCCCTTCTTGCAGTCAAAACTTGATATGAGTCATAATGTGGACCAGCATGCGTCGTTTCTTGACCAGCTTGACTCTTTCGAAGAATATTTGAAGCAATTATCGACCGGAAAAGAGGTATACAATGGAGACAAAGTCAGAGAACTGGTGGAAGCCTTCGGGGACACACTCGTTAGTCATTTGAAGGATGAGGTGCGTATATCAAAAGTACAAGTTTCGCCGTCGCTGCTGTTAACCCTCTGGAATAGATTCCAACTATCTCACCAGAATGCCTAAACATATTTGATAAGAAGGAGCTTGATACAATGGTGGATGGTGAGCTTGGTCGTCAATGGGGGTTCAAATTGGAATCATGATGCTGACCTCTTGTCTAGCTCACGCCGCACACATAAAAACACAGCCGCTAACTACTACGTTTGTGATTGTTCTCACTCATCATGATTTTAAGACTTATCCAACATGGGTGAGTTCCCTGTGGACATTTCGAATGTCTAAACCTCTGAATGTGTGGTTTTTCTCCCTATAGCCGCCAATGCCCGCGCCACTTTTTTGGATTATTCGGAATGTAGCATTTTGGAGACACTACAGGTACTATCCTTGTTCTGCCTTTCGATTCATGCTTATGCTCAGTATCTTAGTTATTGGAAGTTCTCGCCATTTACGCGTCATTCAGAAATACAAACGCAATAAGCATAGCACCCTCCGATGGGTCTGCAGACCGGTTCCAGAGAAGTACCTTTTGCTCGTTGAAGGTTCTGCTTAGATGTATATTTGATTGAATGCAATGACTAATTCTATCACTCTCCACGGACAGACTCTGGATTGTGAACTATTTTCATGTAGATTTCCATGTGTTTCAAGACTTGATCCCGAACAGAGCGGAAGCACCTTTTTGTCGGAAAATGAAATGCAAAGCAGTGCCTAGCGTGCTTAGACACGTCGGAGCTGATCTAACTTGGGCGCTATGTTTTAAATGACTTAAGAAAGGACAAGAGCGCATCAACCATTCTCATTTAGCCTTCGACATGTCGCTCAATTTTTCGCCTGAAGGCCCCTTCCCGTTGATTTCCATCACTAGCTCGAATCATGACTTTGATGATTACAGCACTCTCGATCAATGGTTCTCTACAGAGCTCTCACTCACCCATAATGTCATTATTCGAGCTCTTAATTCGGTATGGCTGAATGCACCTTTGGTACTCCCAGAAGACGTGGGAAATTTCAGGGGATACGGACTCGCATGTGTGGCGATGATTCGCGCTCACCACGCCACCCAGGAGCAGGTCGTATTTCCTCGATTGCAGGAAAAGATAGAGATGCGCACGAATGTAGTCCAACACCTTGGTTTTGAAGCGGCGTTGCAAAATTTGGAAACGTACTTTCGCAGGGTACATGATGGAATTGAACCGTACGATTGCAACAAAATTCTACAGCTGCGAGAGGACTTGGGCCGCGATCTGGTTCAGCATTTACATTCCGAGGTGCGTTAATCAACCCTGAGCCGTATTTTTGTCTCTGAAGATTGATATGATTAGATCGAAACAGTCGCTCCCAAATGTATGTATGTTTTTACAAAGCAAGAATTAAAGGATCTAGGGCATGGTTCGCAACAATTCTACTGACAAATTGATGAAGATTTGATTCTAATAGTAACCTCTTAGCTATCGAAGACCACAAGCAAACTGTCAGAGACTCTGCTACTATAGTTCCGTTCATGGTCACAAACCACCGAAAGGAAGATGCTCTGGATTGGGTCAGTGTTTTTGAGCTGTACATTTCAAAAATAAACAACAACTAATATTCTCCTAAAGCCTATAGTCTCTTCTTCCATGAAATGGCTTGGTACCCATGTTGGTTTCCACTTGCACCGGCAGTGAGTGTTTATTCTTGTGATCTACTTATGTTATTTGAATAATTATGGCAAACTTGATCACCGTTTCAGCTATTGGAAATTTTCTCCATATTCCAGTGACGGTGAACTTCAGACCTATCCCCCCGCGTATAATGGGTTCGATTTACTTCATGGAACATTGAACAAATTTTAGCAGCTTTTTTGCATAGTCGTAAAAATTGGATATACAATCCTGGCTCTTCCTGTCTCTTGGCTTTGTGATGCATGAGCGCAGTGAGCCTGTGTGAGCGAGCGGCTGCTTTTTCACCGGAAACAGTTTTAAAATTGCAAATTTTAATCGGCGTTGCGAGAAACTCGTTGTTTAGTCGACATGAAGATTGAGGGATTAATGATGCTCGCTACTTTACAGATTGCAAAGGCGACTGAATCGCATTGTCTATCAGGCCTGGATGACGGCGACTATTGCAACCAAGTGACTCCTCGGACCGTGTTTGCTTCTTGCTCAGTGCCACAATGGCCCATAAACCCAATTGATAGAAGCCCTTTCCAGCAGTAAGTCTTTCACTCTTTCTGACTCGTTTCACAATGACCGATTCTGCTCAACACAATGTTCTATAATCGCTCAACAATCTTACCAACGCAGGCGCCACTGGCGCGTCTGGACTACCCTACCTGATCAACCAAAGTTTAACAGCACCCCGATTTTCCGCAAGCTGTTCGGAAATCCAAACGCGAAGAAGTAACTTACTCACGTCTATGTGGACCCAACTCTCAAGGAAGAGCTCTGCGAGAGCCAATAACGTGACCTCAGTTTAACATTAAGATTGCATTTTTAACGAGTCTTTACTCTTGTTCTGAATCAGGGCCAGTTGTAAGTTATTCCTTGTATGACTAGGCTCGAGAGCCAGCTGCTTGATGTTCCAGGATCCGTTGAACACCTCTTTCCCGACAATCTCTTCCCTCTTCCATTTACCACTTCCATTTACCGCTATTGAGTCCGCCATTTGCAGGAACCATTGGAATGCACGGTTGAATAATTGGAAGGACTAAAACACCCTTCTAGATACCTCTGCTACTGATTGTAAAGTAGCACCGGGTTCCAGCGAAGCTACGCTAGCTAAGTTCTTTAACAGTCTCAGCGAGACAATCGTCATGATGTGCCAAAGCGCTGATCGACCCTTCACGCCATTCACAAATGGAGAATGTATCATCCACGATTCAATGTTGCTTGTCCGGCTATTATCTGGGTTAATTTTGACCAATGTTAACGCGATAGACTTCGACTCGTCTGTTCATCATTGCCATGATACCAGGAGGGCCATTGTATTTGGTCTTGGGTATCAGCTCGTCAAAACGTTATATATTGGTGAGAGAGCTACTGTTTGTTGGCAAGCTCGTCACTCCAGGCCTGACACCTCAAAGATAAAAACTGAGGCCGACACAACGGGGATCGCCGGTACCGTGCAAGGAATTGTACATTTTGTTTCTGATAAAAATTGTACAACAAAACCCAGACAGCGGCGGTACATCCAACATTCGCTCAATTATTAACGACTTAAAAGATTGCCACCGATGGGGTTGGTACGATAGAAGTTCAAATACATCGTCGGCTTGTCACTACACCAATTAGCGAAGGTTTGGCTCATTTCAAAAGCAAGAAAGAACTGTTATGTAGTAGTTCTTAGTAGTCATCAGCAAATCTGGGAAATTCCGATTTAGCATTATTGTTTGGACCTAGCAACAAATAGCAATATATAGCAATTCAAATGTTTATGAGATTGTTACAATATTATGACCTCATAATATATTTGCTTGTATTGTCTTATAATAGCTTAACAATTTTAATCTCTGAGGTTTATAATATTACAATGATCTTGTATTGCGATATATTGCTATTTCTTGCTAGGTCCAAACAATAATGCTAAATCAGAAATTTTCAGATTTGCTGATGACTATTGACGCAATTGAAGGTAAGGATTTCTTATAACGGCCTTCGTATCTGCTACTCGTTCTCAGTGCTTTCTTTCTCATTCAGTGTATATAGCTCACGCACGCTTGGTGGATGAAAATATTCTTTGCTCGCCGTCGGCTACATCACGGGGAACAGACTAACAGCGATTCCAACAAAATCGCAACCAGACGTTACGAATGTCCCTCAACCTCCCCGATAGTAAACAAGTTCAAATTTCAGCCAAAGGCTTTTTCATTGATCTTGACTAGGCACTTATAACCAATAATGAACCTGGGAAGAAGATTAAAGGAGAACTCATGGCACACGGACGTCTCACAGTGCCCAGTTTCTATCAATATTATCCTTCTCTACGCTAACTAACCACAAATCGCCTAGGGCACATTGCCATTCATGGCAGTTGATATTCTCATAGGACTCGATGCGGGGGAGGAACATTAAACTCATCATGATATTGAATCCTTCTATGTCCTTCTTTGGATGATCCCGGGCCTGGTAACGTCGAAAGACAAGACATCAATGCGACTCTAGTTGCATAGAAAGATGGAAGCAAGGAAGTAATATCGAATAGATGGGTATAAACAAAGCAATGTCAATGTTGACGGATTATTTCACAGAAGCGTTACGAGTCTATGCACGTCGTACTTTCAAGACCTAATTCCGTGCGTAGGAGAGCTGCATCAAAGGATATTCATCGTTGGAAATCAGGGACATAGGCCTACCCGTCAAGATATCATTGCAATCCTTCGAAAAACATTGGCCTCGAGAGAAAGACCTAGCTGGCTGTGGAGCAACTAATGGAAAGAGAAAGTTGGAAACCTTATCGAGAGGAACGAGGAGGAAGACGAAGAACAAGATGAAGTATGCTTGTCGCCTTCCCGTTCAAAATGTAAATGTGTCAAAACTGCATCGTCCAGGGAGTTTAGGGCTCCTTCCAGGAGGTCGACCACGATTAGAAGCATGACACCTTTGCAGCACCATGGCTAGCTTTATTCCGACCCTGAACTTCCCAACAATGTATTTTCATCAGTGTGCCACACCACGAACAATTATTCTAACTTGTAAAATATGTGCTTACATACAGTCGCGAACACGATGTATTCGCGTACGAATTCGTTCGGCGGACTGAGTAATCGGATAGCGAATAGATGCCAATGTTTCAAAACGGGTCTTACCTCCTCGTGAAACAACAAAACTCAATCGTGGCAATCAATTCGAGTAAAGAAGCTGGGTATCATCCAGTGAAGGGCCGGAAAGATAATAGTGATTTGAGGGGCCCACGACTAGCTCACAACTCCTAGTTTGTCATGGAGCGGCCTCATTGATTTTGGGCTCAAAGTCTTATAGATATTTGTGTTATTTGCCTGGAAAACTTTGTAATTGTCATCTCACATCGAAGGAACGCGTCGAAGTAACATGTTTCGGAACTCATGCGTAGAACTTACAAACTTGACCAGATAAAGCGGCTTGCAGTGAAGCATTCGTCAGATCGAAATCTTGATCCCGCGATTATCCATTGCCATAGGGGACCATTTGGTCCAACGAGCATAATATTCAAGGTGGATATCGGTGCACAAAGATCATCGGAAGAGTCCATTGAAGTTGAAGGGAAAGGACGGCCTCTTCTAGTCAACGCAATCGAACATTCTAGGCTAAAAGCCAAAGAGATTTGTTCCCGGAGGGAGTCCTTATGTTCTGTTAAATTAATAAGTGATAGTACAGGTGGGTATGTGATTGCATTAATCTAATCCCTTGAAGGTAGTGGGACAACCCTTTTGCAAGGATGTATTTATTCCCGTTGTATCAGCGCTAGCAGTCCCAAGCTACCAAGTAAGGCGTATTTTAGCTGGGGAAGTCGTTCTAAAGTGAAAGTCAATCATAGAAAGCAAAGCGTGGGGAAAGAGGAAAACATACCATCGCAATTGTAACATAACCGACGTATGGCAAGAATCTGGGCGACGAAGCATACGAATTAATAGAAGTTAAAGGACGGTAAGCAAAGTCTACTCACCCTCGAACCTTGCCTACGATGTGCTTTCGCTCTAGCCATTCCAATCCTTGGTACAACTCGATATCGTCCACATAGTTATTATCACCCTTGGTCAATAATCGCTGGTGCGGGAGTGTTGAGACTGCACTCGAGGTCTCAGCTGCCTTCTTTGATTTCTTTGTCTTCGGTGTAACATCGTGCGTCTCCAGCACCCGATGAACAATGGGGATGTCGGCTCCGGGGATTTTGTACACTGTAATATCACCAGTTTGATAGCGTTCGTTTTGAGGATTCGTGAGGAAAAGTAAATCTCCACGATAGAAAGCAGGCTCCATAGATCCACTAGATCACATTAATTCCAGTCAGTGATTGTTATGTACGTTGCATACGCACCTTAAGACAACCACAATGGGTGATTCTGAATTTGTTACAATCCCGAGACCTTTCCAAATCATAAGCCCAGAGGCAATAACAGACGCGAAATTGAGAACTTGTAGAAGAACCTATATCCAAGGCAAAAAAAAATAAGAAATTCCGAGATACATGGTATCAGACACTTGACAACAGCTTACATGGCGAAAACCCAGACGTTTGAACGCCTTCAGTTCTTCAGTGAACATCGTGGCTTGTTGTTAGTGGGGTCCCGAGACTGCTCTCTATCCCAATCAGAAGTTGTAGAGAGATTGAGGTTTAAATACTAGGAGTGCAAGGTGGCAAATTGTACAGTTGGGGAATGTTTCCGACAAAGGCTTGGGGTGACACGTTACACGAATCTCCAATCACGTTACTCTTGACACGTGTGATCGACTATAAAGATCACATGTCTTGTCCGTCCGTCCTTAGATCCCAATCACGAATCTAATCTAATCAATCCCTCTGCCTCCCGGAGAAGGAGGTCGCGGAGCGATGGAGAACCTCTATTCTCCGACCGATGCAGCTGAGCTTTAAAGGGGGTAGTAGCGACCATGATCGAGAAACTCTCTACAACTTCTGATTGGATAGAGAGCTGTCCCAGGACCCCGCTAACAACAATCCACGATGTTCACCGAAGAACTGAAGGCGTTCAAACCGAGTGCAGTCTCAACACTCCCGCACCAGCGATTATTGACCAAGGGTGATAATAACTATGTGGACGATATCGAGTTGTACCAAGGATTGGAATGGCTAGAGCGAAAGCACATCGTAGGCAAGGTTCGAGGGTGAGTAGACTCTGCTTACTTCACTACGATACCAGCTGGGCCCCGAAAATGAATACTCAAATGACGATGCCGAAACCGTAGGGCTGACACTGGGATGCTGGATGCTCCGCAACTCAGGACACCTGGGACCACTCACCTCATCCATCTACACAGACAGTAAGAACACAATCAAAGCCACCTCAGCACGCACACCAAAAAGCGGCTCCTACCTGATCGACGAACTAAACAAGCTGGCGAGTGGACTCATGGGACACGAGCAGACCCCATATCACGGTGAAAAATTCACTATTCATTGGATCCCAGCTCACAAAGGAGTCCCAGGAAACGAAGCAGCCGATGCCAATGCCCAAAAGGCAGCCGCAGGAGAGCTATCACCACGATCCCTGCTACCACACTACCTACGACAAGGACACCTACCCACAAGCACGAAACAAATAAAAAGCCAAATGCAAATCGCACTCGACGACGAAGTTACACAACGATGGAACACCTCACACCGAAAACAATCCTTTGCCAACATCGACACCGACTTCCCCTTCACCAACTTCAGAAAAATCCAGAACACAATGACACGAGCGAGAGCAAGCCTATACATGCAGATACGCACCGGCCACGTACCCCTCAATAGTTATCTGAACCGATTCGGCAAGGCCAACACCAGCCAATGCGAAAAATGCAGAACAGCAAACCGAGGAGTAACAGAGGAGACCGTCAAACACCTCCTATTCGAATGCCCGTCATACGCATGGGAACGAGCAGAAATGGACCAGGAGCTGGGAAGAAACGCAAGAAGTATGCGAACAATACTATGCGGGAAACCACACATGAAGATATTGATGAAATACATATCAAAAACGAAGCGACTGCGAACCACGCCAGGTGAAGTCCCAAACAATAATGATAACGCAGACTAAAAACACAGGAATACGCTACAGAAAACTCCCCCACCCACACAACACCCCTCCCGAACTCAACAAGCCCTCGACTCAGCGGCCCCGGAAACCACATCCGTACATCACACTCCGAAAACTCGAGTAACCCACCCAACCGCGCCTCGACAACTATGTTCAGGCGCTCAGCAGAAAGAACATCGAAAAAGCAAACTACACTCACCCGGAAGAAGTCCAAAGGAACTAGCCCACCCGCCAAATATGGATGCCCGGAAACAACGTTTCCTTGTTGGGCCGTACGGGGAGGGGATCGCTATAGCCCAACCTATAGGCGTACCTCGACGGTGCACACGGGGTCCACGGGAAAGGAGTCGCACGCAGTGTGCTGTTAATTATCTTTGTAATCGTTAGTTAGGTCTGCATGGGGCCAAGCCCCAATAGACATAAATTTACAAGAAAAAAAAAAAAAAAAAAGACTCTGCTTACTGTCCTTTAACTTCTATTAATTCGTATGCTTCGTCGCTCTGATTCTTGCCATACGTCGGTTATGTTACGATTGCGATGGTACGTTTTTCTCTGTTCCTACGCTTCACATTCCATGGTTAACTATCACTTTAGAACGACTTCCCCCAGCTAAAATACGCCTTACTTGGTAGCTTGGGACTGCTAGCACTGATACAACGGGAATAGATATTTCCTCTTAAAAGGAATGCTCGTCCACCTCAAGGGAGCGGAGTAATGCAATCATATACCCGCAATCATATACCCGCTTGCACTACCACGTTAATTTAACTGATCCTAAATATTCACTGTGATGTCGAAATCGTCATTGGTTCTCTATACCACATTAGCCGGAAGAAGTTACGCGCTGAAATTTATATTCTTCTGCTGTATGGATGCATCATTAGTTGAGAACTTGGGATCTACATCAAGCACAGAGATTCGGTGCACTAGTGTGCCTAGGCTCTGGCCTGCTGAATTCGCCAAGGGTCCAAAACATTTCACGAATTGAGAAAGGAGTGTGGCCATCGTGCTGCTCGGGCATCCACATTTTTCTCTTAATCTATTTTTCATGATTGCATAGCATCTTTCAAACACATAGACGCCACCCCGTTTCTCGATCCGGGTCGTAAACAACCAGCTCGTCGACTACTGGCTTATTGATCACTCAAAATGTCGGTCCTTTTTTCTGATCACTTCGACTTGAGAAACACCGATTCACTGCATCGAGTTTGAATACACCTATAACACATCGCTCACGACCCACAAAATGGTAGAAACTCGGAGTGTCTCCAATCCCGTGCAGACTCAAAATGGCGATATTTTGGGTAATCAAGCCGAATTTATTGGATTGACGACGTTCATTTCAGAAGAATGCCCTTTCAGATATCTCGATACCTAAGAACCAATTGATGTTCCGTGTGTCCTTAAATGAAGTTAAATCCAATCAATTAGCTGTGGGCAAATATCTAGTGTATTCGGAAGTTCGTTATGGCAGGCGAGAAGACCACATCCTCTATCAGAGTTTTGGTTTACATCATATTGTTAAATCGTGATTGTAAGTAAACGCCTAAGGGACAAATGTACAAAAGATATCATGCTGTAAGATAATAGGAGGCCGTGAGTAGATATACAAATGTACGGAATAAACTGGTTGTACAAATGAGCAGAAATTGATTTAGTTTGGGCGTTGTAGCGACATGCTCTGTATCCTAGCTGACTTTCTGGAAGGGGTCCTGTATACCCTTGACGGTGCAGTCTTAGCACGTTTACTCCGCCCTGCAAGAGGCGACGCCGGAAGAAATACATCTTGGTCTTCATCATCTTCTTGGACTTCTTGGAAAGTTTCGAGTTTTCGCTTTCCGCCAACAGGTCCATAGCCAGCGGGATCATTGTCCCGAGACCAGTTGTCGTCGTCGGGTAGCCCGATCAATGCTTTTCGGAGGATTGCAATGATATCTTGATGGGTGGGCTTCGAAGGGCCCTGATTGCCCGTAATGAATATCATTTGACGCAGTTCTTCTAGGCAGGGAGTTAAATCTTGAAAGTAAGGTGTGCATAGATTGATGACGCCTTTTTTGAATATTGCAGGCATGATGGTCATCATCGAGTTTGCTTTGTTTATGCCTATCTCTTCTATAGAATTTCCATGTATCCATCCCTCGATCGTGCCGAAGGATTCGATATTAATGTCTTGTCTTTCGATGCCACCAGGACCAGCATATTGAAGCATAATCCAAAGAAGGATGTAGAAAAAGGATTCGATGTCGTGATGTGCTTGATGCTCCTCTCCTGGAACCAGGCTCATGAGAATATCTATTGCCATGAATGGCAATGTGCCCTATGCAAACTCGTCGTTAACTAGAAAATATAGACACAGAAAGATTTGCTCACTGTGCGATGTCCGGTCGCGTTGACTTCTCTTCGGGTCTCTTTCCCGGATTCATCATGGGTTACCAATGCATAGTCAAGATCAATTAGAATGCCTTTGGCTGAAATCTCTGCTTGTTCAGGATCAGAGGAAGTCGAGGGAGCGTCATCGACTACGTCGGCGCTGGTTGAGATACTTCTGGACTCATTTTTAGCCTCCTCATCCAAGGTTGTAGCCGCTGGTGGACGATATATCATGACATTGGCCATGCTAATGTCTCGGTGAAGGATATGTTTCTCGACCAAGAGTGCATGGACTAGATAAATAGCATGAGAAAGGTGGCGTTGGAAACAAGTGGACAGCCCTTGAACTTGAAAAATGCATACCTTCGATTGCATCAATAAGAACCGTTAATAGTTCCTTCTTGCTTTTGAAATGTGCCAAACTTTCAGCAACTGGTGAGGTGACAAGCCGACGATGTACCCGGACTTCTAACTTATCGTACCAGTGTCGTCGGTAGTAGTCTTCTAACTTGGGAAGTAATGAACGAATCGTGGATGTGCTGTCATCCTCTCCATTGTGCTTAACAATCTCATCAGCGACAAGATGTGCGATTCCTTCCACTTCGCTAGCCATCCGCATAATGTCAGCCTCGGTCTTCATTCTGGAGACATCCGTCCAGGTGTTCTTGATCACATAGTCGGAGCCTCCAAGACGAGCTTGCCAGCAGACGGTGCCTCTCCCACGAATAGAATTGCTGATAAACAACGTTTTGAGAAGCTGATACTCAAGGCCAGCCACAGTGACACTCCGAGTCCCATCTTCGTGATGAAGGATCGACGAATCGAAGCCTATCGCATCAACATCGGTCAAGGTCAGTCCAGCTAGTAGCCGAATGAGCAGGACTGGATTATTTCTAAGATGGAACCTGTTGGAGCCAATAACCCCTGAACGATCGAATACGTAAACGCAAACATAGGTGTGACAAACTGACACGCCAATGTGAAAACGACGTTCGTCCTGTGTCGAGAATATCATAAATGCGCTGTTGGTCAGCTGCATTAGGGCCTTGCTAGCGTCCGATGCCTTCGATTTGAGCTCAGCAGTGACCAAGGTCGACATCCATGTCGCTTCTTGTCCTTCCTTGACGAAGCAAACGTCCGGCTTCCACTTAGCCTGAGGACCTCCGGACATGGGCTTGTTGCTATTACTAACCCAATGTCGTTTGGAGAACGGTTGGTATGACTTGTCAGCAGTGCGACAGGCTTTGACGAGGGTCTTACCGATGTTGTTGAAGAAGCCTGAGAGGGCAGTTTCACCAGCACCTAGTTTCCTATCGGCAGCCGATGTCGTTGAGAAGAGTGCGCTGTAGCCTTTCCAATCTTCCAATCGCACGTTCCAATGTTTTTGCGAACCGCTTCCTCGAGTTTGGCAAATGGAACAGGGAAGAGTTTGTCGGGGAATAGATGTTCAACGAATCCAGGGACGTTGAGTAACTGGCTCTCAAAGAGCTCTTCCTTGAGGGCTGGATCCATGTAAACGTGAGTAGTGACTTCTTCGTGTTGGGATTTCCGGAGAGCTTGCGGATAATTGGAGTGCTGATGAACTTTGGTTGATCAGGTTTGGATGGTCCAGACGCGCTGCCGACGACTGCGTTGGTAAGCTTGTTCTATTTGGGAGTTTCTGGAGCAACATCATGTTGAACAGAATCAGACATAGTGGAACGAGTCAAAAGAGTGTTCAGTGAAAGACTAAGATAGGGCACATCCATAAACATCATATGTTGTTACCTGACTGTGACACTTTGGTTTTCAGGGCTTTTCCAGGGTAGGATTCGTTATAAATCAGTCACGACATAGTCCGTGTATTTCCTTAATGGCCTCTTAGTTTTGATATGGCTTCAAAATCGGTCGGTGCTGATGTTTGTGGATCTTACATGCATCCTATCTTACTTAGAAAGAGCCTACATATCAATTGGACTGATGGGCCATTGTGGCACAGAATAAGAAACACAGTCTGCGGAGTCAGCAATTCACGTCGAGGTCACGTTATCGTGTTTGGGTCTGGGCCTCGCTTAAGCACCTAAGTAGATGGAATAATGAATATGCATAGGGAGTTGCCAAGGCCCCAGAAAAATAGGAAGTGGCATGTACCAGAATGGTAGTTAGTAAAGTC
The DNA here is from genome assembly GCA_023853785.1 of Psilocybe azurescens. Taxonomy (NCBI): domain Eukaryota; kingdom Fungi; phylum Basidiomycota; class Agaricomycetes; order Agaricales; family Agrocybaceae; genus Psilocybe; species Psilocybe azurescens. Next base: position 145,986 of record JAJIRX010000721.1, on the reverse strand, counting down.
AAAGATTAAATAATGTATTGTTCTCGTTGTATGAACGATTTCTCTCAACAATAATATTCATAAATGCATCTCTTCACTTATCTACAATTAATAAATGAAGCTAAACTACTGTTCATTGACAATGACATATGCCTAGAAGAAATGAGCATCGTTTCGACAAATTTGACATGTTCATCCCTATCCTTAACGCGACGCGCTAATAACAAAGATCACATGCCTTGTCGGTAGATCCCGATCCCGAATCGAATCTAATCGTAGGCTGGCCAAGTCGCGCCTGTACCTCCGCCTCTTCCACCACCCCACACTCATTTCATCGCCCAGCCTTCCTTTTATACCAAAAACCTCCAAGATGAATACCATCTCAATCAAAATTGAATTCGGAGGCGGTCTCGAATTGCTCTTTGAGAATAAACGATCGTACCGCGTCGACATTCCTTCCGTGGTTCCTACCGACAACACGACGGACGCTGAAGCAAATCTGGCAGACAAGGAGACGAAGGACGTGGATGTGGATTATCTGATACATCATATGAAAGATCATATGCTGAAAGAACGGGTGGAGCTGTTCATGGAGAAGAATACTGTGTGGGTTCAGGAATTAAGTTTGATCAGGTTTTTGACTGACGACGACGATGGTACTTCGCAGGCGACCAGGGATTTTAGTCCTAATTAATGACACAGACTGGGAGTTGGAGGGAGAGGGCGAATATCAGCTGAAAAACGGCGATGAGGTCGTGTTCATTTCGACGTTGCACGGAGGATGATCAGATCCCCATCCCGCACCCATGGCGAACCACTTGCGCATTGGTCTTTGGATGATTCCGCCGAAAAATACCCTGTACATAGTCAGGAAGTGCTTGGTCTATTTTTTTAGATCGGAGAGGATACTCTGTGGATGGAGGTTCTGGATATCGATGCTTGTTCGATAGCAATCCAATCATTTTTTCTATTGGACAATCATGGATGATGGAACTACGTAAATTGTAGGTTGGCTGTATATCTATGATACGACTTTATAGTCTGTAGTATATCTTGTTATTTTTTGTCAGAATATTACCGTTGCTTCAGTGGAAAGCACGATGTTGACCACAATGATCAGAAAATTCTTTAGTTTCCAAAAGGGTAATGCGACGAGCAACGCCGCCGCAGCGATCCTCCGCCACGGCTTGCTTCCGCCCACACACCCCGACAATTTCCTCAACATTCGTGAGGCCTTGAGGTTTCAAGCTTGCTCGCAGAGGTCAGTGTTATTGGAATACACTCGATTGAGTACCAGTCACTCGTGAGCTCTACTCGACCTATACCTTCTCAATGATGCATTGAGCGCCATTTCAATCAGGTCGTCTCTAAGCACAGTAGAACATCACTGCCTACATTCGAGATCGTAACCAGCTGAAGTGAACCAAGCTGCCTCGCAATCAAACAACATGTCAACACCCGCTGGAAAATATCAGGACCCTCTCGAAACATGGAGTGACAAGTTTGCGCGTAAATTCAAGGAAAATCCATGGGTGCCACTTGGTGCGTACGCCCGCACTTTTGCTCATACATATTCCATACCGGAGAACTTACTCTCTGCGTGTTAGGATGTATCGCGACATGCGGCGCTCTGTTTATGTCCGCTGTGAAGCTACGTGCCGGAAAACCCAAAGACATGAACTATTGGCTGCGGGCTCGCGTCGGCCTGCAAGGCGTGACCGTCGTTGCTCTGCTCTTGGGTTCCACCTGGGGTCGGGAATGGATGAAGAAGAATTTTGGGGTAGAGTCGACATCTGAGACAGCCGGCCCTTCGGTAACTGAAAGCCAGGCGCAGAAGAAGGCGCAGGAGAAGCTGGAGTTCGAGGAGCGGATGCGCAACGCGGAGGAGGCGACGAATCAGGAGGAAGCGGTGGGGATGAGCGGGAAAATGACGGTTAAGGGTCCGACGCTGAACAAACCAAAGGAAGAGAAAGTAAAGGAGCAAGAGAAAACCTCGGAGGCTGTCAAGAACAGCGAGGGCTGGCGTTTATGGAGCAAGGGTAGCAGCAGTTCGGGTTCGGATGGTAAGGACGATAGTGATTCGACTAAGACATCGTAATGAAAAGACTGTTTCTAAATACATAAAAACACTCATGGCAATCTGCCCCACTCTGCCGAATCCTCTAAAGGTCTATATCTCCTCAGATCGGGAAATGGCAACTCTGACAATCGCTAATAATACGTTACACCACTCTGTACAGATTTTCTGCTCCGCGCCGCCCCGATGATGCAAAGATAGGTTCGTCTTGAAAAAGAAACTCCTTGAAAACCAAATTGAAGCTTCGTGTCTCCTTCCATACGTGATATGGAAAACCCCTGCAGAACATCCCTTGCCCAGTCTAGTCCATGCCGTGTCCAAGGTTCCCTCGTGACATTTGTCTATGAATCAGCCCTCTGCAATGTCGCGTCTGGCTGTTTCTGCGCATCCTCGACCTCAATGGTGAGCTTCCAACCACCGTATAGCTGGTTGACGATAGCACTTCGACGGAGAACAGTGCTTTCTCTGACGGCGTCAGAGTATAACGAGCGAACTCGTTCCGGGTCCGATTCATTCTACAAGAGAAGGATAAACCAGCATCAGCGATTGTAAATATGGGTGAAGTATTGCAGAGGGGATATTAAGCCTGTTCTGAGAACTCTATTGCTGATATAACAAGTTAACGATTCTCACCTGGATGGCCCGGAAAGTATCCTTTGTGCGGCGCACAAAGTATTCTCGGAAGTTGTACGAGCTGAAAGATTGCGACGTGCGCAGCATGTTATGGTACAGGCTCAATATGGCCTGACGACTTGGTGTACCGACAGACATGACTGGTAGATGACAAGTGTCGGGGATGACCAAGAAAGAGACCGCGTTCACAGGAAAAGCATGGCGCCGGATTGAGCTCGTCGTCATTTATATTGTGTTGTGTTTGGTTCTGAGCCTACTGATGGCCGACTTGGCACGACCCGAGCCTACTTCTTCCTTAATCATCTACCTTGTGTTGCCTTCTACCACAAACACCAACTTTCGTGTCCTCAATAATCGGAAATGTACTCTTGGAAGTGGTTGATCGCACCATATACGTCGTCGCCATTGAAGGCGCCCCTCTGGCAACTCAAGTTCCACGTTCTCTGACTTGTAGGCAGCTTGTAAGGCACCTTGCTGTCGGAGGCACTGTATACTACACAGTACGACCCTTCAATGAAACTGGAATTCTAAAGAAAAGCTTCACTGACACACACCGTCTCACATCGGATTAGAAAACTCCTGAAATTGCGGGTCACATTCGCGAAAACCCACATATATTTTGCACCGGCCGCCGACAATCATGATCGTACCTTGCATGAGCCCGCCAGACACTGGGAACACTAGCTCGTCGCTTGCGTAGATATTTTCACAGGAATAAGCCGGAGTTGAGTCCACGAAATCTGCCACGCGATTAACAGCTGGAACGAAAGGCCCAGGGCACGAATATTCGCCTGGTCACCCGAGCCATGCGAGCTTTCAACTTTAGCTGTGACTTATGCGATGAGGTTGACTTCCTTGTATGTCTCGCCAGCCGGAGCCCTGGGTGTCTGACTCACTGCTAGCACTCTCTCGGAATATAGTGCCTCGTTTGTTATGCGCTTCAGCGATTCTTTTATAGCCTTGAGGTATGGACACCGCTCGATTTGCTGCACTGTGGCGAGCTCAAAGCTGAAGCTCGATCTCTTAGGCAACCTCGCGTGGCCGTCATTTTCTGGACCTAGGACCTCGGGTCGGGAATCGGATAATTGACAACCCCTTTCCAAGCAGCAGCCAAGTTGCATGACAGGGGGTGCGTCGGCGGTGCTTTTGTGCTATTATTGTCTGTGCTACGGCGTTGTTGAAATCGATTCCACACTGATTCGACTGAGCATATATGTTCAATAAACTCAAAATTTGGGAGATTCTTCAATGATTAGTGCGGGGTAGATATGAGGCGTCTCGTTGAGGCAGCACAACTTGCAAATGGATTTGTGGCTCTCCAAATCATTATAGACTCATGCCGCTATTCCTACCAATGTCTCTTGTATTTGACAATCAGGAGCAATCGTGCACCTTGTACGGACGTCTTCGTATGCTGCAAGCTGTCGGATGATCAGACCATCCTCGCTCTGAAGACATATTTATGGCAACCCTCGACTTTGTATGATTGAGATCTTGGACCGTATGGAGGCTTTACCGGAGTTCCGATAGAACACTACAGAATGCAGGATGTGGGCCGTCTGTCTGCTTCATAGACAGCTTGTATTGCAAAGACAAAGCATTTAAGAGGACCTTTTGCTGGCAGGAAAGACTGATACATTTTCTTTCTCTTTCCTAACTGTGAGCGAACCGATAACTTCATAACAATGCCCTCTATAGGCTCGCATCCCGCCTTATCAAGACGCCATATGCTGTCGAATAGCTCCAAGGCAACCGTATCGACTCCTGGTATTGACGAGACAACTGTTCCAGAGTTAATGGACCAACCACCTCATTACAAGAGAACAAACACCCTGCTAAGAATAAGGTACCACAAATCTATTTTGCATGTCTGAATACTATTGACTCGTCCTTACTGCCGACCAGGAATGCAATACGTGCACCTATGGCAGAATTCCTTGCTATGGCCGTATTTGTTATCTTTGGCGCTGGCGCTGATGCCCAGGCTACTCTATCCACCAATCCGAAAGTGTCTCCTTCCCCAAAAGGCGTAAGTCTTCGTTGATGTTATCTCGTTGTTCTGGTGGACTTACTAAGATATATATAAGGAATACATTTCAACTAATTTTGGCTGGGGTATCGGTGAGAGAAAAGTTTTTCGCCTCTCTCTTCTGTTGCTTATCTGATATTACTGTGGAACGAATAGGACTGGCTATGGCGGTTTGGATTTGTGGTGGAATCTCAGGCGGACATGTCAATCCAGCGGTACATTTGGCGTGCATATGACTCTGGCTTTTTACGAAGTTATTGACCACCGTTTTTGTTCTTGGTGACCAGATCACTTTAGCGTTAGCTGCTAGGAGGGGTTTCCCATGGAAGAGGGTGCCCAGTGAGTTGCTCATCAGCCTGATCTTTCGCCAGGTACCTTGACTGACCTATATCCAGTTTACATCCTTGCTCAGACCATGGGCGGGGTTGTGGGTGCTGGGTTAGTGTACTCGCAGTACATCCATGCCATTGACATCTTCGAAGGGGGTCGAAACTCGCGGACATTAGCAACAGCAGGATTCTTTTCAAGTTTTGCAGTAAGCAACCAGCTACCAAGCTGTCGATCCTTATCTGTTATGCAAGCAAAATAACTCAATCGAGACGATCAGCTTGACTACATGACTGCCGTCTCGTGCTTTTTCTCTGAATTTCTGGGGACGGCGGTGCTTGCGTTTGTGATCATGGCGGCTACGGATAAGAACAATAATGCAGCACCGCCACGCGGACTCCTCCCCCTCGTACTCTTTTTGACGCTGCTTGGCCTTGGTGCCTCCCTGGGCATGCAAACAGGTACGTCGGGGCTACTTTTCATTGCCTGTTCTATTTCCAAATTACCGTGTAGTCGGACTGAACGAATTCTATTTTTTCCAGCCTTTTCGTTTAACCCCGCCCGCGACTTCGGTCCTCGCTTGTTCCTCTCAATGGTGGGATATGGACGACAGGTCTATACATACAGGAAGTGAGTCGCAACTCTACTGGATAAGATCGTATATTTCAGGGGTGGCGGACCCGGAAGGAAATGGGTGCTCTCTCGCACTCTTCCAGACTCCTTCCATGATGCTTTGAGTCAAATATTTTACCGTAAGGGTTATGAAATTGACGGCTTTTCCCGTACACTTCCAGTCAGTACTGGCTGTGGTGTCCTATTCTAGCTTCTATTCTGGGCGCGCAGGTGGCCGCAGCCGTGTACGACATCTTTCTGTACAATACCGGCGAAGTTGTGGATGCTCAGCAACTGTATGTTCATTTGTTTCCATGATATTAATTTTTTCTGAATCGGTTCCATTTCGACATTCCTCGTTAGTGACATCATTGCCACACCCAATGAAATTTCACTGGCAACCAAATTCAACACTGGCGCCGACCGAGGACAAGTTTGATTTTCCTCTGTGTGTGGGTCTGTATGGGTTGGAAGATCGGATTAACAAGAAGAAACTTCTGTCAGCTCTGGAGTTTATCTCTCGCCGTTTGGTTCTGTCTTGTTGAGCTGTCCTACTATTCTGGTATTCTAGTTGTATTTTGGTAACTATTAACGATATGTTAGTGATGATCCCCTTTCAACGTGCGTTTAGATGTTCATTATGAACATTGTCCCAGGGACTGACGGACTCGGGAGCTGACCGATTTCGATCGGATTGGCTGAATGGTTAATCCTATTCTATCGGATTCTATTAACGCTATTCCCGGCCACTCATTGGTCATTCCACTGTGACGGTAAGATGGATTGACAGTCAACCTCAACGAACGCTTTTACCCAAGAAGTTCATAGAAACCACAATACTGTGAATCAGGACAACTTCTTATGGCCCGTTACTACCTTTATATTGCAGCTTTGTGCACCTATGAACGCTCTAAACGAAATGGGGAAGGATGGTATACCATATTACGTCAAAGGGCAATAAATAGAATGAGTTTGCAAGTGTTTGAAGATTCAGGAATTTTGTCACTCCCCTGCTGGCAACCTTTCTCATGGGACTGATCATTTCCAATATCTAGTGACACCCCGATCCAGGTATCCACCTCCGTGGTGCTGCGCGGCGGCCATATATCTGATAACATCGAAAATGCAAGTACAAGTAAAGGAGTAGAGCAAGTCTAGTGCTCTGATTAACGACTCTATTATTGCATTGAAACACCTTGCAAAGTGTTGCAACTGTCCGTGACCGCGATAATTGACCGAGTATTTGTATTGCAGGGGAGTACCCTTTACTTCGGAAGTGTTCCTGACCCTGGGTGCGTGGTTGGGAATCACTCAGATGACTAAGCTAGCAGCATCAAATCTCTCAAATATCCTCATCATTCTCATCGGTTTCAATCCCTGCCACTCCTCCTCCTCCGCCGCCATGGGTTTCCAACCTGGACCCACGGACCCCTTCTATGAACTCATGCAGCCTCCCGCCGATGAAACTCCAGCTCAGAAGACTGCCCGCCTCAAGAGGGAACTCGATGCACAAAGAGTCAATGACACTATTGACGAGGATATCAAACAGGAGCGGGCTAAAGCTAGGAAGGGCAAAAGGTCATAAAAGTACTGCTATTGGGCCAATCAGAGAGTGGTGAGCTTGGTTGCTGTATCATACACCGTTCAATAACCTTATGTATCTGTTGCAATTAGGCAAATCAACAACTCTCAAAAGTAAGTTCGAATGGTTCGTTACAAAATCTAGCTCTCAACAAGCGTCTGGCCAGACTTCCGCATGCGCTTTGCTCAGGCAGAATGGGAGAAGGAGCGTCATGGCTGGCGCTCGGTTGTTCAGCTAAACATCGTTCGCTCCATCATCACCATTCTAAAGGTCATCGAAGCCGAGATGAACGGAGACGTTCCAGTGGATTCGGAGGACGACCAATTAGTTGTTCACGACGACGTCAGTGAGGTCGAGCCGGTGAAGTTCACCGATCGCCATCAACTCCTCATGATACGGTTGGCGCCTCTGCATGGTGTTGACGCAGAATTGAAGCGCCGTCTGGGCGCTGGCACTGAGCCGCTTGCCCCGGCTTTTGGTTCATTGTCAGCCACTCCATTCGAATCATTAGATGTCAACAATAATGTTCGAAGGAAACCCGAGTTTTCCGTGCGTTCGTGGAAAGAAGTCCTAAACCGTGAAACAGGGGAGAAGGGAGAAACCTCAAGTCATGCTATTGACGCGGCTACACCTACTATTGCCGGATGTAAGGACGACATGAAGGCTCTCTGGGAGGACAAAACAGTGCGTTTGACGCTAAAGCGGCGAAGACTGGTGTTGAATGACACTGCGGGCTTGTACGACTCCTCATCTCACCTCCTAATTATAACTTGCTGATGAATGATATAGCTTCTTGAACGATCTTGACCGCGTCGCGTCTCGAGACTACGTTGTTACAGATGATGATATCATGCGCGCCCGTCTCAGGACAGTTGGCATCCAGGAACACCGCCTTATATTCAAACAGGGGCCATGGGACAATCCGAAAGGTAAGAGCGAACCTTGTCTGTAATGTTATGCGTCTAAAGCAGCTATTTGTTCAGCCGGGAGGGAGTCGGGGTGGGAATGGCGCATCTTTGATGTCGGCGGATGCAGAACCAGCGTATGTTATGTGGTCAATATCGTTCAAGGTTACTGTGGAGCTGATTGATCGTTGCAGCGGTCTGCATGGCTCCCGTATTTCGACAACGTTAACGTTATTATCTTCCGTACGCGTCGCATCGATCGAGTGCTTGATAGCCATCTGACTTATGATATTCAGTGTCCCCTGTTTCCGTTTTCGATCAACGTCTTGAGGAGGACCCCTCTGTCAATCGATTGGAAGATTCAATCATTCTGTGGACGTCCATCTGTTCGTCCAAGCTGCTAGCTAAAACACAGTTGATTCTATTCCTCAACAAATGTGATCTATTGCGTCGGAAACTAAAGCGGGGCGTCAAAGTAAACCAATACCTACCCAGTTTCGGAGATCGACCAAACGAAGTTATACCTGTCGTCAAATGTATGTTTCTATTCATTTTATTGTGATCGAAAATTGGTGCTGAAGATCTCCTTTCAGATTTTCGTGAAAAGTTCAAAGACATTCAGAAGCAAAATTCTCCTGAGCAACGCTCTGTATACATATATCCAACTACAGTCACAGTGAGTTAACTCGTTATTTTTCTGGAAGATGGCTTGAAAATATGTTTCTTTAGGATACCAGTGCCACTGCGATGACCCTTGAGACCGTACGAGATGGAGTGTTACGAGAAAATCTCGCCGCGTCGCAGCTCATTTGAACGCAACTTTGCACCAAGGTTTTCTCCCTCTTGCCATCCAACACACGTGATCCTCCATGGCAACAATACATTATTTTACCTCCTGCCCTGTGACCCGCGAGGGTCGACAGGATTTGGTTGGGATCGAAGGCTAACAGCGGCGGATTTCTTGATGCTGGACCGACCCCGCTGGACCTCTCAATACATTGAGGGCGAATCCCTCGCTTGCAATCGCTTGGAAGTATGATTGACGTGGATCGTTTGCCATGGTGGCGGACATCACTTTTTGGATGGTTGGTGGGAAGTCTTTCTTGGGGGTGGAGGGAGCAGAGGGGTGTCTGGCTTTGAAAGATATCGAGGCCGGATTGGGATCTATGGGGGTAGTGATTTCTAGGTTCCATTGCTTTGAATTACGGGGGCGTCGCTGGGAGATTGGAAACATTTTTGGTATGCTCCATTGTATTTTTATGACAACGTATGTTTTGGTATGGCTATTATCCTGTTTATTGCTGTCGAGTCGAGTGTTGTGTGCGTGTGCAATTGTGGAGACTCCTTTGTTACTGTTTAGACAATACCCCATGTTCATCCTTTGGGTGGATTTTTCTGTTTCTTGTTTCTTGTATCTGTACACTATGCATATTATTTTTTTGTACGTCGTGGCAGTTTCTGAACGTTTCGCCAAGCAAATAACAGTGCTCGAATTCAGAAAAAAGCGTGACGTTTTCCAGGGCGGATCAAGACATTTGGTCGCCGCAAGCCATATTGACAGACCCCTCTTGCCTCTGACAACCATCGAGTCTCGACATACCATACAGAATGCCATCTTATCACAATTCTACTCATTGAATTCCTTCTCATTTCGTTTCCCGCGTGTATCTGCGAGAGTGCACACAATGCATGACAAGTTCACTGACACGCCGCGAGGACGCGTCGTGTACGATACGATACGCGGTTGCACCCTGGCTTCTTCTCATACGTTATGGGTTTCTCTAGATTCTCACTCTAGCCTTCCTTCATTCGCTGAAGAAAGAGAATCAGGACGCGGCGAGCTGGGTGAACTCATTCTCGAAGGACTTGTTAATCACCTGGCGTTCTGAAATGGATCATCGAATCTGAAGGGCTTTCCAGTGCACATCGACGCGACAATGACATCTCTTGGGGCATTATTCACCCCATGGACACCTTTTGGCTGAATCCACCCTTAGGATCCTCATTGGACCATGGACAATGGCACTTACACTCAGACATGCGCCACAGGGGCTAGGGAATTCACCATTTCGGAAACAAGGAAATGCCCACACCAGAGAAACGTCGGAGTAATAGGAAGTCAATTTCTCCTTTCTGTTTAGGATGCTCTTTCGTCGAGATTTATTTTATGGTACCCACTCCAATTTCTACGCTTATCCACCAAGCTCCACATTCATCAAATGGTAGACTATTCGCGTCTCAGCCGTCGTCGCTCTTGCACTCTGCGGTCTCCCACATTTTCTCGGTGAAATCAGTACCGGGGCTACGAGTATGTCTTGGCCTGCTACGGTGAACCACTTCCCGACCTCGTAACACTCTGCAAATGTCAGGACTGGTGCTTCTAGCGTCGTCGATGGACAAGCCACGTGCTGCCCTTCATTAAAGGCTATGTGAGCTGGAATTTATTGAATAGATAGGCACGCGGCCTTTAGAATTGCTTTCCCAAAGGTGGGTATTTCTCAGACCTAGGCTCATTCGCAACCTTGGTAGCGGATTCAATCCTGGAGTTGCGTTTGCCCGTGGAGCTACTCTATTCAAGGCCGCCACACAAGACGTTGACATTCACTGACAAGTTGTAGATGGTGCTGTCAACTCTGCAACACAAGTGCACAATGTATACTTCAGAAACCATCGCTCATGCGGGTTTTACGGCGATTGTCACTGTTGGCGTTTCTTTCGAGCTTGATATTGTGAGCCATCCATCTCTAATTCTCTCTGCGGTCAGTTCTACGGCCAATGGGTTTGAATGCTTCCACGATCGTGGGCATTAAAATTCTCGGATGTTTTCCTCCACTTGCCCTTGATCAACTCTAGCGAAGCGCGACATACAATTATGCCACGAGGTCGTTCATTGACAGAATATAACAGAAGCAATGGCCCCTCCTAGTTACCGCAACGGGATATTTCCCCCTTGCCTTTAATTACCCGGAAACTAGCCATATCACCCGGCAACACTCCGAGCAGGTATGGTCAGGTCATAGGCCGTTTTGAGCCGTTTCCCGTGAATCGACTGCAAATTTAGACCTACCGTGGACGAAAACCAAAGGGCTCAGTACCAAGATGTTTTAGATGGTCTTCTATCTCCTTCCATGCAGTTGTCGGTGTTTCTGACCAAAGGCTTAGTCTGTGGTCGAGAGTACGTATCACATGACGTCAGTTCTTTTCGTCCGTCGTGCCCACCTGATCATTACTTTCCAGCTGATAAGATTCGAAGAGTCGATGATGGCAGATGATGGCCAGCATGATCGCCGTCAGGTGTCTCCTGCTGCCGTCTGTAAGCTGCTATCGCAATGGGGGATACTCATTCAATAACACTACAGAAGACTTCTATTGCGGTGTTATCTTAAAGTATGTGCACTTTCGCTATGGTTTCGGCCTGTTTAGCTGTGCTTTTCGTCATTGACTAGTGTTCTTATCTCCTTAACAAGGATCTATCCTGATTCTCGGATATCAAATTCCCAAAGCATTTTCCCTTCGGCCTGAGACATAGCGGTAAAACCGCGATACTCAAATGGCCACGCCATGCATGCTTGGAAACCGTTAATCTTAACGACCCGCTCCCGCATACGGTTCCCGCCCTCCATATCTTAACTATTACCCACACCTGTCACACCTGCGAAAGAGCCTATATTGCAACCCTCTAATCGCCTCTTACCTTCATACCGTCATGCTCTCGAGAGTCGCGAAACGAGTCCGTCGACAGTCACTTACGCAGCCAGTTGAACCATGGACGGAAATTGTAGCAGAATGTGTTCAAGACGCCCCCGATCTCCTTCGCTGGAGTGATATCCCGGATACACCGTTCCCGCGAGTAGCCATGGGAGGATATGCCAGATTCTATGCGAGCTCGACACTCCAATTCCCACTATCACCATCGTTCTGCCCGATCCTCTCCCAATGCCCTGAAGGATCGCCTTCAAAACAGGTGCCATCGACATCTCTCCTATTTCCCCCTCCTTCTAAGCAGCAGCGCCTAACTGTGATACACGAAGCGTCACGCGAGACCATAGCGTCTACATCCCATACTCGCAACGTGTCAACGTCAACGAGCAAGAGCCCCAAATCGCTGAGGCGGCGGCGGCGGCAATTACTCCGAACGCCGAGTATTGAGCGGGACTTTGCCGTTCATGCACAACACCTGTTCGCTTCGAACACCTCTGTTAATGAAATGTCGTCATTAGAGTCGCCAACATCTCCGGGCTCTGCCCATTCTCATTCTCATTCTCATTCGTCTTCGGATTCTCATTCAAGTCAATCAGAATCACATCATTCTGAGGAACCGACTACGCCTACCACCAGTGTGGAAGGTGGAGATGACAGTGAATCGTTTCCTCTGGAAAGCCCACTGCAGGATAACTGGGAGGATAAGGATTCCTTATCAAAGAGGCCCGAAAGCGGGTCCTCATTCAGCACAGCCAAAAGCGACTTTGACGAGGTCTAAAGCCCCTCCATCGACCGCACCTAATATTATCACTTCTGGACCATCCATCATCCTCATCGTACGACATTGGGGGCAGAGTACCTTGCCAGCCCATCTTTTTACGACAACCTCCACTTCATCCATGATACCCATCGTGATTTGTACCCCATCTGTACCAATATGGCATGCCGTTTCTATCTCTGCTGCTTGTTTCATTATTAACTTACCCATATGCATTTGTTCGTCCACTCTTATCGCACACGAGGATTCAATATAACCTATAGAACCATAGAACCTGTCCATGTCAAAGTCGAAGTGTCCTGAAGAGGAAGAAAAAAAAATCAAAAGAATGCAAATCCGTAGATATTGACAAAGAGGGGTGTGATCTGAATTTATACTGAGAGTTGAAAAGGGTATCGAGATGGAAGGGGGAATAGCAAACATCCGTGTAGGTTGTCCGTCGTGTGCATGGCTTCGTGAGTGTAGAGATGGCAATTCGTAAATAAGTGCTAGTAGTCCGTGTTTAGAGAAATTGCGTCAGTTTGGTTGCTTATGTTGTCGCGGTGGGTGTCGGCGTCGGTTCCTCTTGCTTCTTAGCTTCCTCGGCAGGCTTCACGTTGTTTCCTTCCAGAATTTCTTTGACAAGTGGAGCTATGGCTTTGCGCGTGGCACTGGCGTTTCCTTGCTTATAAACTCGGGCTTGTGAGTTTTTAGGTAGACCCTCCGATTTCTCCATGTCGAATTTCTTGTGCCGCCTGACCTCGATTTCGGCGTTGGCTTCCAGCCCTTTCCATAACCTGCGAGCGAGTGACGATGCGGTCAGGCCATCACTCGACGTCTTAGCCAGATCAGAGGTCTCCAGGATTATCCAAGCCATTTCGCGTTTATGTTTGCCCTTCTTGTTCTTCCCAACCAGTGTCTTTTTTTGCATCGCGGAAGGAGGTGAGGACGCCTAGGATGGTCAGCCCGCGGCGTTTCATCCACTCGACGGCAGCTTTCTCCAATCTACCATCCGTGGCCCATGATTTCAGCCCTGTAGGTACGGTGGACAGGCCGACTTTAATCGTGGGCTGCCCAGTGGCCCAGAGAAGCTTGTGGCTGTATTCCTTGTAGTCTCGGCGAAGTAGATCCAGACCTCCAAGGTGGGATACGTCTGCCTTCTTCTCTGCGAGGATGGATGTCAGGTCTTTAATGCTCTGGACTTCGGAGAGTGCGTCGGGATTAGGGTGGTCGATGGGCGAAAGAGCGGACGGAGGTGGGATCGTGTTCCCGAAGGTTGTTTTTGGCGCAGGATTAGCGCCGCTTCGCGGTCGATCGATGTGGCTTTCCCCCCGCTTACGAGGCCATCTGTATCAATAAGTATAGCTGATAGAAGGAGGGTGGCAAGTTCTGCAGGAATTTCGGGAGGGCAGAGGGAGGCGATATGAGATGCACAGCTGCCGCATGGGGTGACTACGCGCGGGTTGGCGTCTAAATGATGCCCTTCATCGTGGTGGTGGTCTATAATGGCAACGACGTGTGCTTGGGGGTTGTTGTGTGTGAAGGCATCTCCCAGGCAATTATGGTCCACGAGGGCGAATTTCTTAGCTGGGAATGGCTGGTATTGAGATAGATCGTCGAGGGTGAGCAGATCCTCTTGGTTTGGACTAAGGCCTGCTAGCTTGAGCGCGTGCAAGTTCTCTGCACGGAGGACGAAATCATTCCGGTGAATGTGCAGCAGAGGTACAGCAGGCTTCTTGTGGATCTCGGATTGGATCCACGCATATGCGATTGAGCTCGCGATGGTATCAAGGTCTAACCCACTCAATATCGAATCAATGTTTTCTGTCTAAAATAAATACAAGAACACACCTCCGGCCTCGTTTCCCATGACCACGATCCAGTCTGCCGCCTTGGCCTCATCTTCTTTCACATCCTTCAGAAAATTTTCTTTGGCATTGATCAAGAATAAACTGAGAGAAGTGGTGGTTGTAAGCGCTACTGTGGGGGCGTGTGGAGGTTGGTAAGCCTCTGCCAACCTCAGAGCAACTGAAAGACGACGAAGCGGACTCCTTGAAGGCATATCAACCACCGTTCGCAATGTCAGTGGACGGTAAGTAAAACACAAAGCTGCTGCTGTCGCGAGCAGAACACCTGGGGATTTGTAGGCGGCCCTTAGGACCCTCGCAGATGTGATACGTATGGTGGAAGTGTAGCACACTTGGATGTGCAAGTTGGTGTTCTGATCAACCTCGTTCACTTTAATTTTGATTTTGTTATGCATATAAATCACGTGTATGGTCATTTATTTCGATGAGCCCCTATGAGCCCTATGTAGCAGTTCAAAATGAGTATTACTAGTCAAATCTGTCACTTCTGTTATCAACAGTCATCAAGAGAGGACAAACGTTCAAAGTTGTATGAAAAGCTATCTGTGACTAAATAAATCAGCTCATCCATCTTCTAGTCTTTTCAGTCTAGCAGAATTATCATATAGCTGCATTGTTCTGACGTAAAAATACTACATACCTGGAACTCGAAGGATCTACCTATTGCATGCATCACTAGTAAAACAAACTCCACGATGTAATGGGGAACTTCATTATTATAGCAAATGTAAACGCACATACACATGCTACATACACACAACAGCAATAGACTAGTTTATCTTAGACGCACAGCAACAAGAAAGCGAGGAGAAAAAGAGTTTAAAGCCTGACAAATAGTTTTTCACCATGGCTGGAGATCACAAATTAAGTCTATGCCGGACTGCTCCCATTCCCAACTGTAGACAGGGAGCCATTCTCATTGCTTGGAACGCTTTTGCTATGGGGTAATTATAAGAATGACATTCGGAATACCCAGTTGATGCAGGACTCACAAAGTTTCAAAACAGGTGAATGGGTCTTCTTCCCTCAGGAAAAGATCATAGAAACCGACGGCAGCTTGTGCACCCAAAAACGGTGCGATAATGGGACACCAGAGCCAATATTGACTATACAACCAAATATCAGTAGTGTTCACAATAAAGACAAGCTCGGAGCTGTAATGACCCTCAATCGCAACTTACTGTCTGTAGGAGTACAATTGCTTTCCGTATCCTGCAAAAGTAAGGAGGAGTCGAGGACCAAAGTCGCGAGCAGGGTTGAACGCATAAGCTGCTCGATATTAGAAAAATGATCATCGGCATGAACAATAATCCAACTTACATGTCTGCATCCCAAGAGAAGCTCCTAGGCCGAGAAGCACAAGGAATAGAGAGAGCGGAAGCAGCCCGCTCGGTGGTGCGTTGTTGCTTTTATCTGAGACTGCAACAACTACGAAGACCAGAATAGCAGTACCCAAGAATTCAACGAAGAAGCAAGATCCAGCGGTCATGTAATCTTGCTTCAATGCCAATGAGTGTCGCATTCAGCATTAACGGTGTGCAGCAAATCAACTTACAGCGTATGTCGCAAAGAGGCCCGCAGTAGCTTGGGTGCGGATGCTTCGGCCGCCTTCAAAGATGTCGATGGCGTTGATGTAATTCTTATAGACAATAGCGGATCCTACAAGTCCTCCCATCACCTGAGCGAAGATAAAAGCTGGCATTCGTCCATGAATACGAAAGCAGGAGTAACGCTGAAGATGTAAACATACCTGGAACCTTCCTCCACGAGAATCCGCGCCAGGTAGCCAGCGCCAGGGTAACCTAAAAATATAGCAGGTAAATTACAAAGTCTCCGAGGGCAGCCGAGGTGCTTACAGCCGGATTTAGATGACCGCCAGAGATACCACCGCTAACCCAGGCGCCCATAGCCAGACCTACGAAACATGGAGTTGAGAATGACTATGGACCATACTAGAGATTACTTCGACACCCACCAATAGCCCAACCAAGGTTAACAGAAAGAAAATCCTGATATAAACATTAGACGTAGGAACTGTATACGTATTAGGGGGATAACGCACTCCTTTCGGGGACGATGCTACACCCTTGTTGGTAGATAACACGACTTGACAGTCGACACCGGTACCGAAAATGACGAAAAGCGCGACCCCAAAGAACTCTGCCATCGGTTCTCGTATGAATTGTCTGCAGAGTCTCGTCAATACATCGTTGTCACCAGTGTACCTTCTTATCGCGCTCACCGAAGCCTGCTCATAGTACTTTGCGGCTTCTGAGGTGGGAAGTACGACGTCAAAGTGGGAAGTTCGACATTGGACAGCGGGCTGTCGGGGCCTGGTTTAGTGAGCGTGAGGGATGAAGTTGGGGACTGCATGGTATAGAAGTTTATGAGTTTTTTTTTTGTTTTCCTGCCGAACGGCGAAGGGGGGAGGTTGAAAGAGTGGATTGGGGTCAGGATGAAGAAGGAAGCGGCCAGCGCTACCTGTCTTTATTATATGTTCGGATTGCAACTCGTCAACGAGTGAGGAAAAATCGCTTGCATGGAAATTAAACTTTGTACACGTATAGTCTGCAGAGCAGATAGACGTACCTTGTAGAGACCAGCCCTGAGAACTTTTCGGGTCCAAAAAGCGATATAAGCCTATCCCGCAATGGTAGGTCTTGCCCGGGAAAGGTCGGATATATCAAAAGAGTGATCATAAACCCCGCGTATTGGCCGCATTTGACCATACATGAAAATTGCGAGCAACACAAGTGGCATCGTGGATGTATGGCCCAGGCCCCTTTACTCACATTTGGTAAGAGGGTAGAGGGTTTTTATGACATTTATATTCTCCTGAGCGCCGCTTGAATGGATGTTCGGATTCTTAACAATTCGGAGGCTAACGATTAGGCAAAGTGAGAAGTAGAGATAAGTCAAAGAGCTTCGATAACGGGAACAGCGTTGATCCAGAAGGACTCACCGACGTTTAGCAGGTCATTTAGTGGCGCTTTCAATTCGTATGGTGCTGGATTTTGTAAAACAAGTGTCGCACTTAGAATCAATTGTTCAAGGACCCTGTGCCATTAATGTGTTGATGTGGTGTTGACGTGCGCAATTTTCGTCGGCCTGTGAGGATTGCGACAAATTTCAAAATAGCAAAAGTGACCTCAACGATTGGCTTTGGAATCTCTTCAACGATAAGATGCAAGAATATTAAATAACAGTTGGCCAGTTCTGTCAATCTTGAAAGACTTGGATGGACCGGAGCAGTAAAGTCCCTCACGAACAAGCTGGCAATTGCATGACAGCGCGCGTATGTCTAAAATCGCCTTCGCATCTCGTAATTTGTTCCCCAAGTTCGGGCCTAGAGTCTCGAAGGTTGGTCGGAGGATGTTCTTCAGCCGAGAAAGTTCGTTTATGTTGGTTTGGACGTTCATAGTATGCTCAAATAGTACGGCACGACTCTTACGAGTCTACCTGTTTGCAGAGGATGCCATGCGCTCTTATTGTCCAAATTACGGGTTGGAGATCCGAGCAAGTAACAACGATTCCGTTATGTACGAGATATTCAGAGATAACTCCGAGAGAGCTGGGTTGGCGACTGTCCTGATGGAAAGGCTGAACTTAAGCTAAACCTAAGAGTCAGAGAAGGGTTTGAATGCTGGTTGTTCAGTTCACAGAGGCAATAGCCTCCTGAAACAAACAGAATTCGCCAATCCGTGACTCTGATCATCCTCGGCTCATCCGATTCCTTGAACTTGAAGTTCTAAGTTGTGGTCACTTGTCGATCGACCTCTCTGTCTCCTCAGCTCTGAGTAAAACTGGCATTTGACTGGAGTATGAAGGAGACCATCTGGAGCTCTTGTCCCCTGGATGGGAACATAACCAGCGGCCCCTATTTCATTGCAACCAGTAAGTATCCATTGTTCGCAAATTGTTCGAACGTTGCAGCCAACCGGCATTATTCACCACTCAGACTCCACTCTGAAGGACAGATTGTCGAGGGACCATACTCAACCTCAATTCTTTCATATTGTATTACTGATCGTTTCGCAGGTCTTTCTTGAACTAATTCCACAATCTGTGAATCCCTTGCCGTGTATGGCGCCACGCTGTTGTTGGCCATTCTTGTCTCCATCTAAGGTCCGTACATTGTGTTTTTGAAATTTGTAAGACTGAAAACCAACTGAAAACCTTGGCCTTGGGAGGCTGAGCACTGGTGCCATTGTTCCTTCGGTCCGATGACGGAGCAGAACGAATCGGTGCCACTGCCACTGCCACCCGCACTTATTGTCTGCTTTTAGCGGCGCGTTGACCTATTACAACACTCTCTAACCTCCCTTGACCACCATCCACCCATCTCTACACCCATCATGGCTGCCCCCTTAAACAGGATACTACTTCATCGGCACTCAGTTCCCCTACGATTGCTTCAAAGACTCTTCGAGACGACACAAGTCATTCCCCACAGTCGCGTCGGAACATAGTTTTTAAAGAAAGTCCTGAATCCGTTGGCCTTCCTGCGCAAGATACGGCTAAAGCGCAACCATTTCCGAGTACATTTATCATAGATCGCAAGGCTCGCGCATTGAAGCTCGCTGCGAAATCTGGAGCCCAGCTTCCGCCTGATACCGACCCTACAGATCCTCCGAAAGTGGATAGTCAAAGCCACAGGTCAGACAAGATTTTCCTAGACTCAACCCTGGAGGAGGAACTTTCGGAGAGCTATTTACTTGACGTACCGGGGTTTATCGAACATCTATTTCCCGACAAAATTCTCCCTCTGTCGTTCGAATCGTTGAGATTCATCGTCATGACACATCACTGGGATGAAAGGTCAAACGCTTGGAAGGATACAGATCCTGCTTCTGCTACATTTTTTAACCGCCTCAACAAAACACTCATTGAAACGGCATGCACATTCAATCGAGATTTCGAGCTACCCAGCGATCGTACTTGGGTTAGCGAATGTGACTTACCTTTACGCAGTACTGAAAACGACGGAAAACGCAAACCAGGGCTCAGTCTTGTCAACACCGGGGGAGATGCAACTTGGGCGTCTACTTTGGTTAATGTCGAACGTAAACCCAAGGCGTCTGACGTCGTCGATGCTCTTACTCAACTTACCAATGGGGCTCGCATGATCTTCTCCACACAAGAACAACGCCGCTTTTACATTGGAATATCGATATGCGATACTGATATCCGTGTGTATGTCTTCGATCGCGCTGGAGTCGTTGGCTCTATGAAGTTCCACATCATGAAAGACCCGCATTTGTTGATACGCTTGATAGCTGGTCTGACACTGACTGATGGCGCCTCCATTGGATTTGATTCTTCGATCCAAAGGAAAGAGGACGGCACCAAATATGTTACTGTCGCAGGACTCGAGTACAACCTTCTCACACGGCTTTCCGTCTCTGGGGATCTTCGTGGAAGAGGCACTGTTGTTTGGAAGGCCGAACGTGACGGTATCAACTATGTTATTAAGGACACCTGGACGGACACCCCGAATTCTGAGTCGGAGGCCGGAATTATGCGGATGGCTGGTAGTGTGGAGGGTGTCGTACATCTTGTCGCCGAAGAAATTGTTCAACACTATGGGCAAGATGATAGCACGGCCAATATTCGCTCGATTGTTGAATACCTTCCGGACTACTGTCATAGGGATTGGTACAAATGTCTAGAGGTTCTCCGGCACACCCGCATCGTTATCACGCCATGTGCTCAGCCCTTGGCGACATTCAAGAGCAAGAAAGAGCTGCTGATGGCCTTCATCGACGTCATTGAAGGTGAGTGCCTGGTTCTGATACGTTAAAGATGCCGTTTCTTAACTATATGCTTTGTCCAGCTCATCGTCGCTTGGTCGAGAAGAATATTATGCATTGTGACATTAGCATGAACAACGTGATGCTCTATCGACCCACAACCCCCTAGCGGGCTCGAAAACAGAGGATGAAATCGGAATCTCCACGAACCTGAGAACTAATGATTCTGTAAAACCGACGATGCCTGCAACTCTCTTAAGTCCACAAGTAGTGACCCACAGGGCAAGGGGAATTCTGATCGACCTGGACAACGCCGTAATTACACACGACGATAAAGGCAACAAGAAAGAAAATACTAAATACTGTCAGGTAGGCCTTTCTTCCTATAGCTTGCACGCCAGGTCTAATGGCAGCGTAATATAGGGCACAGTCCCGTTTGCAGCGACTGAAGTTCTCATGGGCTTGAGACCCGGGGACGACCATCAAGCACACCATGATCTAGAATCTTTTTCTATCTTCTCCTCTGTATCACTCTGCAGTATTCCGGTCCCAACAATACAAAGAGAACAGACGTTCAAATCGGCAAAGATGGTCAAATCAAGCACTGGCTAGAAGGACGTGACATGCAAGAACTCGGAGAAGCCAAGTATACGACCATGACAACCACTCCCGTCCATTTCTATCGGGTCGTCACGAGAAAATGCACACCATATTTCAAAGATTTAATTTTTTGTCTTGAAGAACTGCGCCAGAAGATATTCTTCGGAGAAGGTGATCGGAGACCGACCCATCAGGATATTATTGATATCCTTCGCAAACCATTACAGTGGCTTCCTGATGTTGACATTGCGCCGAGTCGTAGTGAAGTACCAGTCGTGCGTAGACCATTGAAGAGGATGTTGGATCGTGTTGAGGACGTCGAACCGGCAGTGCCTTCAGCCAAGCGTATTCGAATATTATCTATCCCTTAGTCGGTTTAGTGGTATTTGACTCTAGAATGCGAAGTACATCCGAACACCCCTACATCGTTTACGCCTCAGTCGTGACATTGAATTTACAGTACTTTACAGTATTGACTCGGCTCAAGCCATAAATTGGTCTCATGTCAACCCAGAATCCTGACAGGAACAGAACGTATGCACCGAGGCGTGGACATGGCAGCATTAGACAATACACAATACACAACACGAACAATAGATGTCCGACCGTTACATAACCGTCGTAAACTCACCAAGTGCTGCAAGTTGAAACTTAGTGCTTAGCGGCCACTGGACATAATACTAGATACGGGCTCAGAAGAGTCAAGACGTGAACAGGAACATGTCATCTATGATCTTTGTACGCCCCACCCAAATGTTAACGGCAAACGTTTTGTGATTTCCGAAAGACATATATAATAACAGTGGTTCGCGCTTATTCTCACATAACTGCAGGTCGGCGCTGTCTTTGCATTAGTCTGGACCCTGTGGACGGTCTTCAACTGAACTCAAGCCTACAAGCCACCCTCATCATCGATCTGGACTGGTACTATCTATGACTTTCCCCAGTCCCGTTGAGTTAACTCCTCTTCTAGGCGTGCTTCGCCAACTTATAGGCGGCTTATGACGAGTTGATTTCTTTGCCATATCTATATTCTGTCTGTTGAGAAACATTCAGGCTGTATATTTCATCCTTTTTCATAAATGAATGACGCAACTGAGGCCTACCTATTACTTCATTTGGAAGGACGTAAGCATTTCGTGATTTGCGCTTTTAAGAATACCGAGGATCTTTTGTAATTCGTTCCTATAGCACCCAGCAAGACCTTGCTTTGTCTCTTGCTAACCCTATCAGGGGCTTGAACGGTCATACCGTGAACGAGATTCTGATTTCAAAGAAGACCAATGTCATAATAGCAATTCTGGCTTTCCGGAATTATGGGGACCTGACTCGTACGAATGGAACTCTGGGCGCTGGCTCAAACCTCTACCAAATGTAGTCTCTCTTTGACAGATTTCGATATATGTGATGTGCCCTACGGATCACGATATATGAATACCAAATGTGGTAACTGATGCATGCTTACCGGGCGTCTATTCAAATCTGTAGGTACTGGTGAAGTTCGCTTCTCTGACGTGTATTAGCATGATCATCCTTGGGGGTGCTAGGTCTTGCATGTGATCTCATACTCTCAGGGTACACACAAGCTGATTTGAGCTGACCGCTTTTAAATTCTCTGGGTTGGAGATGAGTGCGTACCATTTTCTGAATGGTCGATCTAATAATCTTTATTGATAAATCTATAGAAATAGTATTATTTCTTCTGATAAAGTGATTTAGATTCTCTCCATCCGAAAAGCAGGCATTCCGGAGGATGAACGAAATTTCACAACCAACTGTCTGCGACATCAGGAATTCCAATGTCAGCTTCCCTTTATGATAGAGTTGGTCAGATAGCCAAGAGTAGATAGAATTTGGCCTTTATTTTTCAAAATATTTTAAATATGTAGACCGTCTAACGGCATTTCTTCGGAAAGTTTTTTGCGAGGGCTCAAAAATCGTCCAGATTTCAAGTTCCTTATTCCTCTCAAAGCTTAACCGTCAACAAAAGTGAGTGGATTAACCCCACAAGGCCTCGCCAACTTTGACGACATCCATCATTTCGCTCACATCATGCACGCGCACGATAAATGCTCCCTGCTGCACCGCACATGACACTGCAGCAGCAGTGGCCCAGACACGTTCGTGCGGTTGTGTCTCCCCTCCCGGTATCGCCATCTCCATTGCGAGATTCCTGAGCTAAAATTGCGCCCAAGAACGATTTCCTGGAGGCCCCGATAAGTTGAGGATATCCTCTCAAAGGGTTAAGATACATGTTGTCCCCAACACCTTGTCCGCAAAAAAGATGAGAAACTTGAAGGTGTTGATGATGAGTGTGACTAACCTCCAATTTTCACGTCTGCAACAATATCGCTTGCGCGTCTCAGCACTTCCAAGTTTCCTTTAACGGACTTGCTAAATCCGATCCCAGGATCCACGACAACAAACCATCGTCGAATGCCACCCCTTCCCCTTGACGATTCTCTCGACCTTATTTCCAAGTTCGACGCGGACGCCTTCAAGAGTAGCAGCACCCTCGACGCCAAAATATTCGTACCGACTATAGTCTTTGTTGCTCCCGGCATCCCCTCTCGAATGCATGAGAATAACTGGGACAGCATACTTTCTGGCAACCCGCTTCATGCCGTTCATACAGTCCGACCCTTCTCGTCCATTTTCGGACTCTGGCGACGGTGGGAGGGGCCACGAGTCCGGACCGGTGAACGCATAGACATCGTTAATACAGTTCGCACCGGCCTGAATTGCGGCTTCTGCTACTTCCCAGCGAAAAGTGTCGACACTGATTGGCACATCCAAAGTCTTCGCAATAATGTCGTCGGAGATAGGATATGGTTGGTTGGAGGCCTCAGGAGGAGTATCATGGAGTTGAGTGCTCTTGACGACGTTTTCTTTCAGTACGTTGGCATTGCGCATGGCCTTGATGGCAGGTACGACACGGTTAATTTCATCTTCCACACTGACGAAAGCTGCACGAGGTCGTGTAGAATAACCCCAATATCAACTATAGTGGCACCCGCAGCCACCGAGGTCGACACATAGCGCATGGCAGCAGGGAGTGTATCGTGTTGGGTACCATCGGAGAAGGAGTCAGGAGTGACATTGAGCGTGGCCATGACATGAGTTTTGCGAGGTTGAGCATCTTTTGAAGAAGGCCGAAAGGCGTCCGTAGTGCAGGGGTAGGCCCAGAAAGTTAACGTATCAGGGACAGGCGCGATTGATGAAAATGGGGTCGGCTCCGGAGTAGAGGATGGGATAGTCAGACGAGGGAATGGGACGACTTTATTCATCGGAGGGGACGTAGGATCGTATACAAGCCTCAATAGATCCTCGATGCTCTTTTTCAGGATGGGGTGGACATAATCTGGGATCATGCTGCATACACCTTACGTTAACAAAGTTTATCAATAGTGAACAAAAACACAAACTCGTATAGAGGCCTCAGAACAAATTCGCGTTCTTGAACAAGAGGGTGAGGAATGACCAATTCGCCTTGTAATTCTTTTGAATCTTTCAAGCCAGAACGAGTATCAACGACGTCTTCGTCGTAGAATATAAGATCGAGATCGACAGCACGAGGACCATTCCTTATTGACGGAACTCGACCTACAATCGATTCTATTTCTTTCACTACATAAAGAAGTGTGGCTGGAGAAAGGTTGGTTTCCACCTGTTCGATTATTAGATGTTTGGACGTTCATCAAAAAAAAGTCACATACTATGCAAGCACAATTGATGAACGATGGTTGATCCGTCACATACATTGGTGAAGACTCGTATAAAAACGATGTGTCTATGACATTGATAAAGGGGTCTAAATCCAAAGAGGTTTCGATTGGTTGGAGTATCTCGCGCGAGATTTCCAACAGTCGAAGGGCATACTCTATATTTCGAAAAGAGTCTCCAAGGTTAGAACCGAGAGCAATTGCCACAATATGTACATCGTTTTTGTGGTGTTCAGCAGTTATAGCGATGTTTTCGACATTGGTGGACGTAGTACACCCCGTTTCATCAACAAGTCCCGGATAATCTTTAGCAGTTCGAGAAATTTCCACTTCAGAGGAGCGCGCAAGTGGCAGGGCAGAAGGTTTTGCGAGCCATTGTGCGCCGGTATGGAATGAGATAGGAGGACTAAGGTCGTCGATTCGGATTGTGTCGTTTTTGTAACCTGCTGGGCTGCTATTGTGAATAAGACTCAGGATTTTAATATAAACTTACTAGTTTAATCCTGTTTGTGTAGTCTCTGGCGTCCTTTCCATGTTCGTTGAGCTCCGTGCAATTGCGAGATGGTTTCAAAATGGCTCGGAGCAAAACGTCGGCAGAGACCTCAAGTGCATTTCGTCCAGATTACATAATTCACTAACCCTCTCCATGTCTCTCCAAACCGCGCTCCAGGAACTATCCTCATTTCGCAGGAATAACGTTAGAAAATCCCAAGAAACTTTCAAGAAAGGCGTCGTAGTGCTTAAGTCAGGAGCATCGACCAAACTTGGAGAAGAAGGTGGGTTAAAGACTAATAAAATCCTACACGTCACTCAAATTGTATCAACCCGCGCAGGATGGGCTTTCCTCGAGCAGTTGGCTTTAGCTTCCCTTGATATTGGAAGAATTGACATTGCCGACGTAAGCTACCACCACATCTCCGACAGACGCTGGATTTGACATTAACGGAAGGGTGTGCGCTAGCAATGCCTCCTACAACTTGCCGAAAGGTTCCCCGCCTCACCAAGAGTGGATGTCCTCACTGGAATTCGAATGGAAGCGACAGAATCACCTAGTGTCGTGCTTAGCTATTACGATGAACTACTACGAGCCAACTCTACCAACGCAGTAAGCGTCCGTTCTTGTACCCTCTGGTTCTATATTCAAATCTATTAGGCGGCTTGGAAAAGACGGATATCGGTGCTAAGACGCATGGGCAAGATAGAGAAGGCTGTGGAGGATCTTAACGAATATCTGGATACCTTCTACACCGATGTAGAAGGCTGGTTGGAACTTGCAGATATCCATTCGTCAGCAAACCAGTGCGTCTGTTCTCCATACCGTTGAACTGATATATTAAACAAAATCTCCCTAGATACACACATGCCCTGGAGGCCCTCTCTCATGCACTTCTACTCAACCCTCAGAACCCCTTCACTTTCCTCCAATTTGCCGAGACAGCCTACACGTCCGGTGATCTGCCTTTGGCGCTCAAGATGTTCCTTGTCGTCATCGACATGAATGAAGTGGAGGACGAGGACGCCATTCCGCTTGGAATATCAGTCAGGGCATGGTGGGGAACAAAGCTGGTACGCACAATTTGAATACCATGAAAACATTGCTCATGTAGTGTGCAGTGCTCTCGCCAGCTCGTCTCGTCGCAGACGTCTCACGCCCTCAAACTCCGATACCTCAGTTCCCAAGAATATCAAGCTTATTGATGAGCTGGCCACAGAGCGCGTTTTGACGGCTTATAGCGGTGAGCATGGTATCCAGGCTCGAAGTTTGGTTTCGAGTTGGATGTCAGGACGTTAATAAATATACCTTGTTATTTGGGGGCATTTCAAAAATATCTTGCGGATGAATTGGGGCTTAATATTCAGAGCCAGGTAGGAGGGCGATTTCAGTTTGGCACATGTGTACTTACGGTCTCAAATGGTCCACCGGGCAAGTCCAAAAAAGATATATGGTACCGGGTCTACATTCCACTCACTTTTTACCAGACGTTGCATGATTACAACATTGACGCCAAGCCCGGCCCTACAGTTGTCCGTACTGAGTTTTGCTTTGTTCTTGCCTTCATACTTGAATTTTTGAAGGCTGTTATTCTTTCTTTCTTTCTCTCAGCCACATGATTCGATAATAATGCCCACAATACTTGCGTCCGACATATTTTACAACATAGCTTCAGCAGTAGCTGCGGAACCAGCTTGGGAGGCCAACCTGACGAGGCTTTCAGCTTTATCGAGAATCTGCCGTTCCCTCCATCCCGTATGCCAACGGCACATCTTGGAAACGATAAACCTGTCCTCTCAGATTTGTGACATTGCCAGGAGACCTACCAGACCGGCGATTACCATGTTCCCAGCATTCTCTTTCGCGAGCTAGAGAGCCTCTTGGAGAGCATATCTGGACTTTGTACCACAACTCACATCCTCCCAACTTTTCCGATGATCGGATGGTTCTTTTCTTGAGAAAGTTGAACCATCTGTCAACCCTGCGGGTGACCTTTTTGTTGATATATCAGAACTCTCTTGGGACATATTCGAAAGCGTCGATATCACGTTGAAACAGGTGCCCCAGTTCTTGTACTATTATGTTAACGACTTGCAAAAGCTGGATAAGCATCTATCCGATATTTCCGTATTTCCGGCCTTGCGAAAGGTTTCTATCGGTTGACCTGGTTATAGATTGCGTTATCGATGATTGGGACCCCATGGTCAAAATTGCCTGAAATTCATCTGGTGAACCTGTCTCAGTCTTACTATTGGCATCGACTATTCCGTAGGGGATTTCCCAAGTTACAATGACTATGCACTCTAGTCATTGAATGTTTACGATTGCTCCTTACCGCAACATGATTATTTTCTTCGTTTTAAAGTTTTGGACGATTCAGCGCTTGCAGGTAAAGGCGGGCAATAATTCAGCTGACACTGCACTGAGCTTGTAATGGAATGTGTAATTCTCAAAGTGAGAACAAACGATGAAAGGCGGGACACTTTGAACTATGCCCCTTTTATCAGGCTTGTGCATGTATGTACAATATTTTTAGGCACCACAGAATGTTCGGACATCACTCCCATCGTGATTACCATTCCGCGTTTACTCGAATATCTAGACGATCATCTTATTTGTGACCCCAAAATCTCGATTTTGCTACTGCTCTGTGGACTGCATAATGACGGGAAGTTGAAAGTTGGTGCTGTGAATGTTCGAAACAGTAGGCTGCACTATTCCAGACATCCTCCAGAATATTTCCTTGTTCGTAGCCGTGATTTTGAACGACTCTACCAAGAGTGCGAGTAGTATTTCTGAAACGAACTCTTCAATGAATACAAGACTTTGAAGATATGTAGGATGACATACTCATCTCCAATTGAGAGAATTTGAATCCGCTAGACAGGTGTTTGACATGAACACACAACTCACACCATAGGATATTACTTACATGCAGGACCTGCTTCCTCCAATGAAGGTCATACTGAATGCGTTGGTTGTGAATGTAAGTTAGGCCAATTCAACAGCATCAGGTTAGACCTACAGATTTGAATAGACGCCCGGAAGATGGGCGCTAGTAACTGTCTCTGGAAGAGGTTCAAGCCACCTCTCAGGTTTCCACTCGTCGACGTCAGGCCCCCATAATTCCGGATTACGGTTACATGACCCAATTCCTATGATAATAACAGTGTTCTTTGGAATTGCAATGTTTCTTATCTCGCAACCGTCCAATCCTCTAATAGGATTAGAGAGAGATAGCGAAACATCCTGTCGAGCACTAGGCAAGGAAGTTTAAGAACGTTCGGTATATTGAAGAGATGAGTGATATTGACTGACATCCTTGAGACCCGATTGACTGGCGCATAGCTGTTTTCGAATGTCTAGTTAATAGATGATGCACGAATCTGATCGCAAAACGTACAGTCTGAGCGTCTCCCGAACAATAGCATCGAGATAGGGCAAAGAGACCAACTCATCGTAGGACAAATCACGACCGTGTTTCTGCCTTGCTTCACCGAGTTCTTGACGAAGCCTTTCTTGTACATTTAGGTGAGTCGCAAGCAAATGGAAGAGACGTGAAAGTGCTCCAGATGTTGTATCCGTGGCAGCAAATATGAATGTACTAAAAGAAATTAAGATGCGTCCCAGTGCCAGAAAGGTGCTATCCACTGACGACATCTGACCCAGCAGTTCTTCTTCCGGAAGCCTGTCTACATCCGAAGCGTCCGTGTTTGCTCTCACTGTCAGGATCGAACACTTCAGCATTCGCGATAACAGAGGGGAAGGACGGCTTACTGAGAATACTAAGAATGTCCTTTCCTCGCCCCATCTGCCTTTCAACAGCCTCATCGCCTTCTAGCAATGCTTTCTTTTTCGATTCATAAATTCCAACGCAGACGTTATGCATCACGTCTGTCAGATCTCGAAGGTCGTGGAGAGCCTTCCACGGTATCCAATTAACTATTGTTCGTCGGAAACTGGGCGTCCCTATTTTGACAGCCGTTGAAAGCAAGTATCGACCAGGGATGAGTATCTTGTGAGTGGCTGGTCTTGAGAGATAGTCTCTAGTATCAGGAAGTAACACATGCTCATTGTTCGTCATAAACGCACCCAAGGCCCTTGATCGCTTTAATATAGGGGTGGGGTACGACCTCTTCCGTGAGAGGGTCAAATGAGTATCCGAGTCCACCTTGACCAATCAGTTCAAGGGCTGCTCGTGACATCCAATGTAAAAGATCAATCTTGAGAAGGGTATATCTTTGAGTTGTTATCTGCTTTAGCCAGCTGATATTGTACATACCTCTTTCGGTCCATCTTTGACTTGGGTCACCAGTGCATCGCGAAGCCGGTACATTACGCTGTAGAAGATGGGCACTATAACACGTAAAACATATATTGAGGCGGCTATGAGGGAGACCACTGACTCATTTCACGCATATGCGCAATGGAGAACACAGGGTTCAACATCTTTCGTTGCTTTCGATGACTCTCCCCTATCACGGTTCAAATAAGCCCTTTGAATCAAGTACAAGGTAGAATTATTACCGAGAGTACCGAGGAGTCCAGGCCCCAAGACCAACCTATTGATCCTACAATACAGCAGTTAAGGATCATTGGTAGTGATCTGATATAAGAAATGACGTACTCGATAAAGCCTGGCGTTTCTTCAAAAATATGTTGATCCTGCATCAAAGAGAGTGAGACGAGACCTTCTCTGCGTTAGATAGACCTTTATAACCTTGGTGAATATTTGATGCAACGCCTTGGGGTCAAAGACGTAAAGCTGATTTTCCTATCACGACCACAATCATCAGCAAAGTTAATCGCCCACTGAATATCTTTACGAACCCCTAAAATAGCCTTTATCTTAATAACGCTGCCATCTATTGAACGTAGTGTTACCTATATGGATCAGTGTTCAATTGTAGGATCAATGCTTACACTTCTTCGTAATTTCCTCGTGAAAACCCCATGCGTCTGGATTGAAAATTTGGCCAAGTACGCCTTCCGATAAATGAGTCAGCTCAGAGAAATGAAACAAATCTTTGAAGATAGTATCACCTGTCCATATTGACGTCGCTGGTGGTCCAGGTATGTTATCAAGACTGGATCTCACGAAGAGCGTGCGACAGGCTTTCCAGAAAAAGCCAGGCAAGCGCGCAGGTAGTGCAGGCTTCAAAAGCAAGAAGGAGCATGTTGTATAATTTGGAGATGTATGATGGCGCACAAATTCACTTTGGCCTCTGGGAAGGCGATATTTATATGGATCCTGCAGTTCGGCAGTTACTTATCAGTAACAGTTTCGCGAAGTCTTCGATCTATGACTGTTAATCTGACGAAGCTTATTAGACAGATCTCCGGCGCAGTGTAGGTGTATTTGTACGAAAATACTTACGGATAAGGTTCCGTGGTATCGTACCGGCTATGACACCGGCGCTGTTGGGCGCTGGGAGCTGGTCTTCCGTGGTCTTCTTCATCGTCCCTACTTTTCCCGAAAGCACGGCCTGCCGGCACTACCAAACGATCTCTTCTTCTTATCCCATGCATTTATGGGAAACTAGCTTGCTAACAACCAGGTTTGAAAACGTCGGTTAATAAACCCTTGCAATATTGACTCACCTCAATTCATGCATGCGGCATACTAGCCTTCCAGTGCTTTCAGACGTTTTACGTCCAAATGCGGAATCTTAAATACGAAACTCCGAAGATAGTGTAAGAAGGTGTCTAAATAAGTCGCAAATTTGAAACACTGGAATTCTGGTTATGGGCGCTTTGAATGTGCTTGCAAAAAGCATGTTCTTTTTTGTTGTACTGATTTCAAACTAGAAACCACATATTACTTTCACACTCTCAAGTATCATTTGGAAGTAACGCCTGCCACCGTGTCCAAAATGTGTCGCTACTAACAGCGTATGCATTGACGAGATTGAAATCGACTATGATATCAGTAAGAAGAGAGAGGAACAACTCTGGGACAAATATAACCACAATCGACATATTTTAGACTTGATAACACCTCGAAGTGCCATCTACACAGGACTCCCTTTTCACTCCAACCACCGGGGTCCGCGTGGCGTCGCCTGTGTTACTTGAGGCGTTAACATCGCCATTTGGTATTTGTACTACAACCAATCCTTTGCTGGGACTCCAAGAGCTGTAAGCTAGATATGTGAGCGGTTGTTGATGCAGCTGTGTTATTGGGTTTTGTAATGGCGATTCTTTCTACCACGACTGTTGGAGCCATGCCCTGATTGTATGTTAGAGAAATCTGATTATCAGCCGGATGATTGGAGCTACTTACGGTCATAATCGTCAGCGCTGTTTCCACGCAAGGAACAACTTTAATCGCAGGAGAATGCAGCTGGAGGTCTGTCGGAGCGACTGCTCCGATGCCATCCAGGAGGAGTAAGAGTGAGTACGCAGCGGCTGACTCAATGACCAATATCACACTACGATTGAACAGTCATTTGAAAGGTGAACCATTTGAACGAGAGGCGGAATGGATTCTGTAACCAATAAGAAAGGTTGTTAATATTGTGGTGCCTATTGACACAAATAACAGAGCACTTGAAACTTTGTTCCAGCTTA
The DNA here is from genome assembly GCA_023853785.1 of Psilocybe azurescens. Taxonomy (NCBI): domain Eukaryota; kingdom Fungi; phylum Basidiomycota; class Agaricomycetes; order Agaricales; family Agrocybaceae; genus Psilocybe; species Psilocybe azurescens. The sequence goes on along the minus strand of JAJIRX010000721.1, from coordinate 114,380 downwards.
ATAAGATGCCGATTTGTTTGCTGGGTCGCCGACCGGACAGCCCTTGCCCTTATAAGATTGACTTTGTAACGATGAGACCTGTTATTAAATATAACAGAAATGTTCATGCGAAACTTTCATTCGTAAGACTGACCGAATTCTGTAACAAAAAGTGTTCGTGGGACCGAAATTACTTTGAACGATTGCCCCCAAACGTGGTAGCATTTCCATATCTGTTGAGACTTTGATCAGAATGTTACTATAATGAATAATATTCACCAACCATTATTCCATCAGATACAATGAATGAAGAATAGAAACCCTCACTAAGTATCTGGGTCCATTGCCAAGGATCTTCTGTCACCAGCCCCTAAAAAGATTTTCTGGCGTGTCTCTATGAATCAAAACAAACCAGGCAATTAAGTACCATTGCACAAGGACACGCAAGAAGCAAGTCAGATACAGCACTGACATATCTAATAGAGCGATGTGACGACTCATATTTGCGACCTGTTTGGACACTGTAGGACACATTGTTGAAATTTCCTTTCTAAGTAGCAGGAACAAGCCTACGGCAAAGATACATTATTCCAGTGTATACTATGGTGTATATGGCTGACATACGTGATTTTGTGGTGTTTATACTCGCAAACGCGGAGACGTGCTTACAAGAAAACTCATCGTCATTGTGCCATTGACGTAGCTGCTAATATTATATTCTTGTATGTTGACTGGAATGGCGAGTAGACTGAGTGTAGACGTAGGGAAATATCGTAGACCCGAGGAGATGCACTTACCGAGTGACACTTTCTTATATATCGGTTAATTATAGTATTCATATATTCTGGTAATGATAACCGCCATGATAGATGCCTGATGGAATCATTCCTCTACTCCAATGTAATCCAATGGTTCAACCTCAGTTAAATAGACTTTGGGCTCTGTATATTGATAGCTTGTCGGTAGGTAATCCACGTTGGAGCAACTGGTTTGATATCTAACTTACAGTCCTATCCGTAATGCTTCTACGTGTGATATCCAATGTACTAATCACACCTGGAGTACATCATTGAAGGTCCACTGCGTATGCGACACTCGTCCTCTCCATATAAGATATGATTCGCTCCAAATTTACAACTACAGTATCATTGAGATTATGGAGTAGCTCTGCCGGAGAATTTAGTCGCTATTGGTGGGTTCAAAAGTGGTTGAGGAGCAGAGAAGGCGTGGTCATGGAAGCGAACAAAATTTGTAAATAATGATGAGGGGTAACACAAAATTGTAATCAAATATACTGTTCGCCGTTGCCAGATCTTCTCAAGGCCCAGCGTCCAAGTGACCAGGTGGCCGCAGTGTGCCGGTGGTGGGAACCCTCAGTGGTGAAATACATAGTTACAGGGAAGAATAAAAGAAAAATATAGGCAAGTTAACATGCAATAGCTTGCATGCAATGGGATTAAGCGGCTCACGAGTAGAGATCGTGATCCGTTTTGCGTGGCGGTATATCGTAGCGGCATAATTATTCAAGTCAAGATAGAAACTCTGAATCCCAATCGCTGGAAGCGATGTTTGTAAATAATTTAACGTGGGAATAAGTAAGATTGATCGGGGAGTCAGTGTCGCGGCCCGCAGGGCCGCAAGCTCAAGCTCTTTGATTCCCGGGCTTTGCTTTTCGTGCAGTCCCGCTGCCCCCATCCGCCTCTCTCGACAACTAGTACCAGCAGCTCGTTTGACTTCCACTCCACTCACCGCCTCCACTATAGGACTCAAATACTGCGTTGTCATGACTCGACCTCCACGCCTCCTACTCAGCGGCGACGGCATCTGTATCGTTGATGCCGCGCCACAGCCTCCATCTTCCTTTTAACATGCAGCAGCAATTGTATGCTGTATTGTCGAAAGTCGCGTCATCAGCCATGTCCCTACCGACTCGCTCGTTCTCGCTGCTCCTTGTCCATCCGATTACCACTTCCCGTATCAGGCCAATCGCTAACCAGTAGCAACGGGAATTACTGATTCGTTTCTTATAGCTTACTACACCTCGTCCCTTCCACCCCCTTGAACGCAAGATCCGCCCCTACCATCACGAGCGAGAAGCGGCATTTATTTAGTGCTGCTGCGTTGTCAACCGATTCGGAACTGAATGATGAGTGATGAGGGAGGGGTGAAAAAGTCAGCATAGGGGGTTATGTACAGGCAAAGCTCATCTCACCTCGTTATCGTAAATCAGGACTCGAAAATCAAGACACCACTCTCGTCATCCCGACGGTAAACGGGACATAACGCGCTCACGAAACTCAGATGACATTGATCTTGATAGACTCGCGAAACCCAGATGGTGACGATAGAACCAGCATCATCCTACGCCATCGACGCCATCGTGATTACGACTGAGGAGATAAGGTTGACTCTGCTAAATACGTCCTGTTATACCTAAGAGCTATAAACTGTACCTCACGCAGATTGAGGCCAGGGAATTGCAGCTTCCTGCTGTAATCGACCACTTCAGGTTCTTCATGTCACGTCCTACTCGCGATTGCGCCTTTCACATAATTCATATCTATCATTGGTCCTGTTTGCCATCTAGGTGGTAGCAATCAGTGAACCTACGTCGTCGTAATGAAGACCTTCGTATTAGAATAGGAAAACCTGTCTATGATCAGCAATATAAACGCAAATACTTCAAGCTACGGGGACCCCAGCTTATCTGACTACTATAGTTTATATTAGACCAATAATAATCACCTGGACTCTGCATTTTAGAATCCATTGCGATTTGTGCGCAAATACGCTGCTATCGCATTTCGTGATCCGTTCAGAAATGGAACAATTCAATGCCTACCAGATGAGAAAGCACACGAAAGCACTTTACCAAAGGTACAGATAATGCATTCCATGGGTCATCCTACGTTTATTTTTCTGAAGATGCTGAGTGATATCGTTAGGATTATTTCTCTATTTCGTGGTGTCTCAGTGGGACAAAGTCTAGTAGACAGCACAAAACCAGGACTGGCCGGTGACTTGCGGTGATGTTATTAGGAAGGCAGAACCTCGTTCATGAATCATTTTCACCTGTATATGCCCTGGCTATGCGTTTTGGGGATATCAGCCATAATAGAACACATTATGCCGTGCAAAGTGACGGCCTTGAAACCAAGTGATGCTATTTGGAGAAGGAGGGTATGACTTTGGATTACCGTTGGAATGTGCCACTAAATACTACATACCAATTGAGTTATATGCAATACCAATCTGAGTAATTGTGAGGCACCCGCCATGTGGCGTTGGGCTGGTTTACATAACAAGTTACCAACACATGTCTAATAGAATGCCTTCTCTATCTCTCTCTACATGCAGTTCCCGTAATGCCCAAGTATCACGCATATCTGGGGGTTTTCTAAAACACTCCATACCATTTCTTGACTCCATTTGGAGTTAGATTAAAGCATCCTAGGTTTTATTTATTCCTTCATGTTCCCCCTTATCACTCTGATGCTGATAAGCACTGGCAGAAGGTGGCAGAAAATGCAAAGCTACAATCATGGTCTTGGGAAAAGGTACCACAATGATAACGATCGCCTCGGAGTCGCAACGCTTTCTACGGCCTCATCTCACCATGTAAATAATAACACCGATATGTCTGCGTCACAATATGGGGACGCAGTGCTCTGAGACTGTTGTTCACTTCAACGTGAACTTAAAACAAACGTTATATTCTCTGTTAAGGTCCGGGTCAAACTCAGCGCCAACATCGGTGTTTACCAATTCCCTTCTACTTGTTTGACCGGTAAGTTGTTTTGGTTTACCAATTTGCCGCAGCCAGCCTGGCTACGCAGTTAGAGCAAGCCCAGGCTATCATGATAGACAACCGAAACCTTCTGATAGAAAATTTGTACAGCGGTGTCAACGGTTGATCACCCCTCCTTGTAGGAGAAACCATTAACAGCGCCTCGGCATTTTCACCGGCACTGCTTATATCAAAGCATTGGCAATGTACACGCAATTCAGATATTCGGAAGAGAAGGCTTCTGTATTATACATAAACGAGTACTGGTTATCCAGTCAAGCGCCCTGCTTCAAGTCGCGTATGTACCCGTATTCCAGGGAACTACTGTTCCATTCAGAGAAAGTTGAGTAGTAGTTAGAAAATTTGAAGGCGATTTTCTGCAAGTTGCTGGCCGCCTTTGCACGATGAAGAAACCTTTTGTGTGCGAACATACATAGAAATTATGTCAAAAACCGACAATACTCCGAGACGGTATTGCAAAAGTACCTTCATTCCCAAGGATGATGATTTTGACAGATTATTATCGTTAAGCCATTGAGTCATTAAGGGTTGCCCTTGCATTGTGCATGCGCTTACATATATTAACCTTCTTAAAATAGCTCATGCGTTTGCCCAACAGTCAATGAACCACAATCTTCCCCAATCCTGATAAGGAGGGGGTTTCAGCTGGCAGTGAATTGTGTTTCTTACTTCTTTATATCCCCTTGTGGTGGTTGCTCTCCTTTATAAGGTGCACGATGATTATGGTCGCCCATCACGGCGATCAGCTAACATGAACATATAAATTTATCACCCCGCCACACCCCGCCCCTGCACATTTTCTGCATGGTAAGGATCGGTCTCCTGAACACCTTTTCCATTATGTAACACGTTCTCCAAGGAGCTTACAGCTACAATGTATGGACAAGGAACTTTGATCATATCGCTTAGTTCGAGTGGTTTGTAAAGCTATAAAATGTAGGTTTTCATGGCCGTATTCAAGACGTTGAGAAATCAGTCCCTCTTCTGATAAACTCACCAAGCGCCAAAATACAATGATACCGCCACGGACCATCTTCACCGCAATACTTTTCTCGCCGGTGTTCACGGCGTTTGCCTACCAGTGGCCTTCTCCTCAATACGATGCTCTTGAGCAGTTTGTGTTCGAAGGCACTGACCATATTGGTCTTGACATCGGTGGTGTAACTAGGGACTGCACGCATCGTGATCCCTCTCTTAAGTCTACCGTCGCTGCAGAATGGGTTCGCCTTGTGGGTTTGATTCATGTTTAAATTTGCCGACTTCCGTGTTTGACGTCCTAATTATATCTGCAGGCATATCATGATATGGCTACTCATAATGTCGATGATGGTACCGGTGGCCTAGATGCCTCGATATTCTTTGAGCTAGATCGAGCTGAGGTTCTTATTTATCTTCTTCGCCGTTAGTTTAAATCCTCACGCGTTGTTGAACACCGTGCAGAATGTTGGCCAGGGCAATGTTGACACTGTCACTCTCGATTTCTCGGTATCAGCCAACAAATATGTCTCTCGTGAGTGCTGTTCAAGTGTTATCTGATATGCAGCTTATTTACGAGCAAATGATTAGGCGCCGATTTAATAGCGCTAGGCGTTAGCTGGGCCGTGGCCTCGTGCAGCGGACCGATTATACCATTCAAAGGAGGACGCGTGGACGCTCTGACAGCTGGGCGTCTAGGAGTACCAGAACCACAGCAAACGCTTCAATCTCATACGGAGAGCTTCCGACAACAAGGTTTCTCTCCATCTGATATGATCCGTCTTGTTGCCTGTGGCCACACTTTGGGGGCGTTCGAAATGCGGATTTCCCGGACATTGTTCCGAATGGCGACGAAACCTTTGACACTACGACTAGTTATGATCATGCGGTGTAAGCTTTTAAACCGTAAATATTCTCTCAAAACTGATTCTGGCATAGTGTAAGCGAATACATTGCAGGTACAACATCTAATCCTCTTATTGTCGTTCAAGACTCGACTTTCGCGTCGGACCTCCGGATTTTTAGCAGTGATGGAAATGTTACGATGAATAGGTATATCTGTGTTAGATTCAACTTTTTCATGTACTAATGATCCTTGATAGTCTGAATTCTGAGGAGACGTTTAAGGCGACATGTTCCACCCTGCTACAGCGAATGGTGAACACCGTTCCAAATGGTGTGGTGCTGACCGATACCATCGAGTTTCTTCCGGCCAAAGTATCATCTGCACAAATAACACAAGTCGGATCTCAGCTCGTTTTCGATGTTCTCTTCCGCGTACGCATTCAAATCTCGTCATAAAGAGCTAGTGATTTGTGACTTACAAATGAACTTAGCTTTCTCAACCTCCCAACGTGCCTGTTCCTCCTAATCGTTCTGTAAAACTTCTTTGGTGTGATGCACGAGGGCAATTTACAAACTGTAACCAAAGAACCAATGTCGCGTCTCTTCCAGTTGCCGGCACGGCCGTAGTCTCGCCCATCACCGAAGCTCAAGGAATTACATTACCAACATATCAGTTTGCTGCCCCGATCGACGCGGCTGCCTCGGTCTCTAAATTCTGGTTCCAAGTTGACGAAGGTGATGGATCTCCTGTCCAAACATACAATAACGGCGGCCAAGGGTACATTATCCAGCAAGACCAACTCATTTACCTGCCAGGTATCAGTTCTTTCAGCCTTGGAAACAGTGGTGGAATAAATTACAACCTTGTTGTCGGAGTGCGTATCTCATTTAATAGTCATTGCTTTCAGTGATTTACAATTTCCGTGACATACAGGTCCGCACTGAAAGCAATCCAACCAGCGCAACTTTGCACGCCTTTGACAAAGGTGGCGTTCAGTCGGGCCCCTTGACGGATATTACAGTCAATCTCGTTCCAGTAACTATTGCTGGACCTCCAAATGTGGCACCAGGATACAAGGCCTATACTGCTACTGTTAACAGGCCGAATATTTCTACCTCATTGACGGCAGATTTCCAAGTCATAATTGATGGAGTCACGTATACGGAGGAATTCAAACAAACTCTAAACATAGGCAACTCTCCGGCACTAGACAGAACATTGTCCACTGTAACAACAATTCCGTCGTAAAAGTGGCACGTGTCTGTAGACCTTCCGATTGTGGGACTCAGGGATTATGTTTTCAATGATGATTAAATTTTACGAGGCACTTGCAATCCACGTTACACGCACTCATCGGATGTAAATTTTTGGGAAACAGCGCGTTGATCGTGAAGGAGTGATGCATTCATGTCATCGATGTTCCGTCGTAGCCCGTCTTGCTTTCAAATTTAGGCGCTTGGCAACAGCACGGAGTTACGAGGGCGGAGTGTCGCTGATGTAACTTCATCACGTAAATGTACATCCTGTCATCGATCGCTCATCTCCTTAGCACTCCGCCTTACTTAACCTTCAGCTCTTAAGAGGCTCTATCTAGTCTAACTCAACCGAAATTTCCATCATGCAGAGTGTTACGACATCATCTTCAAGAACGTAGATGAAGATTCAGTAAGAGTAATGAAGGTTAATAGGTCTCGAGTTTCAACGGTGAAATATCGAAGACTTGCATAGCTATTCTACAGGACATTGAGCATACATGGAGTATCGTTCCCGTAGGCAGAAGGATTACACTTGTACTTGTCTTAGACTCATCGATGAAACAGGACAAGAATAATGCAATGCGATGGCTGGAAAGAATAAAATGAAATGATGCCGACTTTTGTGAGGGGGCCTTATCTTTGAATATAGTCTCCAAAAATCGATTATCGTCCTCAAAATTCTTGAAACACTAATCTATTCCATTCTTGACCCATTTCATAGTCTTATTTATTCAATTCGTATCTTTAATCAATAACTTTAAGTTTCATTATACACAAACCAACGACAGAGTTATCCTCTTTGCTTCTCCGAGCGATTGCTACGACTACGCATATCGTATTTCCCCTCATCTCCGATCTCGTCCTGGTAAATTTTTTTTTGATCATCTGAAGGCTCCATGGTAAGCGCATTATCAAAGGCAATACGACGAGAGTAATACATACTAATTAGTGCACAAATTGGGGTTGCATCTGAATGATGCTACAGAGTACCCAGTATTGACATGCCTGCATACTCCAGAGGTATACCAGATACTTACCTGTAGGATTTACATACTACATCATACTCAGGCTTGAGATGGTTCAATTAGGCGCCTTGGCTGAGATCGTCATACCCAACTTGTCTTGCGCCGGAACTATGCGACCCGCACAACCTACTAAAATGAAGCCGATATAGTTTCAAACCATAGATTGCAGTACTTATAAATGGTAAAAAGCTTCATTTCGATATATATCTTGGTTTCCTCCCGAGGAGGGGCGCATTGGGACGCAGAGGCTCGGACTCCTCGGAGAGCCCAAATGACCATGACGTCACGAGGATCTTTACAAAATAGGGGCTCACCTTTTCGACACGGGCTGAAAGTGTGCATTTGCCATATCGGTCGGGTTTATCAGAAAGTCTGTCCAGTGCGAGCAAATTTTACCAGACCTAGTACGCGAACCTCAAACTTCAGCTAACGAATCGTCTCGTGCTATTTGATAAAGGTTTATTGTCATGACCATTGTTGCCAGATTATACTACGTGACAGATGAATCAAGACAGGTGTGTCTTTTGATGTATATATATTTTAGGAGTATGGTTATGGTTGCTGTCGGATTTGATTTGAAAGCCCTCAAATGCAGTGGAATTCACTGTGAACACCACATGCATCCCCCCTCCTTTAAGTTACCGCAATTGGCATAGAATTGGCCGTTCTGGTTGATCCAAAGGGTAGCACCACAACCTTCGAATGTGAATCCACTCTTTCCGTTGATAGAGAAGGGTCGTCCACACGGGTTGGGGCCGTTCTAATGGCCAAGAAGTCAGGTAAAAGCCTCGTTTGATACTGCGGACTGCCACTTACGGGTCCAACGACGACAAAGTTACATTTGGACTGACCGTCGACCCAGGCAACGTCGTTATTCTGGGTCTGGCCATAGTTGATTCCAAACAGTGCAGCAAGAGGAGCCAATGTGCTGTTGGAAATTTCACCACTAGGAGCAGCGCTGGTGACCCCGGCAATGGCGATGATGGTGGCGAAGACGGTGGTGAAAGACAACTGCATGATAGAATTTCTAATAAATTCTAATTGAGCATTGTATAATGATGAGGTGAAAAGCCCCTGATTTACCTGTATGTTGGTAGATATCAAATTGATAGCTTGAAGAGAACTCAACGAAACCACACTGCTTATATACCTTTCGTTCAACTAATATCCAATATTTTCGTTGAAGATGACCATCAGTGCCCAACGGCATACTACCGAATGGCTCATGCAAAATTGCGATATCTCCTGTGGTATTTGAAAGTGTTGTCATTAATCCATTACACACTACCAAGCAGCTCTAAAAACGAGTTCAAATTGATGCAAGTACAACTATTCGAAAACCCGGCTATGAAATAGCCGGAGCTATATGGCTTTACTTAGTGGAAGTCTAACATAATTAACCAAGTGCACTCCGAGTAATGCGGGTTCATTCTGGTCTCTCTTTGGTTTGAATACTACTGCATCAAATCCATTCAATATTTAAAGTCAAAACTCTGAAGGAGCACACTCTTTCTTGTCAGCTACACTACTAGCAGTAGGCCTCAGAGGATCTCTGAGCAACAGTTCCAAACATGATACATGAGAGCCCACACGTAGCCAGAAGCAGACACAGCGAAAGATAAACCAGGATATAGATCTCATCCGCTCCTCCGGAGGATGTTAACCTGACTTATAACAGCATGTGCCCTGCTTGAAAATCCACTTCGCATTGTTCGGGGCCCAGAGGAAACTTTCAATGCATAGATCGTCATTACAAGTCCCAGGCGCATTTTAATGTACTGAGTCCTCACTCAGTATTGTGCGTACTACATGCACCAATTTTTTAACACCACAAGGTATAAGTATTACTTTGTTAAGAATAGAGACAAATGCAGATATAGTAGAAGAGTTGCATGAATAAGCGTAGTATATACCCCCTTGCAGAACGTCTTACTGTGTAGAACGTAGAAAAAAATTACGATAAGGACGGTACTCTCACAGGATAAGACACAAATCAAACCTCATAATGATGAGGAAAACTGGAGGTCAGAATGTGTTTGGCTATATGTAACATTAGATCCTCGCAGGAAGGGGTAGAAAGAATGCATAGTTCCAGCGTCTTCTGATTTGAGTCATATGAACACAATTATATATAATTGGATGCGTGCACACGATACGTTCGTGAATAAACAATGCCTATCTGCGAAGCGGCACTCAGCTGGGACAGAGAGGGAACGCCGGAGCAGGCCGATCAGAGAACATCCGATCGACAATAAACCTCTCGAATTAGCTTCCCGTGTCTCTCGCAGAACATTGACAATACTCTACTATTTACGGGATGCCCCATTGTCATGTTCACTTCCCTTCAAGTACCGGAGGTAATCGTGGAAAACATAAGTCTTGGATAGTACTTGTGCTGCTTCTGGTTGGCATCGACTACTTTTTCTTTCTCTTAGAATATGTGATGTTGAACATACTCTCTGTTCTCTTAGAATAGGGCGTGGCAGGTGACAGGAATCTTCACACTTTCGGGCTACTTGGACCTAAGCGCTCAAAGACCTAAGGCATAGTTAGCCGAAGAATGTCCGCGCACGGACCACTGAGCTTTTGGCTTAGATCAATCGATCACGATTCCAATAAGTTTCGGAATTGGAATTGACGGGGCAAATGCCGGAGGTTTCTACGGTGGGAATTACGGTGTGGACTAGTCATGTGATGCTCTCAGCGAGCGCAATGCGCTTTGGGCCCATCTCCATTCAAATTGGGAGGATGCGCAATAGCCTCCTGAAGAAAAAGAGTATATAAAGCATAAATGCTTAATATTTGTGCTTTATATATCGCAGTTATAAGATATAGTTTGCCTCAAGAGACCATGATACATCATAGATAATATATGTATCATTTGCTCAATTTGATTTACTAGTTGAATGTGAAGGCAGACAAGCTCAGTGCAGAAGCATTTCTGATAAAAATATTCACTGCTTTCCATGGTCATAGAGTAAACTCACATTATATCTTGTAGTGCCGAGGCCCGGTTCAAAGTTGGTCCTAATGAATATTTTAAAGTCAATGCACAAAAAATTCGTCTGTGGCTTACTGTGTGTATTACTACAAGGTCTTTTACAATTTTTTACTTAACTATAGAAATACATCTGCCATAGAAAGGGTACGTTCCAGCGACATCCCAGGTCCGTACAAATTAAATATGCATACTTTGTAGATCTAATGTACAAACTACATGCTCCTAAAGTTACACATATATTTCTACATGTGAACTAAAATATCTAACGTCACTCTACAAATGAACACACACTGAGCTATAAGAAGCAAAGGATAATAAAATGAGCCAAGAGGTGTGTTGTCGCAGGACGAATGGCTTCCGGAAAATGCCGCCGTAATTTCCCCCCGGAATTTGCACCGTCAATTCCATTTCCCGAATGCACTCCACGATTCCCACATTTCCAAATCCTTGCAAACAAATTTCTGAAGCTTGGATACGTGACTCAAAATCAAGGTGTGAGTTAATTTCAAATTACGACCATTCATACCCCAAAACGCGATGTGTTATCCGCCTTCAGCCCCACTTAGAGTCTTTATACAGCATCTTTTCGCGTCTTTTCGCTGGACCAGTCACAAACAGTACGCACTGTACGTCAAGACCCGAAGCATAATGTGGCATCTGTGATAAAATTGCGCTCAAACCGCAGGGTTTGTGGCGATTTGAAAATCAGTCGTTGAATAGAATTACATCGATATGGCTCGTGGAAATATTAACTGCATCCTTTTATTCTCAGGCTTGGCGGGCTTGCTCTGGAGGTGGTATAGAAGCCCTAGAAGACGTATTAAAAGTTCGTATTCAATATATGGACGTAGATATAATAGAGGAACCGTGGACTGAGAGACGGACACAGTTGGACGAGGTCGACACAGAGGATCAGAAAAACGGTTAAATGACTATAATGTCGCTGAACATCGCCAGGAATTCATTGCTTTATATTTCGTACAAACATATAGAAATCCAGTTCAATCTGTAACCAATACATTAAGCCATGTTTTATGGCACCGCAGACCACACCGATATTTATTTGATTTCATGGAAGTCCAGTAGCATTGCATGGAGCTAAGTGTCCAACGGGCCCCATTTGAGGACAGGGTCAGACATGTATCACGACTCAAAACTCACCAGGAAGGCCTGTGACTCCGACTGCATTCTGACAGATAAACTGGGAAGTTTGTCCAGAGATTGGAGTAACCTTAAAGTTGCTGAAGGTAATGTCACTACACCCAGCTGCTGGACTGCATTCAATATCAACAACTAGGAGAGGGATAAGACTCAGACACAATACAAAAAATGAAGTGCACATACTTTTGTTTGTCATTCCGGTACCGGTCCAATCACTGAAATGCAATCCCTCAAACCTCAAAGTGGAAGGTGCATCTCCACTAGTATGAAATTTAGCGGGGAAGGGGGTTCTTTTAGTAGTGGAGACTGGGATCACCTTTTCGCATTATTTGTCTGATAGATATGCATGGGTGTAGTGACTCTATCGACGTTTACCCTTCGTGCAGAAACGTTCTGAACGAGTCCTACGATTTGTTCCATAATTAGCATCCAGCCCGGCGCTTGAGTCATTCAATCCACATACCTCCCGCGCCCCCGCCTCCAGTGGGTGGGGCACCGTTTACGGTACCGTCCCAAGTTTTGAAGTAGACCTAGTTAAACGCTATTGACTGACCGTAAGGGCTTCAATATATTTCTTATACATACCCCGCTGCCCATGTTGGGCTGAACATTTGGATCCAGGCGAATCATCTAAATGGGACACCGATGAGTGAGTTTTTATAAATCGGAAATAATCCTTGAAAATACCCGAAGGTCTTCCATATCGACATTCAGTACGTAGTCATTCTGTGTTTAAGGCTAGTCATATCCGCAAATAGTTAGTAGCATCTGGGCTGCTTACCATGCCAGCGTATTGACCCAGAGACCCTATGGCTATACCACCTCCCCCGCGACAGGTGATATTTCTGAGCATTAGGTTGGTAGAATTCTATTTGGCGTAGATAAAATCCTCTGAGTACCCGAGTCATCACTCTATCACATTTTCACACTTACACCTTTCAAAGCCAAGCAATCGTCTCCACAGGTGACATCCCAGTTGAGTAGAGAAATTCGATCACTCCTGTAGGTATCGGTACCTAGGAAGTTTGAAAGTTATTTCTCTGGTGATTTCGAACAATTCAATATTCTTCTCACCATCTGTATTTTGAACGATACTTTCATATAGAGTAATTCGTCAGCTGTTAGTGAACAAGCATCTACTGGAAGACGTACTTCTTTCCAATATACAAAGGGTCTTCGTTTGTGGCGTTTATGTACATGCCATCGATGACGACGTCCTTAGACTGAGCAACAGCGCTGGACCAGAAAGGAGGAGATTCAATGCGGAAGTTTTTGATCGTTCCCCGCGTGGCATTCCATACTGTTAGAGAGATGGGCCTACCATCCCCGTCTGCACGAGTATGGGTGGCAAAATAGGACCACCATGTCTTTAAAGAGAGGTCAACTTCTGCAGATGACTAGAGACTATTACTAGATCTCCCACCTGTCCGTTCCCTTGGATGCCACCTGTGTTGTGCGCGTCGATTTCGAAGTCGGACCCAGTTACTACAAACCAGGATGCTTGACTCTGTTGACAACCTCAGAAGGTAAGGCTGGAACGAATACGACATCATTCTCACCTGGATAAATACCACGCGATATGTGTTGTTTGCATTGAGCCAAAACTGTATGTCGGGAGGAAACTAAACACGAGTGGGTGAGAACGCATGAGGGAAGGAGAATGATTGCAAATGCCTTACGTTAAGGTAGCCTTTAAGATCAACTTTGGACGAGACGAGATCCCATGTCATTTTCCTAGACCAACTTCCGTTACCCAGAAGGTACAACACAGAGAATTAATAGATACCTGGTAATGTTGTAGACGCCTGATTCAAATGTTGTGGTCCCAAAATGACCGCATCTTGAAATGGCTTCTTCTACCTATACGTTCGTTTCAGCCTTTCTATCGAGATTATTCTATGCTGTACGAATGGGTCCACCTGGTTTGTATCGTCATGGCCCGAGCCCAAGGGTCTCAGTACACAGTTTTTCGTGGGCTCAGGCTTAGCTTTGGCATGTGTGGGGGAACAAGCCAAGAGAGCGAAGATGATGAGCAAAATGAAATGACTCTTTGACAAGGCGATCATGATCTCAAATCACAGAACAGAATACCAGGAGCAGAGGTTTTTATACAGAAAAGAACAAACCACATGACGAAGCATGGAGCAGACGAGGATAAACGTAGATGTAGAGAACGGGACGGCTGAACATCGAGAAGTTGAGAATCTATATCACAAGGATAACAGGGCGGGCCGAAGATATTTCAGTGACGAAGAAGAGAAGCACTTTTTTCTGCTGTTTAATTTATAAACTACCATCATTATATTCATGAAGTGGAAATCACGAGAGCCACTGATTTCGGCATGGTGCACCACAAAGTTGAATCACTTATGATGGCTTCTTGCGCCTGCTGTCCTTTTGGACAGGTGCCACTATGGGTTGTGTCGGTAATATAGTAGGTCGCTGGGCGGCCAAGAGTGAACGAGAAGTCGACAGCGTAGAAGATCGCGGCGACTCTGACTGCATCCCACCTTGAATGGTGTTCCCAATTGGGGAGATAGGAGGAGAGAATGTTCGCTGACCGCGGGATAAAAAATTCGAGTAATAGTTCATGGGTAAGAATCGAGTGAAGGAGGATATTAGAGAAGGACTGGAGGAAGATCGAGAGAATGCAGTCCTGGGCGAGAGGCCGGTGGGAGGACGCAGACGAGGTGACGGAGGCCGGGAAAGGGAACGAGATGGCGAGCGAGATTGGTAGTAATATTTTCCATATCGAGGGCTCGTTATTCTCTGGCTCTCATAACCTGAACTAGGAGGCAAAGGCAAAGGACGCGAGAGGAGGGATGAGCGACGTGCATTTATGGTCGATGAATGAGGGAGGGGAGGTGCCATGTTCAATTCTGAAATTGTCATACAGCTGACCGACCGTGTCACGGGAGGATAAACTGGGGAGATCTTGGAGACAGAGGGAGATCGTGAGCCTCGACGGGGAGCAGTTACATGCTTGCGTTCAACAAGTTTGTTATTTGATGGGATTTTTGTTTTAATTTGACCGGCGTTGGTTTGCTTATCTCCCTTTTAGCAGGTCTTCCTCGCGGTCGGATCTCTGGGAGATCGGGAGGTATATCGTCCTCGGACAACTTGAAAATTTGTGACTGATGTCGTTTGTCATCATGTTCATCAGTGCTCCTCCGGTGCTGTGTATGTTTTTTTCTTCTGCGGGGAGACGGTGGGTGGGGGAGGCGGAAATTGATTCAACTGAGATGTCTGCGAGAACTGAGACTTGGATGGACACGGAAGAGACGCTAAGCGACGCCGACGGGATGTATGTATCAGGTGGCCTCTCTTATCATCGATAGGAAGGATGGTATCAGTATGCAGAGAAACGAGATCACGTATTTGCCCGTTGGGTTCCAATGACTTTGGCCTCTTGGTTTACAGTCAATCGGTCAGTTATCAAATGGAATTCAGGGGCTCGGCGCTTAGGGACGTACTGCAGACGATACCGTGATCGGCCTCTGTGGTTGCCGTGGGGAGACACGTAGGAAGGCGCTCGGTGGATGCTCGAGGTTGTCATCTTCATGTGGACCTCGAGAACTCGACGATGCTTCAATCGACCGCCCTGATTCACGGTTGGTGATACCCTTATATAACTGATGTGGCCACGTACTATAGTTTGCCTTCATCCTGTTTCTATGCTGCGATTGTATGCGTACAGTGTCCTGAAAATGCTGTATGGAAGGCAAAGATGGTTAAGCGTCGTAGAGCGGAGAAGTCTGGTCCCTGAAGTTATAAGCAGAGCAGCAAATGATAAGAGCTTTGGGTCGTGCTGGCTTGACAGAAGTTTTGGTTATTGCTGTGTATAGATTCCTATCAAAGTTGTATCGACGTCATTTACTATATACAACGCTTTTGCTGTGCATAAGTCTAATGCTACAAGTCCATGTTAAACGTTTTACGTATCTATATTATATCGAAATATATGTACAACACCAAGGGAAAGCGAAGGTGGTGAAGCTCAGTGATCTGACGCCGCTCTGCCGTTCTTTTTCCTTTCCGAATCGTCCTTGAGGGTATTGGAAAGCTTCTTGTTGAACTCCTTGTCTTCAAGACTAGATTTCGACATTTCAGAGACATTAGAATCAGGGGAAGCTACATTCTTTGTTGCTTCTGATTTGTCTTCGGATGTTATGAGCGGCTCGTCAATGATATCTTGCAGTTCCACCAGGGTACCGGAGGACGATTTGTCCGAATCAGATTTATTAGTCTTGCTCTGCTCGGCGGCAGCGTCCATCTGTCCGCCTTCGTAGTCCTGTGCGATTCGAGTTATTTCCGCCCGGATGGATTTACGCTCCTCGACGAGTTCGAACCATCGCTCGATGTCGAGCCCGTGAGCTTTGTAAAGAGCTTCGCGGCGTTTCGATATACTTCGTGCGAGGACGGATGTATAGGATACTTCGCGGCCTTGGTAAAGAAACCTGTAGCACTGATAAGACACATATCGTCGAAAGACTGGAAGTAGACGTACCAGAGATAGCCTAGGATTACGGTGGAAAGACCTGAGAGGTATGTTATCGGCTCCATTACATCCCTAGGCCCTTGTTCGTTAGATAAGTACATGGAAATTAAATTCAGAAGCGCACACCATCCATAATCCCAGAATGTAAGCCGACAAACGCTTGCCCAGTATACAACCAGCATACCGAATCCTCCGAGAGCCATGCGACGAGCACCACGATGCGCCTCATGGTCGCATTGGGCCTTGAGGCTTTCCATTTCAGTCAGTTGGCGTTGGATTTGGTCGAGGCGAGTTCGAAGGAAACGAGTCCGGTCGGTGAAGGTGGGTATTGAGATAACCATTCCAGTCTCTGGTATTTCGGACATAGAGTCCTTGTTCGACCGGTGAGTGTCATCGTTTAGTATAGGTGTGGGGCAATGGGTAGAGTCGCTTGATAGGCTGTCCTTCGGGTTATCTGTAGGCGGTCTAGAGAAGCATATGGTAAATTCAGAAGTGCGGGCAGCATCTCGCATGAAGTCTCCTAGTTCTGTGGAGTCAGACCATTGGAAAGGTCGATTCCCTGGGGATGACACGCCTCGGAAGGAAATCGTTGTCGAAGGTGTTGTTGAGGGCACAGAGGATCGAATAAGGTGGCTCACGTGAGAAAGGGGTTGGGACGGATGTAGCAGTAGGACAGTTGGAGGTGCATTTAATACGGGAAGTATAAGTTTGAATAAGTGTGAGGAGGTCGGGGAGAGCTTTCCTGTCCGAAATGTAAGTGACATGTTCATGGAGAATGATTGTGCGAACCTTTGGTATTCGTTACACCGTCCAAGTCATCTTGTTTCAATCTTTCGTTCGGATGTACATCATGAACATTTGAGCGACGACCTGTTGAGTGTCCTCGTAGCTGATTCGATCCTAGAAGTCTTCTAATAGGTGGTAGCCTGAACATAAGAGCGTTAACAATTCCACGATCATGATCGACGTCATTGTCCAAGTTAAGCGCAGGCAGGGAATCATCCACGTGAGCGAGTTCAAACTCCACATCCGGCAGATGCCGAAACTCTAAATTCTTAAACTGTATAGTTTCCAGTCATTTCTCACCATCGTCCTCATCGACAACCGCAACCTCAAGACACTATGGGAAAAGGTTGGTGAACCTTTGCTCGACCTCCATGCGATCCTTTCTGATGGTTAAAACGGCGTACAGTTCACGGCTCTCTCGCCCGCGCTGGTAAAGTCAAATCCCAGACTCCCAAAGTCGACAAGCAGGAGAAGAAAAAGACCCCCAAGGGTCGTGCCAAGAAGCGCATTCTTTACAACAGACGGTGCGCTGGCTTTTAATAGCATTTTTGGACCAGGTTCTGACAAGATTCTGGTTTTCTAGCTTCGTAAACGTCACTACTTTGCCAGGTGGAAAGAGAAAGATGTGCGTGCTTTATTCAGTTTTCGTTAATTGCCAATTGCTATGGTGTCTGCAAATCGCTCAGCGATATCAGCACCTTTTCGCCTTTACCGATGAAACAACCATTTGCATAGTTCACTCTGAATCAAACATTGTTGACACTCGCATCTTACGTCTTTCGCTCCTATCTGATCCTTTCCGCTTCCACCCTGTCCATATCATTACGCCTCGACACTAACTCACTACTCTTTCATAGGAACCCCAACCCCGAGAAGTAGAACCTGTAATCTTTAGAGATTTACGATATGGCAATCCATTGTCTCATTTGCTGGCACCGCATGTCGGAGGAGGATAGGAATCAGCATTGTACGAGACCCATGCCAAGTTACTAGGGAGCGTTGGAGAGCATCATCGGGCGTCATTCCCTCCCTTGTCTACGTCTTTTCTTTTTATTATACAATTTTTTTGGCACGCACGTTCATCAGCTCACCGTTACCCGCATATGCTTTCTATGATGCCCCCCTCGATTTATGCATAATTCCACGCTTTATATTCCCAGGTCTTATCATACACAAGTTGTTGTCATGAAAGTCGGCGTCGTCAATATTTTGAAGAATAATGAGGTTCCAGAAGTGAACATGTACTGATGCTTTATTTTCTTCATAATCTTTTCGCTCAGCTGTCGCCTGGTGAAGTCCCTGTTATGATCACTCGGTATGTCCCATTTTTTTTCGTCATACTTTCATTCTTGCTCATCATTGTCATAATCCAGTTTTGCTGCTCTTACTATGTACCTCTGCCTAATCGAAATCGTTCATGAGAATGTGAGTACAATTCTTACCACATTTTTTCCCATAGGACCAGTGCCTTCCATTTGAATACGCACTCGTCTTTTAAACGATGAAACAACTATTTGCATAGTTCACTCTAAATCATCCATGTTGACATCTAGCCTCTTAATGTCTTTCGCTCCTATCTGATCTCTCCCTCTCCTTTCGATCAACTGCTTCTTCTCGACTTCAATGACAGGTGTCTTATTAAATCTATCTATCTTGTCCATCGCAGGAAACGACGCGAGCCCTTTCCTCGTCACTTATCGCCTCTTCTCGTCGCCTTCAACGATCATCAGCGATTTCAACGATATCTTTGCGACTGTCATTTGTCTTTTCATTTCGATGCGCGTTTCTCGCTCTTGCTCTGTCTGGAACACTCCGGCCTCGATACCTCGAGCGCTATGGGTGACGTACGTCCGTACCACTAGAATGACAAACCAATTGCTTTGTTTCGATATATTATTTCTAGAGGCCCTTCCAAAAATTTCACGCCACGCATACTGAACCGGTACTCGAGTACTCTAGACGGTGAAACACTATTAAAGGTAAGCATCCTTTTACTTATTCGTTTTGTTCCTTTCCCTTTTATTTCATGTGTATGATGCGACAACGATATATTTGCTACTTCAGAGAGTTTTCGAGCTCAATGAGACTACCTTTCCACCAAGATCTCTGACGCGCTCGCTTTTAACCTTCTTTATCCTCAAAACTTTTAATGAAGCTTTCCTGATTTCTTTCTTTACTCAGATTCATACATGTGGGCCAAGTGTTATCGTCTCCTTTCCTCTCTTCATGCTCTGAGACGCACAATGCAAGCAGTATATCATTAAGCGCCGGTCGGTGAGTAGTCTCGGCCAGATATTTGCTAGTAATACACACGACGCTGTTCAAACGTAATCTAATAGTCAATCAAAAATGAATACTAACACCTTGAATGAGATAACTAATGGATAGACTAAGGTAGATGAGTTATAAAGACAGTCGAAAATGAAGGGTATAAACATGCGGAACCCTAGAAGCGTAACAACTTAGCCCCAGGTTTCCTCGTCAATCTCACTGGGCCCGTTCGGAATTTCTGCTGGTCGTGCTTGGTTGTTGAAGTTAGCAGGAGTGGGATCTGGCGTAGGTGTGACGTATAGCCCGCGTTCGTCGCCGACCAGTGCAACTTGATTAGGGCGTTTACGTGAGTAGAATCGCTCGTAGATGAGGGATAGGATCAGCGCAAGAGGGTGCAGCGCGGTGAATGTAATAGCCGTGATCTATGAATAGAAAAACATAACATCAATCATAAATACGACATCATCATCATCATCATCATCATCGTGCAAGAAAGGGGTTTAACGTTCGATGAGATACTTACAGATACGGCTGCTGGTTTGGGCATTGCACTCCATAAGCTGACAGCTATCCATGTAGCGGCGATGCACCAGATGATGTCGCGGTGGAGTGCAATGACGAGGAGACTGAAAAGATTGGTGCCCAGGACGACTCCGAAAGCTGCTGTTGCATGGTATGCGGCAGGGTCAGTCGGGGGCCCTGGTGGTGTAGGTGTGTACGAAAGGCCAAGTGCTATGCTGGGAATGGCCAGTATCTATAAAGTACTTCGACCGAAATGGATATAGAACGG
This sequence comes from Psilocybe azurescens, assembly GCA_023853785.1. Taxonomy (NCBI): domain Eukaryota; kingdom Fungi; phylum Basidiomycota; class Agaricomycetes; order Agaricales; family Agrocybaceae; genus Psilocybe; species Psilocybe azurescens. The sequence continues at coordinate 93,983 of JAJIRX010000721.1, read as the reverse complement.
ACGTACAATAGAGATAATGGGAATAGGATGCTGAAAGGAAGGATGAAATAGAAGCGCATGGGTGCGTGGATGAGTGCTGTGTCTAGGGGTCTGGATGATACGGGAGGGTGATAGACGAGAAGAGCGACGTTGGAGAAACAAAGCAGAAGAAGCAATATTCCTAGAAGGATGGTAGACAACAAGAACCATTGCATGACCTATTAAAAATATGTATCGAGTGAATAAGCGTTGTAATATAGTAGAGCGTCTATAATACCCACAAATGCAATCGCCCATAACGCCATAACGATATTGCCGAACACTAACGCCAGTCCTACAGCGCTGACCATCGCCCTCTTGGTCTCGTCCTTTCTAGCCAGCACAAGTAGCACACAGTATCCAATCTGTCCCAGCCATATTATTCCCACGTAGATAGCCATGGCATGCGAGTTCGGTGTTATCGCAGTAGGATGCAAACGAGAGACCTCTCGTACGGACGGGTTGGCGACGAGGGCACATACCAGGATTGAGGCTATGTTAATGAGAAGTGAAAGCGGTGTGAGAACCTGCAGTCGTACGAGAGCGAGATAGAATTTTATGGAAGGGCTGGATAAGTCGACTGGAAGGGCCTCCATAGCGATGGAGAGAGAGAGGAGAACCGACGAGAGTGGTTAAATGAGCAGTGATGTCATCGTCGGTGCCTCGGCCTTTGCCGGTCCATTCTTCCTCAAGCACTGAAGTACTGAAGTACTGACCATTGACTCCCACGTCCAAACATCGACAATCGTCTTTCCATGTTTCCATGGGTCGTCCGAACAGTATTCTCATTCCCTAATTCGATATGACTCAATTAATACACCAGAATACTAATATCCGGACCAAATAAGCTACAATGGCTACATAATTGGAAAGTAAATGGACGCTGAGAAAAACTCGAATTAAAACCCCAAATTGTAGCTCTTCTTGGATTTTCATGGTTATCATTGTTCTACTGGGTCGTCTATCACATACAGGGGGCTTGTTAGAACACCAGGTGCGGAAGATGAAAGGCGAAGAATCATGAATACCTGGCATATGAGGCACAGGCTCCGCAGAAGGACAGTCGCGGCGACTAGGACCCTGTGAAGTCGCTCTTCGTATACGTCCTCTATTTTGCACTGGACAGGAAATGTAGTCAATAATTATGACTACAGTGCAAGCTAAGATTTCATGCTCATGACAGAACTGGTTCCCTCCGAAGACATGGAAAGGCTCATAGAAACTTATTTTTCTGACGATTGCGTGTCGTTTCAGAGTTCCCTTGGTCAATGTACCATCTCATTAGGAAGTTAGCATTTCATAGTTCATTTTTTGACAGTTTTTAAGCTTATTATAGGCAAGCAGTAAGTCAAAAATGGAAAGGTCCGAAATTAATCTATATAAGGTGTATTGCAAATGACAGAAATATACTACGGCCAATCTTATTTTGTAAAATTATTTTCCCGCAAAATCTAGTCTAGACCCTGGACTTTTTAAATAGCCTCTTGTTGTTCGCTTTTTACCCTTGCACCACCCCAAAAGGTAAATTGCTAAACTTATGATGGTGCTTGAGCCCCACCGTGTGGGATATAGGCCTTACAGGCCTAATTGATAATGCAGAGCAATGAGACTGAGCTGTTGAGTTGAAAAGGATAGAATATCAGTCGTCTGGATGTAGACAGCAATTTCAGAAGAAAAAAAATGATGTCCTGTCGTAGTTGTCTCCCAGAAAAATGACCATCTCAAATCCTTGTGAAATATCCTCTAGAAGGGCAAGAAATAGTTTAGTGGCAATATCATATACTAACCAGGGATGTTCGCCGTGTATCCTATAGACTGCTCAATATTCCGGTGAGCAAATGTTTTATCATAAAAAGTCTACTGTTTGTAGCCCAGTACTGTTACCCAACATACTTCACCTGCCTTAGAGTAATACTCTCTCCCATCAAAAGCGACCGCAGTGACATCAGTCTTTCCAGCGCCAAATGACAGGGGTGAGATGGTGGTCACTTTTGATGGGGAGGAGTATATGATATTAAGCTTCTTGCAGTGGTATTTTCTGGATGCTTTCTATATTTCGGCTATGATTTCAGGTTCTATGAAGGTAGGAAGTAACAGCTGGATGTTTTAATGAAGCTATGTATAAGAACCAAAATAAATGGAGTAGATACATGGTATATTAAGAAAGGATTCAAAGGTAACCCTGAAGGGATTAAATTCGCTTCTGTAGCGAGGCTGAAGCATTGTTTTGACACCAGAATCGAAACAACACTTCAGCTTTTTAATGTTTTCCATGATTCTGTAGACTTGATTCTGATCGGAATCAACCCAGAATCGACCTCCAGAATCGCCACTGAATAATCCACTCTAACCACCTCTAATACTTGCCTAATACTGTGTCGAGTCAATGTCAAGTTGAGTAGATCCTTGCTCGGCGATAGCAGGGCTGGCACAACCAGAAAATCGATTGATTGATTAACTTGTCATTCATGATGGAGACGGCATTCAGAGAAAAATGAAGTGCAGAAACGTGTTGGCCTGAGTTGAAGGGTGGAGGTGGCAAGTGCTGTGCGCACTGCACTAGCGTATCTGGCCGTGGCATAATGGGTTCTGGGTAGCCTTGGCGTCTCATCCTCTTTAGGCCATTTATCCATATTAGGAGACCCATCCTCTTTAGGCCAGTCATCCATATTAGGATGGAAGGCCGAGGCTAGCGCGAAAGTTGTCCACCAAAAAAGTATCATTAGCCAATCAGGCTCCTCTTCCAGTATAACAGAGTTTGGATATAGGGCGGGAACAACCAGTGCGATGTTCCACTTGGGACAATACGATCAACCACGAGGCATATTCTAATGTCATATGCAACATATTCCAGACTATTCTGCACGTCTTACAGACAGGAAACTCGGTATTGGAACATAAGCTGCGCACGTTTCACATAGTCTCCCATGAAGCCAAACTGTTACATATCATTAACTCCATATCAGGACTCAGTATATCGACCCTAACCCTCTCACTGCATTGGTGGCGTTATTATCATATGCTTTGTTTTTCTTTTAATGCCACTATCGCCGCTATAACTGTAGAACCTAGGAACTTCAGTGACACTCGGCGCTCGTTTCACAGCCTCAAGCAAGAAAAACTCACCCAAAGATACAGATCCTACGCAGTAAGTATGTATGTGAGAACAAATGTCTAGATCTTGAGTACAGAAGCCGAGCATTTCGCAGCTATCATGTGCATTAGAAAGCAATCTCCGCTACGCAACACCGACTCTGAGTCACCAATATGAGGCCACCACCTCGCATTCATCAAAAAGACCGCACCTCACACAAATGTACCGTATACACGTTGCGCGAGCATGGAAAACAGGATAATGTCTCCAAGACACGACTCAAGCCTGCACTTTCCATATAGACTTACTTTTACTTTTATAATGATCGATCTTTGTTAATGCCGCCACATGCTATAGACTCACCCTCCCGCCCCCGCCTTCATTCATCTAATATTCTCGCCTTTTTTTTATTGTATCATAATGTTCTTCTCATCGAGGAAAATGCTGTTCATGGCTAAGTTCGGCGCTTTACTTCGAATTGTCCCAAGGTCCCGGAGATCTGAAAAGCCGACTTGAATGTCAACTCGGCCGGTACTGATATGGACAGTCCAAACCCCATAATCACCGACAATGGTAGCCTTCTTTCAGACCCATTGGTTCTGGAGTCGGATGTGGGCATCTCATCCTTCTCGAATCCCCCTACCACCGACATATCCTCAGAAATCTCTACCGTCCACAATGGAGTCGTCCAAGCAGCGACTACCTGCCTTACCGTACTTAAGCCTCTTGCGGGCGCAGTTCCCTTGCTGGGGGATCAATCAAAGGGGTGATCAAATGCATGCTTGAAGTATTGAAGCTATATGAAGTGAGAGGATTTACTTTAATGAATTGCCTAGTCGTACTCATAGATGCTTTCTACAGCAAATGAATATCAATGAGCGAGATATAGCCTGTTTGAGAGCACGTCTAGAGCGTCTTACCGGCTGGTTAGACGTTGTACCACACACTCAGGACCCCCTCTCCTCAGGACTCAATGATTTTCTCCGCACGTACGTCCCATTTAATTTATTATTATTCCTGGCTCATCATCGGGCGTCTATTTAGTAATTTAAACAAGACATTAAGCAAATTAACCAGGGCTTCAGAGACGCCAAATTTTGTATCTGTGTGCACCGTGGAGAACGTGATTAAGCAGTGCTCTGAGGAAATCGACCGAGCGTTATTGGACTTCATGGTGAGTATTCATCGCCGGTGGAGTAGGCCAATCCGGCCTACCCTAGCAGCTCGTGTCTGGCAAGGCTCGGAATGCTCGTCGAGCGGCCACGCAGTGTAGCGTTCGCGGGCAAAGTGTGTTGTTCTCTCACTACGAAAGCGCGCTAGCACACAAACCGTGCACAGCCGCTGATGCGATCTACAGTATCTAATCTAATCCGCCCTCGGGCAGCTCGGCCCAGATGGCCAGAACCCACTACTACATGTGCCCCCTCAAAACTAAGCAACGCCCTCGTTGCGTCCACCAATATCTATCCCTGAAACGTGTGTCCCAATTCCTCCTTTTCCATCTTCCCTTTTGCTTCTTCAATTCCCATGGCTGTCAACCCGTGGAAACTCCGAGGCTAGATCAACTGTCCGACTCCCATGGCTGTCAATTCGTGGGATCTCCGAACCTTGGTCCACCTCTAATTCCGATTCTTCAAAACCCTGGCCTCTTTTGTCGCTTTTCCCTTCTCCTTCTTCGCACAGTTCCTCTCGTCTTTGCCATTCTGTATCGATATTTGCTTGCATCTTCTCCAGCTCTGTCCCCTCCCTTGGCACAAATCGTCGTAGTCTCCTGGAGCTGAATTTTCCTGCAATTGGATGGCCTTCCAGTGTTTCAATTTTGTAGGAATTCTGGTAGCGGTCGACAACCCGTCGTGGTACGGAAAATTTGGGTAGGAGTTTTCTCTCTGTTTTGAATGTATAGTCCAAATCACTCCGATATACCTGCACCAGGTCACCCGCTTTGAATACCACCTCCCCAGGTGGATGGGCTTTGACACGTTTGTCAAATGCTGCTTTCCTGCGCCCTGCATGCTCTACGATTTGGGAGTACCCATCGAAACGCTGTTGCTCTGTGAATGCCATGTGGATGTCCACCTCCTCCGTTGTTGGTTCTGCCAATATTTCTGCAGCTGGGGTTTGCTTTGTGTTGATAACCAAGCTGAGTAGGAGCTCGTTTGGTGAGTATTTTAGATTTGGGAGGATTCGGTCGTTGATATAACGGACTGCAGCCTCTAGATGGTCGGGCCAGTTTGCTGGAAGGTCCATTTTGTTGTACTCGTCCTCTCCTAGGTTTGGTGCGCACATTCGTTTTAAACGATCGAGGAGTATTGCATTAGTGCCTTCGAGGAGGCCGTTGATCCATGGTGAGTATGCTGGGCATATCTGGAGCTTTGTTCCACGCTTATCACATTCCTCCTTCAGCTCTTTGTTATCGAACTCTGGTCCTCCGTCTACCATCAATGTTTCGGATGCAGTGAACATGTCGCATATATCACTGTATGTCTTCCGTGATGTTTTTCCGGTTGCTGCTGACTTCAGCTTTGTAGCCCACACTCGCTGTGCATACACGTCCATCCACAGTCCGAGCTTTGTTATTCCGCCCTTTCCTTTTGGCATTGACAACGTGTCTGCTACCATAAGTTCGAATGGGTGTCTTCTGGTGATGGGCTCGAGGAGAGAATGAAGGTGTGTAGATCCAAATCCTTTGCACTTTCCGCAGTCCATGATCGCCTTCATGATAGATTGGTCCATTTTCGGGCTGACAATCCTGTCGAGTAGCTGTGTCTTGATACCATCCCGATGGAAATGTCCTTTGTTGCAGTGTTCATCCCATGCGAGTGCAACTGTTTCTTCCTGTGTCATGCATTCTAACCTTGGCCTTGCCCTCACAGATCCGTCTCCCACTTTCCACAACTGCCCGTCATCGATCATGTATCCCTTGGCCTTATGCTTTGCTCTCTTCCGCACTTTCAAGCTTTTCCCATGGTCCAGCTCCATCAGTGACTCGATGACCTCCAAGAAGACCTTCTCGTTGGCAAACCTTGTTTGTAATGTGCTGTATGTTGATTCATCATGGTATGTTTGAACATGGAACATGTCGTTTGCCAGCCTGGTACGTGCCTCCCAGTCTTCGCTTACTGTCCATTCATGACCATCTCCCCTTTTCAAGTGGCATGTTGACAAACTGGCGGCTGAGTCCGTCAGCAACAACGTTGAGACGTCCTGGTCGGTGACGAACATCAATGATGTTATGGGCTAGGACTGCATCTCTCCACTCGTGCATGAGTTGAATTCATTGTTGTGCTCAGGAGGTGGTCGCGTAGGGCCTGACAGTCTGTTTCAATTTCAATAGGGTAACCCCAAATCATGTCGTCGAACTTGTCTAAGGTGTGTTTCAGTGCTGCAAATTCTAGGATAAAGGGCTTATACTTCTCTTCTGTTGCAGATGTCCTTTTTGATGAGAATCCGATGGGATAGACTGTTGTTTTCTCTGTTCCATTGGGCATTACTGTTGTAAACCTTTGTGTACACATTCCTGCAAACCCAAATTTGCAACCATCTGTTGTGATAATGAAAGGAGTTCCATCGTATTTGGGTCCTTTAAGAATAGGTTCACTTGTGAGTGCTACCTTCAGTCGGAGGAATGCCTGGTCGTGCTCCCGCTTCCAAAGTCCTGCCAGTGAATGTCCTTTCATGGCTCGGGTATATGCGGCCTTCCCTTTGAGTTTGGGTAGTTCCAGGTTACGGGCTAGGTCTGTGAGTGGTTGAGCTATAGATGCATATCCTTTCACCAAAGGCCGAAAGTAACCAGTCAAGCCGAGGAAGGAACCTAGGTTCTGTAAGTCGGTTGGGGTTTTCCAGTCTGCAATTGCTGTTAATTTTGTTAAATCAGGCTTTATACCATCTGGCCCGACACGTCCAAGCCCGCGAAATGTTGCTTCTGTCATGAAGAATTTGGATTTTGCGGCAGAGAGAGAAAAGACCTTTCTCCCGCACACGTTGTAGAAGTTGGCGAGTATCATTTAGCATCACTTCAAAAGTATCTCCAGCTAATCCTCCGTCGTCCACAAACAGCTCGAACAATGTGCCTATCAAGTCACCTAGGGCATTTGCGGTCATTTCGGCAAATGTTGAAGGGGCACCTGTTAGCCCGAATGGCATTCGCTTGTAGCTGAAATATCCGCGGCCTTCCACATAGAAGCAGACATATGGCCTATCTTCTTCCATTATTTCACATGCATAGAACCCATTTGCAAAGTCAAAGACTGTAATCCACCGATGCCCGCTCAAGTTCTGTTGTTTCTGACGAATATCTCCCTGAGGCATTGGTGGTACTTTTGTGACTTTGTTCAGTTCTGCGAAATCCTGACAGACACGCCACTTATTCTGTGTCTGTGGTGGGCTGGGATTGATTATCTCATCTTCTTTAGGTGGTAATCCTTCAAAGGCTGACGGAAAGCCGGCTGCTATACATTCATCATTTACACGATGCTTCAGCATGTCTAGAGTGAGGCCGTTTCCTTCGTGTGCTTTCTTGGCTAATGTTGTTGCTCCACAGCACTTCACATCCTGATGTGCGATTGGGGTGATTATGTCTGCTGCTAGCATTTTGTCGATCACTTCATTGAAGTATTCTTTTGGGATGGGCTTTGTGGTCGCTGATTGATTTTTGTACGAAAAACAGTGTCCCTCGGGAAGTCCATTCTATGTGATGCGCCGTTAACAGATGATACTTCGCTCATTGATAGAGCAAATGTGTCCGCATATTCAGATATTGTTGCTTGGACCTGGCTAAGTTGTTTGGAGGTGAGATCCTTGCCGAAGGTTACTTCTGCCTGAATTGCTGCAACGCGTGCCGGGTTGAATGGATCTGTTTTTCTTGTTAATATGCTAGGCTCAAATGATTTTGAGATGACGGGTTGTTCGATGCCAGGGTGTGTGGAATTTGTGCCTGCCACTTCGCCGAGAAGCCATACTGAACTCCACTCCTCAGGTGATGATTCCGCTGGATTGTTTGGATCCTCTGTTATAATTTCTTCAGGGAAATTGCAAATCCTTCATGGGGTTCGTGTGCCTGTATATCTGGTTTGTGATTCTCAAGTTCTTCTATGATGTCTGCTGTAACATTCAGACTTGGCTCATATGTGGTGAACTTTTGCGGTTTAACGTCTGTCTTTTCGGTAATTGCTTTTAATGAATTATCAGTGAACTGAATGTCTGATGAACTCGTGACAGGCAAGACTTCCCTCAAGGGGGATGGTGTGTCACCCCCGAAGCGTCTATGCGCTGTTTAATGTCAATTGTGAGATTGGCCAGAAGATGTCCTGCTGCACCCCTTGTGCTCGAAAACTGGTTTTCTAAGATCACCCACTCCCTCGCCTTTTTGGTATGCGTATGATGTCCTTTGAAATATCTGGTGAGTACTGGTGAATTGCACTAAATGCTTCCAGTAATGGTTTTCCAAAGAGTAGGGCCCATGCTCCGCCGCTTTTGAACACTTCAAAAGTTCCCTGTCGCCTCACACCTTTGACTGTCACCCATCCTTCCCATGTGCCACTTGGCTGTATGGTTCGCCCATCTGCCAGACGGAGCAAGTGTTTTGATGGAGCCAGTGCTGATAGACGTCCTTTCAGTCTAGTGTATATTTCTTCATCAAGCCCGTTAACCATGGCACCGTCGTCAAATGAACTTCTGAACCTCGCTATTTCTCCTTTTGTCCCTGACAGTTCTACTCCATGAACAAATGGTACGCTTTGTCTCTCTACTTCTCTTTTGCTTCGGCTGCCCACGCTGTACACGTCCAAAATGGTAACATTTTCTCTGACAGAATACATGCTTGTATCTGGGATAACCACTACGTCTATTGGTAAAGCTCCCTCCCCACGCGTTGGGGTATACAGTCCGTTGGCAGGCCTAGATTTGTCCCCAAGCAGCGGCTCATTGTGCTTAGGGACCTCCTGTCTCTTCCCTCCAGTCATGGGCCATCGCTGAAGCACCTTGCTTTACAACGATGGCCCACCTCCTTTCCCCTGGTTTGCCAAAAGCTGCAGGTGAGCAAGCTCATTTACGTCATATGTTTGCACCTCGTCTGACTCAATGCCAACAGCATGAACATTGATGGGTGGGGCTCCGGCTGCCTCCGCTTTTTTCTGATTGTTCCAGCGATTGACCGCCACTTCTGTTCAAAGGGGGAACAAGAGGTGCTGAGCAAGGTGTTGGGTAATGGGCACGGTGTCCACACTTCCAACATTCGTTGGATGCGACTGGGAATGTACCTGGGGTGAGTGGATATGGCCGTGTTTCGCTTGGGCCCTTCCCATTTTGTCCATAGGCTTGTTGCCAGGCTGCTATTTGTTGTTTATATTGTTCAACGCCCTCTGTGTTGTTAGGTTGAAGTGGAAGGGCTTTGTTGAGGACGTCAGCCAGCCTTTCATGAAGGGGTCGCTCAATAAAGTTTCCGGTTGATGAACGAGGTGCTATCTGGGGTTGTGGCATGTGGTACGTGAGTTGCTGTGGTTGCTCCTCGTGTTTGGGGTGTGAGATTGATGTTTTGAAATGCAGTGCTGAGTGCTTTTGATGGGGTGTTTGGTATGGTAGGGCGTATGGTGTGACGGGCTAGATCTCGTTCATCCTCTATCTTCTCCAGTAATTCCTCGAGAGATATTGCTCGTACTGCATCACAAAGCTCCTTCCATGTTGTAGCCTTCCAGCCGACGATCCTTGAGATGGCTTTCGGCAGGTTCTTCCGTGCTGCGGAAACAAGAAGGTTGTTGGTGTCGGGATATCGCCTGCCAACCTCTCCACTTTGTCTGCCCATACAACGTGTGTCAACTCTTCTTCTGCACCTATGCTAGCTGCAATCCTCTTTCCTAGATCGCTAGGCTTTAAAATGGTGGCATCCAAAAGTGCTTGTTTTTCTGCTGTTGTCTTCTCCGTGATGGGTTTGACAGGCCAGCGGATTTCGAAAGCAGTCTTAGCATCGGCAAATGTTGCTTTGTTGGCTGAAGTGAGTGTTGCCCACCATGCTGCCGCTGGGGATTTGGCTTTGAGTGAGAGTTCAAGGAGTTTCACTTTTTCTTGTACGGTGAGGCCTGTTTTCATGATTATCAGACGTTCTAGACGGTTCATGAAGTCTTGTGGGTCTCCATCTTCTGGCTTGCCTGTGAATGTGATAGAGTTGAGGTCTGTCATGTCGAAGTCGTCGTCAATGGGTGTTATTGGCAGGATCGAGGCTGGTGTTCCTGGTGGGGTTTCGTTAATTGGTGTTGTGGGCCACGTTCGCGGGGGTTGTCAGGGTAAAATGTGGTGATGGTGGTGAGGAGTCCGAGATTGACAAGGTGGATTCTGTGTCTGTTTCGGTGAGAGATCTGGTGCTGGGGGTGTTTGGGACAGTGGGGGGACGTAGCGGTCTTCTATGTCACGCTCTATGTCACCAATGGACTGGCGAGGGGCAAGCCTGGTCCACGGGGTATTTGTGAGTTGAATGGTGATGATTGTTGTGGTGAGTGTTTTGGTGATATATCGGAATTTGCTGATCAGTGTAGTTCTGGTTTTCGTCAGGAAGGAGTCCATGGCGTCTGGTTTGTTTATCAGTTTGTCTGTGTTGTAATCGATGGATGGCAGTGTGTGGATAGGTCAGATGTCACAATCGGAGGCCGGTTCGGTGACCGAGTTTGACAACAGGTGTCGAGATTTGGCTATTTCAGTGTAAGCAGGTTAGCCGAGGCTGGCTGTAGGTCTGATGATTTGAGTCTTGCAGTTGTCAGTGTCTGAGTAGGAGGCAGCTGCCACGAAATATCAGAATTTTGAAGTGTCTGCTGGCAGGTTTAGGCTGAGGGAGTGCTCAAAAGGAAGGCAGGTAAGGCTTGGTGGGAATTGCTCTGTTGTCACCAGATGGAGTAGGCCAATCCGGCCTACCCTAGCAGCTCGTGTCTGGCAAGGCTCGGAATGCTCGTCGAGCGGCCACGCAGTGTAGCGTTCGCGGGCAAAGTGTGTTGTTCTCTCACTACGAAAGCGCGCTAGCACACAAACCGTGCACAGCCGCTGATGCGATCTACAGTATCTAATCTAATCCGCCCCTCGGGCAGCTCGGCCCAGATGGCCAGAACCCACTACTACACCGGATATCTGTATCTTGATAATGAACTTCAATCTAGTTCATGCAAAACCTGCTGTTTTTACCTATGATGCTCAATATCGGATCGTATCTGGGGCAAATTAACACAAGGATGGCATCTACTTTAGTTCCACAACCGTCCTCTGAATCTGGTCATCCTGCCCTGGAAATTCCTCAGCACTTCAGTACAAACCTTCTGAATGATTGCATTCCAAGTGTTAATACCGTGAGCATCATAATTTCAGAATCAAAACCTCCTTCCTTGAGGATAATCGCTGAGCGTCGGTCGTTGAACAGGTCCTGAATCAATCATCATCGTTAATCGATGTTTGAGCCATTGGAATGCCTCTGGTTCGCCCCATACGATGATCTAGCCCCCGTTCGGTCGGTTGTTTGACTCGTATCACTTCCCAAAGCGCTGGTATTGGCTTTGCACTATGCCTAAATTAATTACGAACCTTGCCGGCAAGGACCCTTTTCAGATAAAAGGGGGAACATGAGGTTTATACAAAGCCTCGCGGGAGGATCGACAGGTGCCGATCTACGTAGATCATGACTTTATGATTGCAGTACAAATAATCTCCGTACATAAAATGAATTAATGAAATGACCGATAATGGGGAGTGCTTCACAATGTTTCGATTCAGGGTAGATGCGACAGGCCAATATCTTGCCGGGTTGTGACCTTATGTGGGTTTCTTTAGTTCTCCGTGTAAAGCAACATGGGCGTCCTGAGTGCTGTTAACTACTATTGTAATCATTAGTTAGGTCTGCATGGGGCCAAGCCCCAATAGACATAAATTTACAAGTAAAAAAAAAAAGTAAGTAAATGGGCTTCCTGAATGCGATGTTCCCAATATCTATGAAGTTAGAAACACAGAAGGTTTAGAACAAACTTGTAATTTTGACGATTGCCTGTTTGTTTCAGAGTTCTCTTGGTCAATAATCATATCTGTATTATGGGTTCCCCTTGAGCCTCGCCCTTGTGGAATAGGCCTTGCAGGTCTAATTGATAACGCAGAGTGGTGAGACTGGGCTGTTGAGAAATTGAAAAGGTAGAGTATCAATCACCCGGATGTAGGCAGCAATTTCAGAAGAAAAAAGTGACATCCTGTCGTGGTTGTCTCTCAGAAAAATAGCCATCTCAGGTTCTTGTGAAATATCCTCTAGAAGAGCAAGAAATAGTTCAGCGGCAACATCATATGCTAACCAGGGATGTTCACCGCGTCTCCTATAGACTGCTCAATATTCCGGTGAGCAAATCTTTTCATAGAAAATCTACTGTTTGTAGCCCAGCGCTGTTACCGACATACTTCATCTGCCATGGAGTAGTATATGATATTGCATTTCTTGCAATGGTATTTCTGGACGCTTTGAACATTTCAGGTATGATTTCGGGTTCTATGAAGGTAGGAAGCAACAGCTGGATGCTTTGACGAAGCAATGTTTAAAAATGAAGTAGATATAAGTTATACCCGGAAAGTATTCGAAAAAAACTCTGAGGGGACTTAATCTGCTTCTGAAGCAAACCTGAAGCGTCGTTTCGACTCCATAGTTGATTTTCGGTTTCCCACGATTCTGTGGACTCGATTCGGATCTCAATCGCCCCAGAATCGCCCTTCAGAATCGTCACTGAATAGTAGTCTCTCGTAGACAGCTTTCAATATAATGTGAACATGAGTGTGTGTGATGTTCACGATTATATGAAGAACAAAGTCGACGCGATAAGATAAGATAATGAAGGTAAAAAACGTGATGAGCTAGAATAGTACCGATCTGTTAAACTTACAGGTGGATGCTGTGCGCACTGCGTTGGCACATCTGGCTATACCAGTACATGTGAGTCCGACTGGGCTGTCCTGGGAGCCAACAATTCGGGTTGCTTGTCCTTGTTATAACCGGAGCAATTAAATGACCGACCGCAAGTCAGGTTGCCTGTTGCCCTGAGCGCTAATTATTCAAATTTGGGATCCTGGCATGTTCACTGGATTGGCATCATTGGCACCAATGTCGGTATACCGGCGCGTTATCTTCTTCCCTTTCTAAAGATATTCTGTAGTCGAAGTCTTCCAATAGTGGCGCGAACGCTCTCCGCCATAGACCCAAACAAGTCTCATTAGCCACTCAGGCTAGCTCGGTCGGCTCTTCCAGTATAGCAGAGTTTAGATCTAGAGTAGGAACAACCAGTGAAATGTTCTACTTGGGACGACATGATTAACCACGAGGCATATTCTAATGTTATATGGAGCACATTGCAGAATATTCTGACTGTCTTACAGATAGGAAACTCGGTATTGAAACATAAGCTGTGCACGTTTCACATACTCTCCCAAGTCAAACTGTTACATGACACTAACTCCATATCAGGACTCAGTATATTTATCCTAATCCTCTCGCTGCTATGACTATATAGTATTTAGACAGTTCGATACGGTCCTTGAAGACCTTATGCTCTATAACACGTACTGATATTTGCTGGTATAAAAATGGAACCTGTGCACTTCAGTGGTACTCGCTCTCGTTTCATAGCCTCAAGCAAGAAACACCCACCCCAAGACACACAGATCTTATGCACTAAGTATGTATGCGAGAACATATCTAGATCTTGAATACCGACGTAGAGCATTTCGCAGCTATCGTAGGCATTACAAAGCAATCTCCGCTTACGCAACACCGACTCTGAGGCACTAATATGAGGCCACCACCTCACATTCATCAAGAAGACTGCACCGCACACAAATGTGCCGTATGCACGCTGCGCGGGTGTGGAAAACGGGACAATGTCCCCAGGACACGACGAAAGCTTGCGCTTTCCATATCGGCGTACCTTTATAGTGATCCTGTTAATGCCCCCACAGGCTATAGACTCACTCTCTCGCCCCCGCCTTCATTCGTCTAATATTCTCACCTTTTTTATTGTATCTTATAGGATCATAATATTCTCCTCATCGAAGAAAATGCTATTCATGGCTAAGTTCGGCGCTTTACTTCGAATTTTCCCAGGGTCCCGGAGATCTGGAAAGCCGACTGCGAGTGTTAACTCAGCTAGTACTGGTACGGACAGTCCAAACCCCATAATCACCGACAATAGCAGCCTTCTTTCAAACCTATCGACTCTTGAGTTGGATGTGGGCATCTCATCCTTTTCGAATCCTTCTACCGACGACACATCCTCAGAAATCTCTGCCATCCACAATGGAGTCGCCCAAGCAGCAACTACCTGCCTTACCGTGCTTAAGCCTCTTGCGGGGTGGTTCCCTTTGCTGGGGGGTCAATCAAAGGAGTGATCAAATGCCTGCTTGTAGTATTGAAGTCATATGAAGTGAGCGGATTGACTTTAATGAATTGCCTAGTCTTACTCATAGATGCTTATAATTTCTACAGCAAATGAATATCAATGAACGGGATATAGCCGCTCTGAGAGCACGTCTAGAGCGTCTTACCGGCTGGTTAGACGTTGTACCACATACTCAGGACTCCCTCTTCTCAGGACTCAATGATTTTCTCCGCACGTACGTCCTGTTTCATTTCTTTTATTCAAGATTGTTCCTGGCTCATGGTCAGGGTCTATTTAGTAGTTTAAACAAGGCATTAAGCAAATTAAACAAGGCTTCAGAGACGCCAGATTTCATCTCTGTGTCCGCCGTGGAGAACGTGATTAAGCAGTGCTCTGAGGAAATCGACCGAACGTTATTGGACTTCATGGTGAGTATTAGTCGCCGGATATCTGTATCTTTTCACGGAATAATAATGGACTTCAATCTAGTTCATGCGAAACCTGCTGTTTTTACCTATGATGCTCAATATCGAGTTGTATCTGAGGCAAATCAACACAAGGATGGCATCTACTTTAGTTCCACACTTATCCTCTGAATCTGGTCATCCTTCCCTGGATATTCCTCAGCACTTCAGCACAAACCTTCTGAATAATAGCATTCCAAGTGTTAATATCGTGAGCATCATAATTTCAGAATTAACTTGAGGATAGTCGCTAAGCGTCGGTCGTTGAATAGGTCCCGGATCAATCATCATCGTTAATCGATGTTTGAGCCATTGGAATGCCGCTGGTTCGCCCATACGATAATCTAGTCCCCGCTCGGTCGGTTGCTTGACTCGTATCACTTCCCAAAGCGCTGGTGTTCGCTTTGTCTTACTATGCCTAAATTAATTTTAATTACGAACCTTGCCGGCAAGGACCCTTTTGAGATCAAAAGGGGGAACATGAGGTTCATACAATGCCTCGCGGAAGGATCGACAAGTACCGATCTACGTAGACCACGGCTTTATGATTGTAGTACAATAATCTCCGTACATGAAATGAATTAATGAAATGATCGATAATGGGAAGTGCTTCATGATGTTCCGATTCAGGGTAGATGCGACAGGCCAACATCCTGCCAGATTGTGACCTTATGCGGCTTTCTTCTTTAGTTCTCCGCGTAAAGCAACATGGGCGTCTCGAATGCGATGTTCCCAATATCTATGAAGTTAGAAACACGGAGGGTTCAGAAAAACATAGAACAAACAAATAAACAGATTAGAACCTACTTCTTTCGCATCACATCCCGCTCATTTGCCAGTGATGTCCACATCTTCACAGCAGCTTCTATCTTGTCTTGTCCTCCTTCAGATTCCCAAGCGTCCGCCAAAAATTCCATAGCCTCGGCACAAGGTAGTTCGGCGGTGTCACTTGGAAGTGGGTTTTCTAGGTCAACAATTTCTCTTTGTTTATCACTGGCCTGGGGATCGCGTGGGCATGCATAAGCCTGCGCAAAGGTCGATACAAGTGGAAAGGGGGTGTGGGTGTGGGTGAGTATTCCGCGAAGGTAATTCCATGCAGATGGGTTCGATGGGGCCAACGATATACTTTGCTTCGAGTATCTGCAGTAATTTCGATTACATGAAAGTGTCAAAATGATGGGGAACGAAGAAGGTCGTGGCGAGAAGACTCACATCAGCTCGCGTTTAAGGACCCGATCCCTATCCTCTTCACCTTCACGGACGCCACATGCCCAGACAACAAAGAAGCGATGGTGCCAGGCAGAGTTATTTCGAACATCGTTAGCGAGAAGAACGTCCACAAAGTCGAGCTCACTAGCCCATAGATCTTCGTCAATTTCTTCGTCCCCATCTTTGCTGATAGACCCCTTTCCACCAAAGAAGCCCAAGATCCATTGTCGATAACTCCAGGTGTGATAGTTTTTAGAGTCTGCTTCTAATCCCTTTTTAATAAAAGCAAGCTCCCTTTGGGGTTCTCGGGTGATTTGGACAAGCAAACGTCTGTGGTGCCATACTTGGTAGGTCTTGAGAAATAGCACTGCAAGTTCGTCCATGAGTTCGACCTCCGCTTTCAAGAGTGGGTGCGATGAGGGAGTAGGGGTGGGTAGGAGAGCTATTAAAGTCTCGTAGCGATATTGCCATGCGGAATAGTGTGCTGGATTCTGCCTAATGATGTTTTCTGTGAGATCTAGGACCCTGGCGCTCTTCTCCCCACTTTGAACGATTGCACGGAAGTAGTTCGTAGCATCTGTGTCTATCCGCGGCAGTATCATCAAACGCGATAGTTCAAGTCAGCTTCATTCTTTCTGTGCTCCGTGGACCGTTGACTCACATTCCGGCGTATAAAAGATTGGTGCGACGGGGTTCACACCTTCATATTGCTCTACAGGCTTCACATCTGCCCATTCCGGCAGTTCCGCGAAAAGAGGTTCGTCGTACTGTGGTTTCTTGGGCATTTGGAGTCGATGGTGGTGGTTAATGGAAAGGAATGAGTGCACAATTCGTTCGATA
Organism: Psilocybe azurescens; assembly: GCA_023853785.1. Taxonomy (NCBI): domain Eukaryota; kingdom Fungi; phylum Basidiomycota; class Agaricomycetes; order Agaricales; family Agrocybaceae; genus Psilocybe; species Psilocybe azurescens. The sequence goes on along the minus strand of JAJIRX010000721.1, from coordinate 76,983 downwards.
ACCTTGTCTTCAACAACACAAGGGTCGCGCACTGATCACCATCAGTCACGTTCGGGCCGTGAAGCCTTGAGGACTCAGATCGAGGAGGACTTTGCCAAGCATGCACAAACAAGATCATGCTGACATCAATCAGAGTACAGGCGTTGAGCGCTGAGCAACGACGGCGACCTCTTCATTATTGACCTCCATAATCATGACCAAACACAGCAAAAACAACACTGCCTCTTCGATATTTACTTATGCAGAATATAAGAAATTGGACTATGGCACCAAGAAGCAGCGTCTGGGAAACGAGTCGATGCGTCGATTCGATGCTTGCGCCCTCTGTTTAAATCGCGCACGCGAGCCGTTGGTCTGCAATGAGGGACATCTCTTCTGCAAGGAGTGTGTATATACGGACTTACGTGAGTCAGCGAGCGGTTTTCCTTCACACTCACTGCAGTTAGGCGTCAAGGTGTATGCAATCGTTCTGATTCTCGAGTCTTTTAGTCACGCAAAAGAACGCCATTAAGCGACAGAAGGCCAAGATCGAAACCTTAAAGAAGGAAGCTGAAGCTGAGCGCGCGAGAGCACGCGAGGCAGCCAGAGAACGCGTGTTATTGGATTTTGAGAAGGGTCAGTTGGGGCTTGGAGGACTCGGTACCGGAAGCTCAAAAGAAGAAGTGAACGAAACCAATGAAGACGATCAGAGTAAGTGCCCTCCTTCCCCCACTCTGCTCTTGTACATCACTCGGCTTACGTCGCGTTCGTTTCATATAGAAACGGGAACTAAACGCAAGAATCCATCTACACCGTTTTCCTTTTCCCAGACTACAGTTTCTACTCTTGCCCTCCAAGCTGAAGAAGCGGCGTTGAAGAAGATTGAAGTAGAACAAGCAGAGGCCCTCAAAAACAAACTGCCTGATTTTTGGTTGCCCTCGTTAACACCCACGCATACGGCCGGTCCCCCTCCTCAGACTTTGGAGGAGGTGCAGGCTCAGGTGGATACGTTCAAAACAGTTTGCCGAGGTGGAGGGCAGGCTGACGCGCATCCGCTGGCGTAAGTCCATCTATTCACCGTCGATCTTGGAATAGCCTGAAGATTGAGATATAGGATGAAGAACCTGATTCCTGTCCAATTCACATTTTACACTCCCGGCTCCTCCAGTTCGACCGCGGATGATAGCACGAAACTTAAGAAAGACGACGCCGAACCAATGTGTCCGTCATGCAAAAAGCGGTTATCAAATAGCGTCCTTCTCTTCTGTAAGTCGGTCTACATACTTTCTTTCCAAGAACTTACTCATGAACGTTCCCTTTATCCTTTATTTTTGCTTGATACCATGCAGTGAGCAAACCATGCGGTCACGTCACTTGCAAGACGTGTACAGACACGCTTGTGCGCCCCGGGAAACAATGTATCGTTTGTGACGTCAAGCTCAAAGATAAAGATGTTATTGAACTGAAAAGAGAAGGTATGCATTGCATTTCTTCTTCCCGTTCACCGACGCCTCTCGTCTCTTGTTCACGTTTATGTTTCTTGATTCTTAATTGTTTTATGTCCATACAATCAGGTACCGGCTTCGCTGGTGGTGGTCTGGCGGAGACATCCAAGGCCGGAGTTGCTTTCCAGGGCTAGTCGCTTCGGAGTGGCTCTTCTAGTCGTAACCCTTAAGGGTATGACTATAAAAGGTGCATCCTTTTCATGTATGGAATATCTGTATTTGTACCTTTGCTTGGCTTCCTCGGTTTACTTAGACACTCTCAACTAGGGTGAGCCACACTGTCTAGAAGTTGGAACTTCCCTGCGAAGCATCGACTGCTAGCGGCTCCAGACTTTCCATGTTCATTTTTCCATCCTGTGGAGGAATGGTTGTGATTCCACACGGTCGTTGCCTGCACTGCAATGATGGAATATCTACCCATTTATTTGGGTGGAAATCTTTGCTACCAGCGAACACATCAGGACATTGCGTGAATCGCAATTGAGTTCCTCCTCTCATTGGATAGACGCCAACATCACAAAGAAAATGGCATATTCATAAGGGTCGTACCCACAGATCTATGAAGGCAAACCCCCCCGATGGTCTGTGTTCCCTGGCGGTTGTCGACAGACGGAGTGGGCAAATGCTAGCTATCAACCTGCGACTGCTTGACAGAAACTGACAGCCAAGTGCGATACACATCATCTTTCGTGGCCGCCCATCATCTCCGCTTCCTTCTGATAGCTGATGGCGAATTGTTGGTCGTGACAAGGATCAGAGTAAGGTTATCATTAGATCGATATTTTACTCATCACAGTTAAAACATTAACTATTAATGTGATATAGTATGCGCTTCTAAGTGTGATATGTAGCATTCTCACAGGACCTGTGGGCTAGTTTCTCTTCATGTCGCTGTATACTCGTTTATATTGTCGAGTATAAGACGGATGGCGGTAACAGTCGCCATCAATTGTTGGAGGGAGAATTCTGAATCATAGTGTGTGGGAGCGTGTCAGTGATGCGTGGGGTGATATTCAAAACCCTTTCACAAAACTTGAACCTTATTAATACGAGGCCGAAGTGTATTCGGTTGCCCTTACGCCAATCTTCTGAGGGTTGGACACAAGACAGCCCGGAGTCGTGACCTAGTCAACGACATCAGAACACTGCTTCAAGAGCTTTCACGAATCAGTATCTCCCTGAATATCGAGAACAAAAGGGCTTTAATCGAAATACAAAAATGAGCCTTCTGTGTCGCAGCATCCCCTTATTTACCGTATAGTGTGTACACTACCAAAAGTGAGCTGGAAGCAGTTCGCATTGAAAACAGGCGTCATGTAAATGAGCGCTCGAAACAGTATTTATAGATAAGGAACAACCGTGATGCTTTCAACAGATTAACGTTTCACGAAAACCTGATTGCTTGAGAAAGCAAGTCAACGTCGCCTTAAATGCTAGATGAAGGACTTAGAAGTAGCCTTTGAATACAAATTATAGCTCAGGCAATTGGTACCCGAGGATATCGGCCACGCATGGATAAAGATCGCAAAAGGCTCAATTGTATATGTGTATGGAGATTTGATAGTCACTGGAATGTCACATTTGCAAGGAATGCGTTTGAGCATCTATGATTTGAACTCGGAGTAAGGATATATTTAGCGTAAAAGATCAACATATGGCTTCTATTTTGATCTTTGATTTCATATATAAAGCTTGCCATGTCTACGGCATGCGCGAGTTACCTGTAGCCCATCGCGCACTATGTCCTTAGCCAAAATCCCTGTTGTTGCTATTATATCCCTTGCTTTCAAGGCGATGTTGACGTCCCCTCAACCAGACCCTCCCAAGGGTGAAGAGGTCCCGTCTGCCACTGTGGATGTATCAAAAGCTCGAGATATCATACTCACAGCGTCATATGTAACGTATTTTCTGTTTGTCGCGTTCCTTGTCGTGCTCATTTTACTCCAGGTTGGACAGATCGTACTCGCCGCAGCTGAAATTGCCACGATATTGGCATACGCTAGTCCATCATCTCCGTTATCCCAACAATTACTATCCACCTTGGTATTCGCTGGTGGAGACCCCAGTAGGCTTCGCCTGAATATCTCCAACATCTTTGGAGCCGTTCTTTGGCTGGCCGGTGCTGCGTTAAGAATGCAGGCATATCAACATATGGGCAAATTCTTCCGCTTTACCGTCAGCATTCAAAAGGATCACAAGCTGATCACGACTGGACCCTATGCCTACGTCCGACATCCAAGCTATAGCGGTCTCATGCTCGCAGACATTGGATGGTTCTTGTGGAACGGTTCCCAGGGATCGTGGATTAGAGAGTCGGGTCTTTGGGATAACGGGGTGGGAAGGAGTGCGGTTGTTCTATTCACTCTTTTCTTCATACTTTCTCCTCCGTTTGTGACATTCCTTCGGGTGGCTAAGGAAGATGACGCTCTGAAGAAGCAGTTTGGAAAGGAGTGGCTGGAATGGCAGAAAAATGTGCCTTATCGCATTATCCCTGGTGTCTATTAGTGGCCGGAGCTATTCAGTAATTAGACTAAAAGTTATGGATGGAATAAACGCACCTACATATTTCTCACTAACTGTCGACAGAGAAGAAACTGTGGGAGACATTGGGGAGACATTGGGAGACAGCCTCAAAAAGCGGTTTTGGAAAATCTCGCATTTTGATTTTACTACGCATTAATAGGTCCTTGAGAGTGAAGTTCGCAGGTGCTCGAAAGTCAACTCGGAGTCGTTGTCAATGTTTGGTCGCTGTAGGGTGGGCAGATGTTATGTAATATGAATATCATCACGTGCTTATTGATAGTTGGAAGTCCGGGGAGATTCGTTCTTGATTAGAGAAAGTCTGTTTTCAGTTATGAGAGATTGTGGGTTTGAGAACGAACCTATTCTATCCAGAATCTATTCACCTTCATTTCTGAAGGCCACGCCTCACAGATTTAAATGTCCGGCATTGACCGTGAGTTATTCAATCTCCGATTACACGTGTTTTGTTTCATTCTCTCGTTTAATTTCAAGCTTGCTTTCTTTTGATTGTCTTACTGCTGTGAAAGGTGCTGTTCCCTTCTCATCCACCTCGTCGTGGGGAAAGCAGTGACGTCATCGACTACCGTTGGAATCTGCATCGACACACCAATAAGCAGAATCCATCCCACCCTCATTCGATCGAATAGCAGCAATGAACGTTTGAACGTTGACCACTTCCTTCGGCACCGGGCCACTCCGTATTCTCCGATACCGACTGCAGCGGTAGTCTCAGTATAGCTAGTTATATCAATTCCAACCGCTCCTTCGTCCACGCCCGGGTGATAGCGGATGTGGTATGCTGCCGACATTACCATTCTATCTTGCCGTACCTCATCTCCGTTCTCACGTATGTACCTCCACTCCACATCCTGTTGATGGTACAGTCGAACCTATCATAACCCATACCCCCTCGGTGGATGGTCCGGGCTATGGGTTATAAGAGGTTAATTGTGGTGTAAATTTCAGTTTGGTCGCACTCACACCTATGGGTTATTACAGGTTGTGGGTTATCATAGGTATGGGTTATGGCAGATTCGACTGTAACAAGTTCTTCTACTTACTGTCGACCTGCTCCTTTCTTGATATTTAGAAATCAACGCCCGATGCCTCCTTTCTGGCGTTATACTTGCCCTGCATTAATTTTCTCCTTCAAAAAAATTAAATCGGCAGATGATTATGGAACTTGACGACGGGATCGAATCTTCTAACACGTCCCTACATTTTAACCGATGTTGTTATGCTGGCATTACAGTAAGCTTTACTTAAAGTTACATCTGTCAGTTTCTCATCGTTATTTCTCCATGTTGCTCAATTATCAACTGTTACATGTGTGCGAGCTTTTAAGCTAACTTGGCGGTCTCTGTGTATAATCATTACCAGTCTAAAGCACAGTCAGTTATATCTTCGCTCGAAGGATTATCAGACATTCTAAATTTTGTTCAATCTCAGCACATTATGCATCTCGGCGAGCTTTAGAGGCCCGCTAGCTTGTCAGATCCATGGGACCGGTCCGAGTATTCTCATACCATCCGCCGCAAAGAGATCTCTGCTGTTTTTGAAATATGGATGACCCGAGTGTATCCATACGAATATTTTATGTAAAGTGCATGAGCCCGTCAAATATCTGGCTTTAGTTTTCACAGTGGGAATCCTCATACTTGTAACATTGCGGTCTACACTCGCACTCTGCTGGATCTTTATCGATGGCCAATGGATTGTTCAAACCCGTGCTAGCCCCTGAAGATTTCTCACCAGTGTTCAGAAAAGACAACATGGGAAGATCGGGACTCATATAACCGAAACTATGGAAGGCTTCCTTCATAAATGCCTGAACGGCTTCCTGCCCAAGACCGAGTACCAATCGGATACGGTACAGCACATTAAGGCGCCACCTCGTGTGGTCAGTCAATAACTCCAAGACAGATCCTTTAATTTTGTTCATAGCTCCGGGTCGCGTTTTCGGAAGGCGAATCATCCGAGTCTCAAATCAGGAATAAATTTACAAGTATCTAACATAGATTATTTTTTTCCATGGAGACGTCTGACCAATGTCTGCAGGACCTTGATTTTTCTATAAAGGGCTCATCAAGATATCGTGAATTTCAACTTGCACCACTATGTCAGTCGCCAAAATACCTCTTATCGTCGTATTGACGTTCACGTTCAATGCGATGTTCACGTCTCCAAACCCTGCTCCTGCGAAGGAAGATTTGGTAGCGACCACCAAGATAGATTGGGTATCTGGCAGAAACTTTATACTCTATATGTCACGAGTAAGACCATTCCTCTCAATAGCAAACTTTCTGCTCTAATTGCAATTCAGATGGGACAAACTCTCCTTGCTGCCATTGAGATAGCAGTCATAATCGCCAACACAAATCCCTCGTCTTTGATGTCGCGGAAGATACTCCACATCTGCTTGGTTGAAGGAAGCGACCCTAACACACTCCAGCTGCATCCTCTTAGTTACTTGGCCGCCTTCTTCTGGATATGCGGCTACGCGATGAGGATGCGCACCTATCAAGATTTAGGCCGTTTCTTCCGCTTCGACATCAGCATACAAAAGGACCACCAACTCGTTACAACCGGCCTATACGCATATGTCCGACATCCCAGCTACAGTGGCATTGTCTTAGCTGATCTTGGATGGGCTCTTTGGTATGGCACAAGAGGATCGTGGGTTAGAGAATCTGGGTTTTTGGACTCAGTAGGTGGAAGAATCGCGCTGGCGACATTTATAGTACTATTCATGCTTCCTGGTCCCGCATTTACACTCCCAAGGATGTCAAGCGAGGACAAGGCGTTGAGGAATAAGTTTGGAAAGAAGTGGGATGAATGGGCAAAGAAAGTACCTTATCAGCTCATCCCTGGAGTCTATTAGAGTACATAATACAGCGGAATTTGAGTTGCCTTCGCACGCGGTCAATGTCAATCTAAAACTCCGAAGAATTCATCGAAGTATGTACATATGTGTAATTGTGCATCCCTCCATACAACCAATTAAACTAACCGCACCGGAAAGAGTCATTTCCGATTCGACAGACAACAACACTTGGCACTCCTTTTGCCGTGTCTGCCAGCGAAAAGCCTTTCTCTCATCTGGGCCATGCTATCATCCGAAAAACTCTGGAAATTAATTTCTCCGATGAGGCGGTGGCGTTGGTAAACGCAAGCCGGTCGCTTGCAAATGTTTAAATACGAACTTGAACATGGCGATTAACAGCACTCTACCCATTGAAAATGTCCACAGTGAAAATCCCTATCATTGTAATCTTGACTATTCTGTTCAAGGCGATGCTTACCCCTCCTCATCCGCCTCCCAAAGCTGAAGAGGTTATTCCCTCTACAAAAACTGATTTCAATATGCTCAGGCTCTACAGGCTTCACCTAGCCCACGTGAGTAGTCAACAAATTTTAGTTACTAGCTTCTAGGAATATTTATTGATTATAATGGATTCAGATTGGTCAATTCATGCTTGCTGCTGTAGAGATGGCGACATTAGTTGCTCACGCCAGTTCTTCATCCTCGGCATCGCAGAGAACTCTCTTCTTTTCTCTTGGGAGGCCGGGACCCAAATCGACTTCATTTGAGCTACATAGGCGCCTTTGGGGTAGTATTGTGGATCTGTGGGGCAGCTTTAAGGATTCGCACGTACCGGGATCTGGGTCGCTTCTTCCGCTTCCAAATCAGTATTCAAAAGGATCACGAATTAATTAAAACTGGGCCCTACGCATATGTTCGCCATCCCAGCTATACCGGTCTAACGCTCGCCATTACCGGCTGGTTCCTCTACCACGGCGCGCAAGGCTCCTGGGTCAGGGAGTCCGGATTTCTCGAGGCGTGGTTTGGGCAGGCAGTCCTGGCGGCATACCTGATTCCAACACTGATTCATATGCAAGTACTCACGCTTTCGAGGATGTCAAATGAAGACGCAGCGTTAAGGAAGAAGTTTGGACAGGAATGGGACAACTGGGCGAAAGATGTTCCATACCTTTTAATCCCTGGTATCTATTAGTGTATCTATGCAGTCTGGACGGTTGGTTATAGAGGGACTCGGATCCGGATGTCAGATATTTAGAATATCATGTTAAGTTTGCTTAAGAATTGAAGGTTACGATATGATTCCATCTTTAATCGAGAACGCTGATATACTTGGCTATTACTTGCCATGTAGTAAACTGCTTTGCGTGAGCGGGTATCTAATGTCTCCACTCATTTGTCATACGTATCATGTATGTACTTCGGGACCTCGAGGTTTGATACAAATATATCCCAACCGGACACTCGAAAATACTGACAGATCAAGTCTGAAAGAGAGGAAACCAGCTGACAAGAGGAATTCTCGGAGTGAAGGTGGAGTCTCTAGTCGCTCCACAGCGTTGCCCATGAGATGTCAAAGTGTGATACCATAAATTATCACAGGATATCAATTCATGCTCGTCGAATGTCTATGACCAATAGAGTAAAGATGCTATTGTAGGCTGTGTTTCGTGATATTTTTGCAAATTCAGCTGCCGGACGCGAAGTTGGCACTATACCCCTTATAAATCCCTTAAGGGCCATGAACCTTACCTGGTCCAATTCAAGACAATTCACGAGCGATTACATATCAATGGCCGCTACATATGTACAGGTACTGAATGAGTACTAACTTCGGGATGAAGAGAAAGAGCATTCACGCCTGGATGGACTCGCTTACTCCAGTCATCTCTAAATTAAAATATTCGACGATTGGCATCTAGAAGTGTGCATCCGAGAGTGTTGTACCCCACTCTTGTTATACACAGTTTGTGTAAAGCATAAACAAGGTGCACAGGTACTCTAGCAGCAAAAGATACAGTACACGATTGAAGCTCATTCGGCTCAACGAGGGCAAATAAGAACAGGTTACCAGTTATATCTGATTCGTTTGTGACTATATCGGTAACGAGATCGTGCCATATGCAAAGTACTCCTGCGAGACCATTGGGCTGACCATGGGCCCTGGTGGTTTATATAGATTCCGTTTATCAGGGATATTCATACAGCGTCAGTTCATTATACCGTATGGGAAGGGTCATGGGGTCACCGTGTACACTCTCCTGGCATACTTCCCGGGCAACAGTCCTATAGCCACTTGAGAAAGACAACATACAAAGCTGTCCAACATCAGCTGAAAACTCCCGAAGGGCTATTGAGAGCTTATAGCTTCTGGATAGATTTCCAACATGGGTCGCAGCACGGTGAACGTTTTCGAATAGAAGCCGTCCCATATAATTATATTGGCGAGACTGCCCTCATCGTTAATACTACGGCCAATAAGAATTGACATGCTATACACGTGAGAACTGGCTTGACTTCGTTGAAAAGGCCCAGCAAGACACATTTCCGTAGTCAAAATCAGGGAGACAGAAAACGATACTTTTAACGGATCGTAAGAGTTTTGAATGATAAAAGAGATGAATAACATAAATAATAGCTTCAGGGCGAAGACTCGATAGAGAAGATGGAAGCAAGTGGAAGTAAAGGGGTGGGTTCTTGAATGATTGCCCGATGATTTTAAGCGGAGATCAGTAAATTCTCTCACGCTTCTCCTAGTTCGTTGCTGTGCGGTTAGAGGCGGTTGGTTTGGGGTTGTACAACACGAGCTCCCTGGTTTACAACTTCTTAACCTCCTAACTTCTCCCTAGCCTCTATCGACGCGGCGTAGCTATAAAAGCTGGAATGAGCAATCGATTCACCCATCATGACGAGGTAAGGGCTTTGAACATCGCGTAAACTTGAATTCAATACTTCTGTCTACTAGGATCTATCGCGTCTCCCAGAAGGGTTCGAGCGTATAGGCTACGATGACGATACAAGAAGATATACATTTCGAGATGCAAACGGAAATCTCTACCACGGGGATCCGGGATCGGAGTACGGTATTTTGACACCTATCACGTCTGCCATTTCATCGATTGAACAGTCGAGGCCGAGTGCCTTTGCCAATTGTAAGCTCCAGTTAGCGCTCTTAATACAGTAACATGCCCATGAAAGCTTCTTGAACCAATATGCACAGCACCTGTCAGGAGATCCACCCTACCCGCAGGGCCTGGCAATGATGTACCCAGGACATTCCAAGATATTCTACCCCAGAGTTGATCACATCTTCGTCCATGTCAAACACATCAGGACAAGCAGCCTTGAAGTCATCTGGGGATCAATTTGTGAATCTTGTCAGAAAGTCGACTTTGCCGAAAATGCAAGGAATGGTCCATAGCCTACGGAGGTCGGTTACTTCAATGCGAAAATCACGTCTGCCTTCTGTCAATGCTCCCGGTTCAGACGGGAAATCTCCAGGTCTTTTCCGTCGAATGTCAAAACTGTCGACCTCTAGTACCGCTGGTTCGCATTTGACACCCTCCGTGTCTAGTGATACAGAATATTCTCATCACTCTGTTATGCCTGTACACCCACTCAGCCACTCCTAACTCCCCCTTTCTTTCCGGATGTCCCATCACCAGTAGCTTTTTTTCTTTTTTTCTTCTATGGGCATTCATCGTGGTTCTCGTTACTTTTAGTATCGATTCCTTCAAAGGTCGTAAAAGTACAGTAAAATGGGGCAAATAGCACAAAATCTCGAGGACACTACTCAATTGCACGTTACTGGTGTACAAAAATAATTGAAATACAGATTAAAGCAGGTCTAGTTTGGTATCGATGGTAGTTAAATATCTATATCAGTGAGTCAACCAACATCATGCAAAGAAAGCAGCCAAAGCAATTGTGTACAAGAAAAACAAAAACGAAAAAGAATAATGAAGAGTACCGTGATCAGATCGCACTTTTACAACTCGGACAGACAAAAGGAGGCAGAACCTTCCTTGACGCGCCGATTTTCACAATGGCGTTCTTGAGATCTGCTCCTTGGCCCTCGACGAACACGACGTCTTCCCAGCGTGCGGGCAAGGGTTCACCTTGTAGCAATTTATATACAAGCCTTCGCGCGCGAGTAACAAAAGCAATATTGCCAGACACCCCACCATTCGCGAACGCCGCTCCGCGAACAAGAGGCTGTTCAGCCACGTGCAGAAGATCAAAAGGGAGCTCTCCCAACGTGTCAGCAGGGTCCGCGTCGGCCGTCGCCGTGGTGCTGCAGGGGCACGTTTCTTCGCAGTGAAACCACGACCCTTCCTTTTTTTTCTTCGGAGGTGGTGGAGCGTCCGATTCCTCCGCCTCGTCGTCTAACTTGGCGGGGCTCTGTACCGTCAGTGGGATGAGGGATTGAAGATCCACATTGTCGTCTGTATCTGGTGAACAGGCGAGCAGCCGGAAAGAACGGCTAAAAGTTGGGTTGTCGGGTGCTAGATTTTGTTCTGAAGCATCTGGAGTTGATTTCACACTGATCGAATTGAGAGAACTCCTTGTTGCCCGTTTGTGCTTTCTGGGGAGTTGGAGACCGTTATCTGAGGTGAACTCGGCGAGATGAGGGTCGTTGAGCTTTCTTTAGATTTTGCAGCTAAAAGGCAACTGTGATGGTAAGCCTTTCGACATGATGGCCGTGGACAGAAGTGCATGAGGCTAGAAGGATCTGTATCGTTAGGATTGTATGGAAGTTTGCACGTGCATGACGAGGATCCAGGCTTTGGCTAGCAGAGGAGATAAGAGGACGATGAACATAGTATCAAGATGAGTAGGGGGTACGGGGACGGTACCTTAAGAGTCCGTGTTTTGTATTCGAAGTTGTACCGTCGGAAGAAACGGTCCCAGGCAATAAAGGGTGGTTCTGGGTCATTTTCGTTGAATTTGGCCATTGAAACGACAGCTGGCCATATAGCATCAGCAGATATAAAATAAGATGTGGATGGTAAGTACCATTAAATGCCTCTGGTCCAACGTAGTCGAAATGATCTGAGAACACTTTTTCGTATTTACCGATAGCAGATTCGTCACTGAATTGTGCGGATTTTCCGTTTGTTTAGTAAAGGAATGGCTATTGAAAGAGGTATTGCGCACAATGACTTCACAACACTTGCGACATCTGTCCCCGAGTAGAACCACTGCACTCGTGCCCAAACCTGCCGCGATAGAAAGGCTAGTTACAGCTAAACCAGCTAGACAGAGCGGATGTTTTTCTCACTGTGTTTGACCCGTCATCGTGTATTTCAGCGCGTATGTCCTTGATCTTTCCGATCCAATACTGCTCCTCGTCTAGCCCGGCTTCTGGATCGCGTCCGTGTGGAAGAATGGCGGCGCTAGAGGTGGTCATCAGGTGGAGCAGTGTCAGTCATTGTTGCTGAGCGTACTTATCCTCTTTCATGAATTTATAGCCTTCCTTCGTTTCTGGATCGGACACTAGAAAGGGTTGAACGAAATTCGAATTGACACAAAGATGGAGTACGGGATGATAATTGAGGCATTTGTGGCGAATCAACATCAATCAGATCAAAATACAAATGGAAACACATTGAGGCGTACCAACAAAAGATCCGAAAGGCTTCAAAGTAGCGAATTTCTCATCCGACACGGTTTCTGCCCTTTTGGATTTACCTTTCGTTTTCTTCGCGTTTGCTGCTTGTGGTGGACGACTGCGGGTCATATTGAGGTGGTGTAATAGTTTTCCCCAGTTCTTCTGTGATTTGGGAATGCTAATATTCGATAATGGACGCTTGAAAGGCGAAAAGCGACGTATTAAAAATACCTGTCACCGTTTGAGATTTGGTTGAATGAACATTCGGAGGTATTACTTTTAGACTGCGAGAGCCTCAATATGTCACGCGCACCACTCACGGGCCGCTGAGCGTGACAACCGAAACTCCTGAAAACCCCTAAGGCCCCATTCGGGATCCTGGTTAACCTCGGTTTTGGACGGTTTGGTTAGGTTTTAAGATGATACTGTGACTACGTTAGTCACATCGCGCACGTCGGCCTAATCATTCTCACGTTCGTTCCAACGCTCTGAGCACACCATTTCCCGCCTACTCGCCCAACTCCCGCCGTTTTCAATGAGCTTCTATATATCATTGTCTCACTCATATTTCAATTAAAGACCAATGCATGATAATTTTAATATTAATTCCACGTCATTTTTAAAATGCACCTTTAAAAACTAAAAATTGAAGCTTATTGACAAGCTCATCATTGCAAACGATGTACAGCGAGCATTCCCGACAGGAGTAAACGTCAAGGTCTACAGTTGTCAACATTCCTAATAAACCGATGGCTTGATCTATAAGTATACGCCCCATGATACTCCCCGACAAAAGTTTTAAGTGGCACCCTCTAGAGTCAGGAAAAGAGAAACCGCATGCTTTGGATGCGTAAAGTCTCGAGGCGCTGCCTGCTTGAGATCGATAATTATCACATTGTTTTGGGCTCCATGGCAGGATATAATAATGTTTCTGAGCTTTCTATGCTCTTCGCCGGAAATGCCACGGTTAAATATTCCTATCGCACCATGGAAACTGAATCGCCGACTACTTCGAGTGTTTGCAATTTGAAGCGGTACCGATTCAGTGATTGGTATGATTAAAGGGGTGAACTTGAAGCAGTGTTGGCACGTTCCATAACGTCAGCCTTCTCCATACGGAGACACTTTAGGTTTAGGCAGGGATCGAGATCGGAAGGTATGAGGTTCTCAACTTCCTTGATGCATAGAAAAGAGACGGTCGGGAGATTCAACAGTCGGAGAAAGATTGTCCGCATCGAAGGACACATTCCACTCCAATCGTATTGCATGCCTGAGCATCATAAAGTGAGTCTCTGCAGGCTCGAAAGCCGTCCAAAGATTTTCGACACCTCTGCAGAGTAACTAAAATCGATTCCGCTCTTTGGTGGTTGGTCATGGAGCTCCCAAACGTGTCGTAAAATTGCCAGTGTGTCCGTGACGGGTTGTGCAAATTCGTTTAGCTTCTGAGTAGTACGAAGATTGGCGGTGCGGAAAATGTGTCCGACAAAGAGAAATAAATACTAGACAAATCAGGGAGCACGATTTGAGGGGTGTTCGTTGGGGATCATCCTTTAAATCCTTGTCTACGCATTCTTTTGGCTATAGCTCCAAGGGCCAAAGTCACTCACGAGGCACGACGTGCACCAAATCTCAAAATTTCTGGCTCAAATTACTTCTCAGAAATGACCTCGGATGTACGAATTATTGGCGGACAATCCTTAGTTAATCGAGAGAGTTTATACATTTTGGGGGTTAAACCCTTTCAAAAGCCATTGATACCTCAAAGTTCATAAAAAGAACAATGTATTTTATCACAAGGTCACTGGATACGACTGCTCGAATGATCTTTTCGAGATACTATGGTACTCCTGCTTCCTTGTGGATGATGATGTATCTTCATGGGTGCAATTCGTTATCTTCGTTACCGCATATTGCCAGGTCAAAATATGACACACACCTGCGCTCTCTGGACAGATCAGCTGGATCGAGTTACAGGAGATCTAGATGGAGCATATACAGCTTCTGCTTTTAAGAACACTCAGCTCAAAATATTCTCCGATTGGCAAGAATCAAACGTGGCCATATCTAGAGATTAGGTCCGGATGGGGTAGCCAGTCCATAAAGGTAATGCATGGGATACCATAATTCAGTGTTACTTATGAGTGTATTGATTTCCAATGGGCTGCTAGGCAAGGCTGTATAGTGAACACTATAACATTGTTGATAGAAAAATAGCACAGCGGGGAAAAGAGAATCCAGGACACGAGCCTGCGGAGTTGTATAACGGTCCACCTGTTGAACTACAGAAAATATCCTGCAAAATTCGAGGGTGCCTTTGACACCCTTGTAAGCATTGAGATGGCTGAGGCGAGTTCAATGTATGCTAAGTGACATCGCAATATGCATCACTCATGGATGCAGCCAGGCCATTGGAGTCAGCAATCTGCCGCTATATTTCAGGACAGTGGACTGGGCGCTAAAGCCGAATAAGGGAGTGGCTATCATTCAATTGACTGCCTGGCCAGAGTACCGCCACATGGTTTACTTATTAGTGCGTCATTTGAGCAACATAGCAGTACAGATGCTGACACAGTATCGAGCTTAAGATCCACGGAGTATGCCGGTAATTATCAGTGGCTGAACGCCTTTATCCCTTCAGCCGCATCGTTTCTGTCCACTGCAACGTCCACTACAAGCAGTAGGCTTTGCCTTGAAAGCGCAGTCAACTACGGATCATATGTGTGGCTCACCGTACATTTAACACCACAAATGGAATAATGATGCTTCCTGCACCAGAATATCCGGCGTACACTCGCGTGACTGGGGAGGTACGCAATAAGGCAGCAAATGAGACAGAGCAGATCATCGTCGGTTGACGTATCTTAGGCGGCTACGAGAAATTTGGAGTGACGATATAGTTTCAATATTCAGGTCTAAGTACCCAGAGCTTAGATCAGATGAAGCGATGGTCTGCTTCAAGAGAAAGTGGGAGTATATCTGTATTTACTCGTATACTGCAGTTAGCTTTGTCAGAGCATGTGTGTCGTTGCATTTAGTGACATTCGTCCGTCCTATAGGGCTTTCATCCATCGCAGTGGCAATATATACTCACATACTATCTAGGACGACATGAATACAGTCTGACTGAACACCTTTGTGCTATCGACTCCTATTCAAGGACCTTCGGCGTCCATTTTCACATACACCACTTAGCAGATAGACAGCTATTTACAACAGTAATCCCGTGAATAACACGAAGGTGCAATTGATACAAAAAAATACTGTAGATACTAGTAGATACCTTCATACCTTCTGTGTGCCCCTTTCTTTGACCAACAGCATACGGGTTACCATGTTAAATATCGCAGAAATTATCATGAAGATCTATTGGAGTTGAGATCCAATCAGCATGCAACCTCGTTACAAGGAGCACATACCCCGGAAAAAATGGCCGGCCTGTTCCAATGGAAATTGCTACCGAGCAATGCACCCTGGATTGGGGTAGATACGAGAGACCCAACACTGCTTAGAGCCAAAGCTAGTCCAATGCGGGCCCTTGTGGTTGCAATTAGCGTCTATCTATCTTGTTAATAACCGAGGAGCATTGAACTCACCCAACCTCTTGAGGGCTCCGGGATAACGATGCCAGTGCAGCCATGGAAACAGAAAGCCCTGGGTAGGTAGATATAGTAAGTATAGTACAAGTATGTGTTGCAATAACAACAGGAAATGCCTACAAGCACCGGAGAAAAACCCGTATAGAATGCTGACGACTACAAGCGTTGCTGGTGTTTTACTATAATCTAAAGTTGTAAGAATTGTCGATGATATGATGAAATATTAATAATTGGCTTACACTCCCAGGACCGAAAATATTGTAGCAGCCGTGCATACCATGACGGTCAGGAAAACATTGAAAGGACCATACACGTCTGCTAGGTAGTTAGCGGTAATTCGTCCGAGGCTACTTGCACCGTTTATTATGGCAATCTAAAAATTGTGCGAACAGGTAAATAATCTCAAAAATTCAGAGCTGGAGGCCGGTATCTGACCGAGTAGAAGGCCAACACTGGATCTATGTTATGCTGAATGGCATATAGCTGTAAATAAACGACTACATTCCACATGAGTTATGGAAGAAAACTGATGTTGAATATTTACGAGGAAAATATACACCCATGCTTGAAAACAAGGCCCTGAGTTGGATTGCAAAATCAGAATGGGACAACTTCTTAGGTGAAAAAAGGACGTGCCCAAAGACACCCCACATATACGGCATATCCACAAAAAAACCCTTGACACTCAGCACAGGCCTTTCTCCTCGTGGCTTGACCTTTGTGTAAGCTGTTCGCATAAGGCAATTTCCGAGAACAAGACACCCAAGGACGACATAGGCACTGGCGCTGAACTGCTTTGCCAAATCCTATGGACGTAATAAGATGACTGAAGTATGACATCAATTAGCTAGGCAATGATCAAGGGCATGGAATCGACCAACTTTAACACTTTGTAATTATCTCTAGTCAGTATTTCCGAGATAACAAGTGGTTCACAATGAAATGACTTACTGATAGGGAATACAACAGCCCCCATTGATGTTCCAGTAAGGGCAATGCCTGTGACAAGCGCCTTACGACGACGGAAATGATGATTCAGGACCCGAAAGTGGGAACAAATGTGAGTCCGAGGCCAAAGCCCATCCCAATTCCCTGGCTCAGAAATACCTTGAAGATCCCTTCAGTCAGTGTGCTCAAGTGGTAGGCAGATCGGCAGACCTGGTAGTACTTTCCTGGCTGCGTCAAGGACAGCATAAACAAGCTAATTAAGGCATATTTTGGTCATAAATGTAGAAGCACACGATGAGTCTAGTTATTGAACGCACGAAATTGTGAATATTATTCCTCCTAGTATCTCCAGAACGTGAAAATGACCATTATCAAATAGCTTTCCAGACCATAGACCGATTACAAAAGGCATTGCAAGCTGAATACTTCCTATCCATCTAAAAGGAGGCCCTCAACTCTAAGTTAAATATTTGACGAAAGGTAGCACATACGCAATTCTACTTGCGCTATTGTTGGATAGAAAAATCCTTGTGTAATAATCTGTTAAGACAAGCCATTGTTTGAGTTCCGTAATTGTGCGGTGAATTAGAGGCGGTCACGCACCTTGATATACACCAAACGAGTAGAGATATCTGTTGAATATGAGGGTGAGATATGTAAGTACATCCAGAGGGAGGGAGAGCTATAGTACCCAAATGTAGAGAACAGTATTAACCAACTGTGCATATAGATCACGTTAGCTTTTTGAGTAAGAGAACGAGAAGAGACCAATGACTTACGCACCGGCCACTGTCAACCATGCTAGACGTCCGGCATCCGAAATTTCAAGGTCCAAAGGCGGTCTTTCAGTACTAGGCTCTGATAGCCTCTCTGGGTTGGTGTTGTGATTTTCTTGTGTATATTCCTTGGTTACATTCTCAATGCCCTTGGGTACTTTGTTCATGGTGGACTCGTGGATGCAGGTGCAATATTGCAAGAGAGTTAAAGAGTCAACTAAAGCTCTATTTACGAGGGTGGGTGGGATTCCATAATTAGTTCGACATCTTGAATCATGTGTCTTGTACGCAATATGCATCATCTCGGCCTGCAAGGATGTCGAAGACGTTGATGCTGTGATATATTCCTCTCTTGCGAGCCGACCATTCCAGAAAGCTGCGGACTGATGCAAATAGGACTACTATTTTTATCCCCAGCGAACTCTAATTCATTCTTGTATTATTAAAAAAACGTTCGGCCGTTTACATGAGCTTATAAGTATTAGCACTCACGGATTGTCAAGTGATACATAGCTTCTAAATAAAGCGGAATGAGCTGCACATTGGCTGCACAATGCATGTGCATGTGAAGGAAGTATGGAGTATACAGCGAACTGAGTTACAAACGTTGTCTGCTGTTCTATGATCCGAAGACGCTGATCATAGATTCATGCTAAAGTTATGGTTCATTGTCTTTTGCACTAGGGGGATCTAGATTGATTAGATCTCTAGCATTCTCGATGTATAACCATTGTAGATTGTTCTAGATAAATAGATTGTACTAACAATTAGCAAGTTCTGTCAGGAGCGTTGAAAGCTACACCTTTGTTCATCATTCTTTCATAGAACTTCTGAATGGACGAGAAGGATGAAACTATCCGCATATCCTGGCGGCAGCGCCGCAGCAAAGCTTCTAGTCCAAGTCACCAGATGAAATAGGGTAAATCACGATATCTGGTCAGCAATGCAGCCATACACAAGGGTTTCATGTTCTCAGGCAACTGGTGCTTTCTTCCTTGTCAGCCCAACCCCGATATTAGGGTACCCAAAAATATCCTTCTAATACTTTGATTATCACTCACCCAAACAGTTGTATACACAAGCCGATGGGCCACCAGTCCACAATGCTCTGTTAGACTTCAGTAGTATGTAACCGGTAATGCGGAAGCGCAGATAAATTGTGAATATTCGTGGATGTGATAATACACTGTACAGCTCTGTGTGAGCATGCCGTTACAGTCAAATACTTGAGTTCGCCAGATTGCTTGCTTCTGAAGTAAATGAAATCAAAACACCACAGAAATTACGAACAAAACATACCTCCGACAGAAATATTCATGCTACAGGAAGGAGTAACAGATAGGAAGTCACGTATGCTGGGTTATACCTGATTTCATATCGATAGGCCTGAGCTCTGAAAATATAGAGTCGCTCAGGCGGAGTCGGAAACTAAAATTTATCACAGATCAATCGATCGATGTTGAGGCCTGAGGAACTACTGACTTTCAACACACCATGATATAACGGTATTTTTTTATCACGATATTTGCTGATTCTTGTTGCCTAGGTATCTCCATTCGTTCTCTTGATACTACTTTCTGCCAGAGCAAGCACAACGCAAAGTGTATCTTGGAAGGAGCCCCAGTAGCATACACTCTATCAAGGATATGGAGCTTCATGGCTCTCTATTTGATAATGACTGCATCTTGTGTTTTTACCAATTTCTATGTTGACCATGTCGAACCACTTGAAGCTCTTACTGTTTACAAGAACATTAGGCATTGGATTCTTGGGAAGCTTCTCGGCGGCCATGAGTACCTTATAATTCTGCCTGTGAAAGGGTCTACGACCCTACCCAATGTATTTCAGTAGCTACACGGCGTTGGGTAGGTATTATGTCACTATTCTAGGTTGCTCTCAGCTTTCTAGAGGAATTAAAATTAAAGTTTGCCTATGTTTGTATTTTTTGAGCTTAGGCCTATCAATATGGAATCAACTGTAACGTTTGGGTTGACCGTTATGAATTGAATAAGTCGCGCGAGTTATGCTGAATTCGCCTATAGCTCATCAGTGTGTATGTGATACTAGACACACATGACCGCCAATGCTTGGCTGGTGCGTGTCAAAAGGGACCCACGATTTTTGTCTCGCCTGATATCACCTGCGGTCTGTTTTCAATTCTTAATTCTTGTCAAAGTGCATATTCAGCTTTATTATTCAGTATAAATGAAGTCAAAGTGCTCAAAAGTCCATTTTTCATTGTAGTCTTTCAACAACATCGTGCCAGCACAATTTGCAGGGGCAGATTGATCATGATGGTCTGTGTCGAACTCTGGCCATACTGATAATAGATATGACATACAGCTTTAAGTAGCCCATGAGCTCTCTTGGGCTACTTTGCCTGACTTGTATCCTTCCCGATATAGCTCATCTCGGTATCTGCATACTGGTGAGTGTTTACCCTGATGCCCAAAGAAGTGGATGCTGTTTCTACTGGGTTGGTGCGGGAACCAAGAAAACTTGTAACAAAAAATGGAAGTTTTCTCCCGTACTTTTCTGTCTGGATATTGATGCGCGGATGATAAGACCATAGAATGTAATTGGAATAATTTGACCAATCTGATATAGCTGTCGTTAGTCTAGCATTCAATCGCAGAAAGTGAGAGGAAACAGATGAACCTACCAAGTCAATTATCACGTATGCAGCAGTTGATTTTGCTAGATATGCCGACAGCATAGTTAGAAGAGCACATGAGTACAATGCTCCGCATTCAATGATAAAAATAAATAATGGCCGTAAGTTGCTCCTCTTGGAATATGGTGTCTCTGAGCTGCTGGTGTGCGTCCCAAACGCGTTGTGATACTCTCTATTAACCATCCAAATCTTGTACGCCAATAAACCTGTGAAGATGAGTCATTGGAACTGTCATGTCGGAGGATTTAAATAGATGTTCTACCAGTAGCAACAAAATTCGTAACAAAAGCAGTTGAATAGAAAGATATGACCCAGCGTCCCACCTCAATCAAGAATATATTTGCGCCATCGGCTACGGGCTGGGAAATTAGCCACACAGTGGCTGTTGCACAGACTGATTATATTAGCATGAGGGCTCAGATTGGGAGAATTATGCTCACCAGCCACAGAAATCCAAAGAATACATGGGACGAGAATGATCCACCATGACTGCCAGACAATGTAGCAACGATATATCTGAACAGTTTTCAGTATTTATTCAGGTCTGAATTGGTCGTATATTTTGTGAGACCTACCAAAATGGCATCTGCGAGAAGTGTCTCGAGCTCGTAAACAGAGTTCTTGAATGTTTCTTCCTTAGCTTCAGTAAAGAAAATATCTGCGCCGCCGAAGTCAATGAAGCCTCGATGAAGGTAAAGAATATCAGCCGTTATATGCTATTTAATCATTTTAGAGACGCCGTCAGTTAGTACCATGATTCATCTGGGTACTCACCAATGTACTGAGAATAAAAAGCAGCAATGTTGCGGATAACATCAGTCTGTTTGTGCCAGACCCCGTTCTTATACGGATCAAGGACCATAGCGTTATCACGAACATGAGAGCAGAGAATCCTATGACTTTTGTTAGATGCATGATATTCTAGACATCAGGTCACAGATATCTTACCATACAATATTCCCTCAACCAGAGTAGAAGTCAGGCTTGCCTCTTTGACCGTTAACATCTTGGATGGATGGGAAGAACACTATCCAAAGTCCTTGGCGTTGATATACTGCTATTAGATACCAGAAATAAAGCTCACCGATACTGCCACGACAGTTTTAGATTTCACAAAGTCAGGAAGGTTTCAAGTCGAATGGATGTAAGTACTTGCATCCAGATATTGGCCTCTCAAGCAAGTTCTAACCTAAGCTCAAAATATGTTCCAAATTTAGTCAAGGCTTTCTTGCGGTAATAACGTTCAATCATATCAGCAACGCAAGAAGCTTGCCATAGCCACCTCTGTGCAGCGCTCCACAGATAAACCGAAGAATGTAATGGGGCACTTAACCTAAAATATCTTCATATTATATCTACGTCTGGTACTGATTTGTAACAGTGTCAAGCCGAATTACCAGTACCTTCTGATGCCCCAATGTCCAAATTCTGCGAGGTGTCTTCCAAATGAAAACAAACAGGGTGCGATCCTCCGAGAAGCAGAAGATGGTTGGTGTGGCTCATCGATTCCGTAGCTAATCTAATGGGCAGCGGTAATGTTGATGGCTCCATCCAGCTCGTTGTGAGCATTGAATATCATATCATAGATTGTCATAGTATTTTGAGCACATCAGGCCTTCATAAAAATATTCCACTAAAGGGACATTTAGCTTACGAGCAGCACTAACCTGTGCCCATGATCACTGGGCTTGGAATAGCATAGATCTCAACCTGCCCAGCTCCGCGTGTGGATGTGGATGCATCTTTCTCACTCTATAACATCATACCCACATCAAAATATCAAATTCTCAATTATGCATACAGCTGGGTTCCTACCCGAATTGATGAGCATCAAAGCTTGAGTCATAAGGATTTTTAATAATCAAAGAAAAGATAATGGCCATCATGCATCATCTGAGCCCACGGCTTCGTTTCCGATGTATGGTCTTTGACCATGATGGGCGCCAGAGGTCTGATCTCCGCCTAGCTCGATAGCGAGGGAGGATAGAGTCAATTTATTGCAAGTGTGTCTCCTCCGAGTCAACTCGGATTTATGTAATGAGGAAATATAAGAAATGAATGGTTCTAGTACGAAAAGACACTCCAAAGAAAAGATTTAGATCGATACAGCAGTTTCACAGCTTTGATGCAGAGGTCCCCCAGCTAAGCATTTTGAAGATGTACTCGGCAAGTTTGTCAGGAAACTGCTGCACGATCTACAGTATGCATCATATTAGTAAATGTCCAGAATGAGGATTAGAAGGATCAGGCGCCCACCAAATGACCTGCACTAGGAATCCTAATGACAGAAGATACTTCGCGTCCCTTTGTTGCATCGATCACTGTGTCCTGAGAGTATCGAGGTCTGTGAAGATAAATATAAACCCTCATATTAGAAGCTCGGAATTGTAAGCATGAGGTCACTTACACCATGTCGTTAACTCCACCGAAAACCACATGTATAGGCACTTTCTTGCAGACAAGAGCAATTTGATCCATAGCTTCGAAAGTTGGCTCAAAATCTGTGAACGCATACACTTCTTGCTGCTTAGTGCACCGGGGCGTAATCTCTCCACCCGGTATAATCTCTTTGAGCCCGTGTTTCTTTGAGAGAGTGATGACCATACAAAATTGAAGATATGCTCAGAGAGACGTACCATGAAAAGGTCGAATGCATTTTCATTCCAGGTGTTCCAAGGTGGGCGAGACTTAAACCATGCACGCGCCTCCTCAAGATTCGACCAGACGCTCTGTTGCTTCAAGAGCGCTTTGGATATATACCCAATCTGACTCTGCCTGTCCTTCAGATTCTGGTTGAAGACCGCCCTGTCAATCATAGGAGGTTCGATGAGAACGATGGCCTCATACGGAATATCTGCAGGATGATATAGCTTTGTCGAATACATTCTAGTGTGTAATGCATATAAGTATTGAAGTAATAATTTCCCCAGCTAAGACTTACACTGCGGACGTTCCAGCTGAGTGTCCGATTGCGATGATACGATGTCCTTCAAGATAAGGCGACGTGACCAAAGATACGATAGCTGCGCCAATCTCTGAGATAGCTGCACATACGAGTCAGATATTTAAGTACCAACAACTTTCAGGCCACTCACAGACGTCGTTCATTCTATGACTCAGCGTCTTCCCATTTAAAAAGGCTGAATGACCGTGACTCGGTGCATCAAATGACCAAGCCTCTCGGATGGCTCGTCCTCCAGGGCACTCTGATTGCAAAGACATCAGCCTTTCTAGTGTCGGTTCCCAGCTTTCCTTGTCTATGATCGAGGTCAGTATCCAGGTAATTGTTTGCTCCATAATCGACTAACGAAATCCTGTCCCATGCGCGAAGACAAGTGTTACACCGTCAGTGCGGCATAATTCGCTTGTATACCGTTTCGCCGCAATTTTGAATGGTTGACTGCCTTTATCTTTCTGGGGGCTTTCGAAAGTGACCTCATCAACGTTTAGCGTGCTATTTGGCATGGTGACTAGAATCCTGGGCTATAGTTGAACGTTGAGAAAGAAGTCGAAGCTAGAGTCAGGATAATTACAATACTCGGTTACTGCTGCTGAGAGTTATGTACCCACTTCAAAACAGAATAGCCACAATATCTTCAGATTGGTCACATGGTCGCTTCTTGGCACATATGATAATATTCATAGCAAAGCTTGCTATTTTCAATGAAATGATCCTGAGTCACCGCCCTACTTCAGGTTTTGCATAACTATTTGGAGGTCAATGACCGCAGACATGTTTGCTCGTGTTTGATATCTGTCAACTTGTGTGGGATGCTGTCATCAGATAACCATCAGACTGCCGTCCTCCTCGTCGTATCAGAGATCTTGTTGTCAGTGTGCCGCTAGTAAACAATGCGCTATCGAAGCTAGTCTGCAAATCGTGGACTCGTTGTGATAAAGATCTGATCATGAGGCACTATTTTTGTACACGGTTAACGCGTACAAATAGCCGTTTGCGAAGCATCAACCTTCAGATAGTTATGCAAAACCACTGTAGCTGACGTGCCCAAATTAAAATTTGGTGTATGTATTAAGAATATAAATATAACGATTCCAATTGGTGGGATTACTTACTGTATCACATGTTTCCATCACTTTGACACCGTCCTCAGTCTTGCCCCCCACAAGTAGCAGCACAGCAGCACCTTGACCTCTCTCTGCCATTACCTAGCGTCGTAGCCCAGCTCTCTCTCTGTTTAAAAAGTCGAATTTTTTCTATCACGATGTGGTCCTTGTCTGTCTCTACCGCAACTATAGCGGTCGCCACATTTGTGATTGTAACCGCGATTCGCCATTTTCGTTCATCGCTACCATTGCCTCCAGGACCGCCTGCTCGTGGACTGGCAGGAAATGCTCATCAAATAACAACTGTGGAGTATTGGAAGCTATACCAAAAGTGGTCAGAAACACATGGTATTGAGTGAACTCGCATTATGATGCAATACAGACATTGGCGGCTGAACAGCATTGTTAGGTCCTATCATTCATTATCGCATTTATAAACGTAGATACATCATTCTAAACGACATCCGCTCGGTCTTGGAACTTTTGGAAGTACGGTCCAACAAATATTCGGATAGGCCACAGGCGTGGATGTACAAGGAACTCGTCGGAAGAAAATATGCGGTGTTCAATATATCTTCACAGCATGAGCGCTTCAGGTCGTATAGAAAGATCTTGCATGCCGGCCTAAGCACTCGAGCGGTACCTCAATACTACACTCTTTTTCGAGACGAAGCCGATGTTCTTTTGCAAAGGCTGTCAGAAACTCCCCAGATTTCGTTTCCCATTTTAGAGCGTAGGTCATTGATCACTGGCATTATTCCTCTCACAATTTTAAAGCAATCTATCTAGCAACTCAGGGGCTATAATCATGAAACTTGCCTACGGGTGGACCGTGTTAGATAACCACGACCCGTTTGTACGCCTGATGGAGGATTCATTCAAGCTTCAAAGTGAGATTACCAAGCCTGGTAGATGGCTGGTGGATATATTCCCAATCCGTAAGTCATTTTAATAACCATTTATGAAGTGATGGAGGATCGAGTGACTATCGTTGCTTCAGTCCGCTTTGTGCCTCCGTGGTTTCCCGGGGGTGGGTTCCATCGACAGGCAGAGGTCTTCAGAAAGGAAATGAACAAAGTCGATGTTGTACCTTTCGAGTGGGCTAAGAAGCAAATTGTTAGTTTCTGTTTCTCTAAATTCTCCTAGCTAATAGTTCTTAGGAATCTGGAAACTACATACCATCTTTTACGTCTCGATATCTACTCCCGGAGGATGGACATCCCTTAAGCGCCGAGGAGGAAGATATCATTAAGTGGTGTGCAGGGGCTCTTTACGCTGGAGGGGCCGATACAGTCTGTGTCCTATCCGCATTCCATACGAGAGCCCTGAATATTGATGCTGTATCAGACAGTTGCTTTCATGACGGCATTCATTGCTGCAATGATGATGTATCCGGACGCTCAAGTACGCGCTCAAAAGAGGTGGATGATTACTTTGGCAACCAGGAGATCCCGAAACCCGAAGATCAAATGTCACTACCCTTCGTTGACGCTTTAATCAAGGAAGTATTACGTTGGGCGCCGCCAGCTCCGTTGGGTAATTGTTTCTTTCTGATCTGCTATTTTACTCTTATCATCACATTGAAGGTCTTCCTCATCGGGTTATCGATGCTGATAGCTACAATGGTTATCACATTCCCAAGGGTGCCACAGTTTTTGCAAATATTTGGTAGGAGTCTATGGATACATTGTCCAGAATTTGTGGAATTGACAGATATACATCCTTTCAAATCAGGGCGATATGCAGAGACAAGTCATTATATCACGATCCATTAATATTCAATCCAGAAAGATTCTTTTCTGTTGGCGAAAGAGAGGGCGAGTTTGATCCCAGGAAGCTTGTGTTTGGATTTGGCAGACGAGTCTGTCCCGGTAAGTATTCCTCTAATGAAGAGACTACAGATGCTTATTGTTCCCATGGTGGATCATCACAGGTTTGGTGTTTGCTGAAAGTGCCATCTTTATCAATGTATGCAGTATCCTCAGAAGATTCAACATCGAAAAAGTTCTTGATTCAAATGGTGTGCAAGTTACACCTAATCTGGAGTTTACGGCTACCATAACGAGGTGTGTGCCCTCATGACACTTGTGGACATTTCGGCTTACTTATTTTCAGTCATATCAAACCGTTTCCTTGTTCCATCAAGGAAAGACTCCAATGATAAACCCTTGCTCGGCTGTCCTTTCAATGTAGACGGCGGTGTGTGGCAGTTGGCAGTGCTGAAAGAAGATATAGAATAAGAAACATCATGATGTATCGCAACACTTACTTACTATTAATTACGAAATCTGACAACTCCTTGATTCTCTTTATTCTTGGTAGTAGCAAATCTATGACGGCCGAGGGTCATTGTCTTCATGACAATTGAGGCATAGTGTGCAATCTACCTCGGTTGATACATTCTTACCGCGTGCATTCTTCAGAAGGCGTACTAGCATGCGCCCATCATAATATTGCCCGGCAGATCGGTTGATCTATTAGTGCAAAATATGGAAAGAAGAAACTCATTAGCGTTACTGTTTCGCATATAAAATGAAAGGTAGGAATAGCATTAATGGTAGAATCATTGAGTACTACTACACAAACCCTCCAATTGCAAAAATATGACGAAGACACCTGGCCTTCAAGCTATGGCATTGGGCTACTTGATTGCATACGGTAAACATATTTAATATCCGCATGGAGTAAACACTGACGTCTTTCCAGCACGGTCCTCACTTCTGAGGGTTTTGAGTGAAGCCTTAGACCAGGGTGACCTGGTATTAACAGAAGGATCGGAGGAGTATTGCTTCGGTCGTGGGTCCAAAGCGGAGAATCACGTACACGCTACAGTGCACATCAAATCGCAAAACTTTTGGGTCAAAGTGTTTCTCAGAAATGACCTCGGTTGTAAGTCATCTCAACCTTCTGTATTAGACTTGTCTTGAAATAATCACCTTCATGCCTCATGACTCAGTTGCAGAGGCATACATGGACGGAGATTTTGAGTCTCCTGATCTCAAATCTGTGCTTTACGTAAGTTCAGATTTTCATCAGCCATGAATATTACCAACGGAGAGTGTTGCCTTAGCTCTGGCTGGACAACCCGCGACTAATGGAAGGTCTTGTTAGCCTTCCGTACAGAATATTCTCCACGCTGTCGGCAATTTATATCAGATTCCTAGGACAAACACTAACGAAAGCAGTTCAAAATGCAGTGAGTAGCATATTCTCAGCAGCTCAAGATATAATTATAACCCTTCATTAGGTCACTGGATATGATTGCTCGAACGACTTCTTTAAGGTAAGAACGTTCATCGCATTCCGGTGATGGATCAGAGTAATTTCTGTCTGTTGTCAGATATTTTTAAGTGAAGATATGACGTACTCCTGCGCTCTCTGGACAGATAAGATAGGCGGTGTCCGAGGAGACCTGGAAGGAAATGACAACAACGATTCTCTCAGAGATGCTCAGCTAAATAAAATCCACCACATACTCGAACTAGCAAGAATCAAGCAAGGTGACCGTCTTTTGGAATTTGGGTCCGGATGGGGTAGCATGGCGATCGAGGTATGTTGTCGTGCCACTGCTTTCATCTCGTAAGGCAATGAAATTGACTGGAATAACACGTTGATCTTGAAACAGGCTGCCAAGAAAGGCTGTACTGTAGACACTATCACACTATCAGTCGAGCAAAAACGCGGTGCAGAAGAAAGAATCAGGGAAGCGGGCCTACAAGATCGCATAACTGTCCACCTAATGGACTACAGAAGACTGCCTCCCGAGTTCGAAGGAGTATTCGACGCGTTTGTGAGCGTTGAGATGGTGGAGGCGAGTGATTTGTATACCAAGCAATACGACTGATTGCTCATGAGTATAAACAGGCAGTTGGAATCGTTAATCTGCCGCTGTACTTCCAGATAGTGGATTGGGCGCTAAAACCCAATAAAGGAGTTGCCGTCATTCAGCTGACTACTCAGCCAGAGTCCCGCTACACAGTTTATCAGTGAGCGGTTCGGACGCCTTGAACTATAAATGACTGAACTTTTTGTGCAAGATCAACGGACTATGCCCGCACGTATCAGTGGCCGAATTCGTTCCTACCTTCGGCCACTTCATTTATATCCACTGCAACATCCAGTACAAACGGCAGGCTCTGTCTTGAAAGCACATTTGACTACGCTACACGTATGTATATTGCATATCTCTAGATACTCTTACTAACAAATTTTTTTTAGACTATCCTCGTACACTGCGGGACTGGAGAAGGTGAGTTATCAGACTAATGAGGTGGACTTGTGTAGATCGTCAGCTGACTCTCCATAGGCGGTTGCAAGCGAATTGGAATGATGCCCTAGCCGCCAAACTCAGACTGAGGCACTCAGAGCTTGCATCTGATGAAGCTTTGGAGGGCTTCAAGCGAAAGTGGGAGTATATGTGCATTTATGCTGAAGTCGGCTACGCGAGGGCATATACATCTCTGCACATAATGTCGTTTGTCCGTCCTGTTAGTTTTCATTTCTTTTAAAACGTAAAATGTGCTAACATAAACTCCAGGAGAATGTGAGGTGTCTCTGCGATTGAACATCTTTACTTAAAATACTTCATATTCACAGATCAAAGATCTTCGGTGCCTAGCTTTCTATGTACCATTCTGCAGTCGATGACATGCTAGAATTCTACGGACAAGCATTGATAGAGCGTTATTAGTATTTATCTACCCCTTTTACTGAGTTCTAAAGTTACAGCTATTTGTATTTGACATAGAAGACCCACTCTTCTTGTACAGAGCATGGAAAGAACAATCGAATCTTCTGAATATATACTTACTCTGAAAAGGGAGTTTTCCAGACACCATAAAGGGGAGAATCCATTTCTGTTCAGAACAAAGACCTGTTCACCACGCTAGAGAACATGCTGCAAGCCTAGATGACCTAGTTTTTCTGTTGCTGGCTAGGGTCGATGAAAGTGCCAGTCTTGGGAGATAACACGTCAAGAATGGAGATCAGATAAATGGGAGCGTTTCCTGAAGTCCTAAGCTGATAGAGATGAGAGGGGACAAGTGGCATAACAAGATGCTGTAGGCTGTGATACGAAGGAAAAATTCGGCTAGCTCAAGACATCTGAGAGTCGCAGAATCGAAGCCAAGGCGAAGCAAATGTGTATGAAGAAGACAATAAGCCTGTGATCCACAGTTCTTTTTAAGAAATAATGCACTAGTTGGATAGTTGGATGCGCTGTGGAGGCAAAGTGGGAGCAAAGAACAAGCCACCTCATGATTCACAAACCTCCGAAAGACCGGCGATGACCGCCATGCAATTACTTCCGTGTCACAGGTACCTGGCTGTCACCCCGGTTATTGACAACTTGTAAACCACCGTTTGACTGTCGTCGCAGACCTCTAACTCATCAACCCTGGAGTTCTAATGCATATTCGAAACAGAGCCTGATTCCACTTTATACTCTCCCAACACTGGACTATTCATATCCCCCACGCATCAAGAGTCGGTGATGGCCAGCAACATGCCCGCAGGTCGACCGATGTTCGAGCCTGCTTCATTGACTATAAACTTACCGAATGATGAAATCGATTCTGACGAGGAAGGAGAGAGTCAAGACAACCAACACTATAAAGACATGAAGGGTACGTTCTCGTTTCTCTTGATCTGAAGTTGGTGTGCGTCTAAACATACTTTTGGATCTCATAGGACGAGAGCGAACACTTTTGAGGAAGCTTGGTCTATCATTCTTTCTCTTCGGCTTGATAAATAATGGTATGCAGATGATATTTCTTCAACTGACAACCTCCTCATTATTCGCAGTTCTCTATGTTATAATACTATCTGCAGCATTAGACCTCGTCCCTCCTGCAACACCCAAAGGAATCATTGCTTTCTGCAACATCGCTCCTTCGCTGTTCGCCAAAATCAGCTGGCCTTACCTCTTGAAGGGCCGTATACGCTACACCAAACGACTCGTTGGATGCTGTCTGCTGAGCACGTTGGGCATGCTGGTGAGTCAGATATAATATCATTCGGAGCGTTTCTTACATGCCAAGCTACGGCACTCACTCTTGTCGTCATATCTTAGGTCGTTGCGCTTTTTGACAGTCTATACATGCGATTGCTGGGAATTGGATTGGCTTCGTTTTCCTCAGGTGGATAATTCATTAATAGCCTCAAATACAAGCAGCTGATTCCTAGAGCATAGGATTGGGTGAATTGACTTTTCTTCAACTATCGACGACATATGCACCTCCATCTATAGCCGGCCATAGCGTAGGGTGAATACCTATTTTTAATCACTTGTGATGCATACTTATTCCGCTATTCAAACGTTTAGATATTTTGCATCTGGAACTGGAGCAGCAGGCTTGGTTGGAGCCTTCCTCTGGTGGGAACTGCGGGGTCTTGGTGTACGAATCGGCGTTGGATTGTCCTCTGTATGTTTCTCTCTACTTAACTTCGATTTATCTCCGTCTTACCGACCGTGTGGAAGATCATGCCTTGTGTAATACCCGTTACCTACTTTTTCCTTCTACCAAAGCCGTCGGCATTCCTGTATGCTGTAACACCTGCTTTTGAAGACATGATAAGCCCACCTCTACCAGCGATATCTGCACTTCCATATACTCCTCTAGCCGCCGCCGAGGACGAAGAAGGAGAAGAAGAAGGAACTTTACCTTCAGGTCCTAAACGAGGCGTCGCTTTAACAGCCAGTGACAAATGGCGATTGGCACGGCCTCTTCTGACTAAATACATGCTTCCTCTATGTGCGTATCATTCCGTTAACTGTCGCTATACCTGAACTGATGTGAGCCGCAATAGTCTGTGTATATCTCGTGCGTTAATATTACTCGATAAAGTTTTGATTGAAGCTCATAAACTGGCAATAATGCAGTTTGAATACACAATCAACCAGGTACAGTACGCTGACGTGTGAGACTAATGAAATAAGCTCTTATATCCTCTTTACCTCCTCAGGGTATAAGCCCGACCCTGCTCTATCCTGTTCCTGCCAAAGAGGGACATTGGCTCCTGAGCAAAATCATCCACTCGATACGAGATTACTACCCACTCTGGCAGGTCCGTTATCGTCTTTTCTCCTTAATTTATTGTCTAACAATATCTTTCCATCTTCATTATTTGCTTTCCATTGACGTCCTGTCCATATCCATTCAACCCTGTACGCTTCTATTTGGCAATCCAGCTGGTATACCAAGCCACCGTGTTCCTCTCGCGATCTTCAATATCATTCGGACTGCCAGCTCTACCTGCCCGGCTCTTGCCCTTACCAGCCTTTATCCAATTCGGAATCCTGCTCATCCTAGCGTACGAATCCGCGGTTGGGTTCTTTGGAGATGAGCGAGAATCCATGAGCGTTTTCCTCGTATTCATGCTCATCAGTTTAGAAGGTATATGTGGAGGATTAGCATAGTGCGTTCATTTCTTGTTTATCGTTCCTCGACGACATCAATCGCTCCTCCTTGAACTCCTACCATTCTCTCTTTCTTCGATGTATAAACAGAAGCATGTTAACTAATCCTCTCTCTTACCTTTCATCAGCGTCAATGTCTTCTACCGTGTCAACCATGAACCACTAGATACTACGACCAACAACGACATCGAGCAGAAGCGCCAAGAGCGCGAGTTCAAGATCGGCTCCATCGGGTTCGCAGATGGCACAGGCATCCTCCTCGCATCGATCCTCGCCGTGCCCACAGAGATTGAACTATGTAAAGCGCAGGTTGGAAGAGGCAAGCTGCTGTGTAAAGGACTTTAGCTCTATAGAAATTTTTGATTCAAAAGCGTCAACGTTTCGGACGCCGACTGTTGTACATTTTTTTACAGTTATACATATATTAATAAATGATAGGATAGGATGGGGGCAAGAATGGATGAAAGAAAAACACGAAAACTGGACAACAAGACGGTAGCAGAAAATGACAAGGTTTGGAGAACGAGGGCTAATATAACATGTAGATTAACCACCCAACAGATGGCGGTGGCCATGATTTATACGGTGACAATAAGTGATATTAGATTCGGAATAGATGATAATGTGTAGCCTTTTGTGCTTGCAGATATAGGGCGATTGGACTAATCTTCAAAGAATTGGCGAGGAGACCCAACCTGTTAAAAATCAAATATCATAAACGCGATAATCTTATGTCGGAAGAACATGAAATATGCACCTTGTTCATATACGACTGCCAGGTCTCCTGCAGTCCACGGTCGTCAGCAGCGATCCCCCGAAGCGCATTTTCTGGCGTATATTGCTCATGCGGGTGGTGCCCATGCGCCGGTCCAACTGCGTACGCAGCGGCAGTCGTGCGCTGATCGGGCATGGCGAAGGACGACGAGGCCGCGGGCCAGTACGTGTACGTCTCCGGAATGTACGATCCAGGAGATGACTCTGGAATATATGGCCCGGCGGGAGGACCTTGTGGCTGAACGGGCACTGGTGCAGGCGCGGGCGCGGGTGCGGCGGTGTACGTTGCTGTCGGCGGGCTGTAGCCGACAGACGAGGGCGAGACATCTGCTCCGGGCTGGGGTGATGGGACGAAGGGTGATGAGAATATTCAGGGGGAACGGTGTACATCGAGTGCTGCTGTTGAGGGACCGGCTCGTGCTGGCCCGTGTGTTGGGGTTGGATCGGATGCTGGGAGGTCTGTTGATGATGCTGAGACGACATGGCGGGAGGCAGATGGGGGCTGGTGCGGGTTGGTAATGTTGTTGCTGCTGGTGGTGCGGTCGGTATGTGCTATGGTCGACAATAGATTGCCTATGTTGGGAGTGAGAGGACGAGGCTGCAGCTGCAGGTGGCATGGTCGCGTACGATGCGTGCTGAGGAGGTGCAGCTTCGTACGCTTGGGAGAGGTACTGAGGCACTTGATGTTGTTGTTGCTGCTGGGCCTCCATCTGCTGGCGAAGTTTTTCCTGTCTCTGCTGTTGTTGCTGCATTTCAAGCTGTTGCTGTTGCTGCTGACGATGGATGGCTTCTTGTTGGAGCTGCTGCTGCCTCTGCATCTCGTGGTGGTGACTGTCTCGTCGCTGAATCTCAATTTGCTGCTTCATCTGCTGCTGTCTAGCCATCTCCTGTCTCTCCAGTTCACGATGCTCCATCTCCTGCCTCTCTAGTTCCATCCGCTCCATATGTAACCTCTCTCCTTCCTGTCTATCGAATTGTTCTTGCTTCATCTTAGCTTGTTGATACATGGCTTGTTGCTGCTGTTGCTGTTGCTGCTGTTGGTATTGTTCTTGTGGCGGGTATTGTGGTTGTTGGATCGGTATCTTCGGCCGTCCTTGAGGAACGCGAGGCGGAGCATCGACCATCATCGGCACGCCATTACTGAATAGATCCCCGCCATTCTGATACGCATTCTGGATCTGAGTCTTGATATGCCCATGGAACACACTGAGCTCGGACACCAAACTCGGATGAACATTCGCGAATGATGGGTAATCCGCAATCGCTTTCGGAGAATCGCTAGGTGCGCGCGAAGACTTGGACGAGGACCTCGGAGGCGCATTATGTGCAGAGGTAGTAGACGACTGTGCAGAAGTGCCGCCGTTCGGCGTCACTTTCGTGCTCAAGGTGTGCGTTTTACCGCTGAATATGGACAGTTCATCCTTAGGCTCGTTGGTTGGCGATGGTTTGAAGATATCATTGGGAATAGGAACCGGGGCGCCGCTGTTTGCGTTGCGGCAGGCCGTCTGAGCTTTGCTTTGCAAGCGTTTCAGAATAGGCTGTATAACGCCCATTAGTCGATAACGAATAGCAGATTCGTGCGAAACGTACAAGGAATTTGACCGCCCGGCCGCCATAGCCAGATGCAGCTTCGAAGAGATCACACGCGGTCCTTAATTCTAGCAATGCAGCCAGTGCGATCTTCGATCGTGAGCTGTGAGTCGCTACCGAGGCCAACATGACCTAAAGTCTTATAAGTACGATTCCAAGAAGGAAAAGGTAAGGAAAAGCGTACAGATGCAGAAAACGCGTGAGTCCAAAGCACCCAGAATCGCGCTATCTGGGCGGGGAACATCGAAAACTGCAGCTTAACTGAGCCGATAATAGTGCAAGCACTACGATATCCGGCCAAGAACGAAGGCGCATATTGGCTCTTGATCGGATCCAGAGGGTTACTCGAAATGGCATGGGCGAAGAAGCAACGATGGATATAGAGCAGTGCTAAATAAGTATAGCATTGATTAGACTAAAATTCTAACAGGTAAGAAAAAATGAAAGTTCGAGAAAAACGCACTCAATTCGCGGTAATTTTGGGGCATGAAATGCGACATTGTCTGTGCCAGCCCAACGCCTTGTGGAGGCGGCCCTTGAGCATATGCTGGCAATTCCATGTCGCGGACTTTACGATCCAAATCCAAGATGATGGAGTATTTGGGGGCACGAGACGTGAGAGTCCCTTGCACGACTGCAGAGACACATTCCGCGCCGAACCGAGCTTTCCAATAAGGAACTGTCGAAATAGGATCAACTGGGTGACACATAGCACAATTAGAGGAAGAGTCTTACAGCTAGGCTGAACAGACCCGTCTTCTGCTATTGTCTGATCAGGATCGCCAGGAAGCTCGCAGTCAACGAAAGGTAGTGAAAATGTCGCTAGTCGTCCAGTGGCTAAGCTCTGGAAGAGCAGGGTGTCAACCTTGTTGTCAATAAAAGTATGGAAAGTGTACATACCTGCCAGCAATCTGTGATGAAAAGTTCCCAGAATAACGCTCTCCGTTTCTGGACCTCTGCTGTAGTCAACTTCCATCGCGCACAATCGCGATCTAAAAAGGTAAGGATTGAGTTCCAATGCTAGTTACATTGCAGAAGAAACGGATACGAACGTAAGCCGATCTAATAACCCGGGTTTAATCAGCTAACTAAAAGCACGGGAGTGCTTGTTGAAATGCTTACACTTTGAGATAACTTGCAAGCCAGGCCCATGAGTGCCCATGTAGTTTCTATACTGTTTTCCCCACTGCACATCCCTTCGTATATCGCCATCAAGCTAAGCGTCTGTACCGTCGCCACCGACGGTGGCCGTTCCAGTATCCCATTCTTGGTCGATTTGGGATCTGTGGAAAAGGAACCCGGAAGAGAAAGTAGTTAGATCGGCGTATTCTGTCCAAAACTGAGATAACGTACCAGGAACGCTATTAGGAGCCGCAGGATCTAACGTAAGTGCGACTTTTGTAAGTTGATAATATTTATCAGCTGGGGCGTTCTCCGGAGGTGAAGGGAGGTTGATGTCGGTCAATGCCCCAAAACAAAACACGATAAACAAAAGGGCGAGATCGTGTGATGTTCCTGTCCGTGGTACGGCAGGCGTGCCTACACCATTTCCGGGGGTAACTGGAACGACGAGACCTCCTGCAGGGGGAGTAGAGGTCGATGGAGCAGCTGCGGCTGCTTCTTCGTACCACAACGGCATAAGCTCGTGTTCTATCTGCTTCTGTGAGACTGCCCCAAAGAACCAAGGAGCTTGCTCGAGATAGAGCTGAACGAGCCGCAGGGCCTCCACGAATGGGGGTAGGTAATGGGATGTCAGGACCTGTAACGTGAGGACATGCTTTGGAGAAGAATGGGAAGACGAAGTGAGGGAAGAAGGGGCAAAGGATGATGGCGACGACATTACCGATGCCGTTGAGGAACTTCCCGCGGAAAGAGAGGGGGCGAAGGGGAATGCGGACGCAAAAGACGTTATCGCATTGGGAAGGGAGCCGTCATGATTAAAAGGCTGTTGGGGATAACCGTCATGGGATGCATATGCTTGACTTTGGGGTGGCGAAGCAGCGTGGAAGTCTGAGTAAGAGGTGGTGGCGGATAGATGTCTTTGAGGAGGTGAAAGATCGCGGTCGCTGGGGGGAGATGCAGGGTATGCTGAGGAGGCCTCCGATGAAATTTCTCCCTGTGACTCGATAAGCCTTACGGATAGAGGAGATAAGGTGTTATACTTACAAGTAACAAGGACTGTTTGCGGAAAGAAACATTAATAGTGTTGGTGGCGGAATAACAGCCGACCAGGTCAAGCTGGAGGAACTGAGAATGGAACGTACCTCTGAACCAGCTGACCGACCATAGAATGTCGCTGCCCCGTCATCTCGTATTGCCAGCGTCCCGAACGCGTCAATGTACTCTGCATTTGCATCATCATCATCTTCTACACCCTCCACCACTGGCTCTTCCCCGCCTGTCCCAGACGCAGAGTGCAACTCGATCGAGGATTTGATTTTGAGCAAATCACGATGTAGTAGAGGATGTGGTTCTCCACCGGGACCGGCGACCGTCGACTGTAAGATAGCAAGAGCGTCCTCGAGTTGACGAATGCGGTCGGACATGTGGGCAATCTTCTGGTGCAGCGTCTCGGTGTCTGCGAGTACAAACCTAAAGGCTTCCGTCAGAAGGTATATATATCATCGACAACATACTACTCACCGCGTCCCCTGGCCAGTTATCAGACTTCCATTCGGACAAATCGCTGAACATCCTCTCCGTTTACAGCTAATGAATTTGAGATGGCGGTGAAGGTCCGGGTTCACCGTGAGCCCAGGTCGGTTCCGTAAATCATTTTGGTATACACACACACCTTGAGCATGGAACGGTTTTATCGCATTTCAGCTTCAACCTGGGAAGACAGGAAGACAAATATCAGTCAACGGTTACATGCAAGCGGACAAATGAGACCCGCGATCGGGAGGCGGCATCATTATTAGCAGAATTTGAAAATATGCCCTTGCCAACGACCTCTTTGTGGGTTATAACAAACTTCCAGGTCAACTTACCGTCTACATTCTGCACACGACAAGGCCCCTGTACGTCGCGTTCAGCTGGACCCAACGACTAATGACTTGAAATTTTTAGTTACCTCTGGCTCTCTTGGACTCTTTATCCTGAGCTCGTTGCGTGGTGTTGTCTTTCTTGGCGGCCTGTGGCATAGTAGGCCCTCAAAAATGAGGGAAAAGAAAAGAAGACTTGATGTACTCTGGTTCGACTGGTTCTTTGAAGGAACTGTAACTGGCTGGGGATGGTGTTCTCGGGGCCAATATCTGACTGTTCTTGCGCCTCCCAAAGTCCGCTTATGAGTGGTCATCCGTTTTTATCCCAGGCTCCTCCATTTAAATCCATTTAAATCCTGCCTCGTTGCAATCCTCACACATACCCGCTTCATCACGCTATTTTCGCTCGATGCAGCTACAGGATCGAGTTAATACCACAACCTAATCAGCAGAACACATCAATCTCAAAAGCACTCCTTCGCTCCTTTCTATGTTCTTGGAGACTGTTTTTTGCAGGATCGACTCTGATTGATAAAAATATCTTTTCTGGTCGCTATGTCACCCGAGTAGGTGTTTCGACCTTCTATGCCCCATGAGGCTCACGGAAGCAGGGTCATCTGGTACTTCCGGGGACGGTGGGACACCAATCCGACTAGTTTTGGCGGTATTATATGGTCTCCCACGTAAGCTGCACAAACACAACCCAGAGGAATTCATTCTTTTCCAAGAATGACACATGGTTACGCAATTTGATTAATTGCTCCTGACATATGCTTCAGACGATGAAGAGGCTAAATGTACCTTCATACAATATGGTTTTTTTTCGATTCTCTTGGCTATTCTCATTTACTCGCACTTATTTACTTTGTTTAGACAGGATGTCACCCCAAATTCAACTGACCTGTGGTCATTTCCGCAGCAGAAGCCCGACATGAAGCA
This sequence comes from Psilocybe azurescens, assembly GCA_023853785.1. Classification (NCBI taxonomy): domain Eukaryota; kingdom Fungi; phylum Basidiomycota; class Agaricomycetes; order Agaricales; family Agrocybaceae; genus Psilocybe; species Psilocybe azurescens. Next base: position 38,781 of record JAJIRX010000721.1, on the reverse strand, counting down.
CGTCTATTGTACTAAAATTACCACGATGAGGTTCACGGGAACGAAAAATAATTTTTGGTATCTAAACATTACGCCAACAGGGCGTCATGAACGTTCGAGTTTGAGCTTCTTGCTCCCTTTTTTCAAACGTGACCTAGCTGACTTTTTTCTTCTAGAAGACGCCCATGGCCGCATGTACCAGTCAATTAATGAGCGTAGGATTAAACGTCTTGCCCAAATGCAGCTTTGGCTGGCCAGGTGTCGATAACTTTAACTCGAAGTTGGATGGTATATCCGAATATCTGGGTGTGGCGTTCTTAGAACTACTGATGCAGAGCGCTAGAACTCACGGCTTTCATACGACTATACAGTGGACGGATACACCCTGCATGCATTGACTATGATCTCCACGCTTTCAGCGACATTCCCATTCGCCTTGCGTGAATTCGCAAGACTCTCCCACTTACCTCACTGTGGTACTGGGTGTCCAGTGAGGCCCCCAGAGGTTTCCCCGGGTTGATTTCCTTGTATTGTGTCATCCAAGTGATGCACATCAGCGCACACGCTTGTCATCGGTTCTATGCCGCAGAAACTCTATAAACAAGGTTTAGTCCCTGTCTGCTATTTCTGGTGAGTGTCCCACCTACTATCAACATGATCTTCTCACTTTGGTATCTTCCCAAAAATAAAGCACCATTCGGCACGAACAACTGTTTAAAGAACAAGACGTCACGAAAATCTCATGCTGATAAACACAAATAGTATGTATATTTCAAGAAAAACACGATCTAACAAAAGAGTCGCAGTGTATATCAGTTAATCTGTGAGATGGTGTCAAGAACATGGTAGATTGGTCCAACCCCTTTCCTCAAGGCCATCCGATAAATGCCGATCAGCCACACGAAGGGTCCGAAATCCCCGATAGTCTGTCTCCCTAACCTCGACATCGAATACCGACGACCGTAAACCTTCCTCTTCGATATCTCCTGCCTGGAACCCCACAAAGTCATACCTCACCTAAATCAGAGCCAATATGGTCCCTCCTCGCTACGCGTCCATGCACCACCCAAAACATCTCGACCCCTCGTCAAGTCAAGTAAGCACCCCATTCTTAATCCAATTCTCCAGCTTCTCCTTCTCATAACCCGCGCTACACTCAAAGTTATAACTGCCCATCGCAAACCGTTGAGATGCCCTGCCAAAATCAATGACCCGGAAACTCCAATGCTCTCCATACTGCAATTCACCTCGAAGTTGGAGGGAATTGTGTTGTCTGATCATTGGATGCTCGCTGAGAGGCCCGCGCTGGTAGACAATGTTTCGTCTGTAGATGGAGCCCTGGCACCACCCTGCTGCGTGCATACGGAGGACAAGCGAGACGCACTCGTTACTGCATAGACCAAAGCACGCTCTGTGAGGGGATTGTTTCCGAATGTGAAGGTATAAGAATGTGTTCTCACCGGTCGTCTACAGTCATATTCTCTGGTACGATGGGGTTCCACAGTCCTCCACCAAGAGAAGAGGACTCAAGTATGGTTTCTTGCCATTCAAATCCTTATTCCTCTCATCCTTCCAATCCGGCTTATAATACCCATAGAACTGCGGCACCACCGCGCCCGAAGGCACAGGGTCGCTCAACGCAGGCAGCGCAGGCAAACAGAACCCACTCCGATGCTCGAAAAAATGCCTGGGGAACGCCTGGTAGTTCGCAGCCTCCGTCGGCAGGTGGTCGTCGTACTTCACGGACAGCTTCGCGGCGACTTGGACTCTGGTCGTCAGAGGGTGCACGTTCTCCCTCCGCAGGTGCTCACAATACGGCGCGCGCTCAAGGCTCTGATACCCTACCGTCGTCTGCACAGCGCGATACGGGCCTTCATAGACCACATCGGCGGTTTGCGACGATGCTCGAGCATGACCATCATCCCACTCACACACCGCCGCGGCGGACCCGAACATCACCTTCCGCGGCGCGTCCCCTCGAATCCTGAGGACATACGCACCCGCCGTCTCGTCATCCCACCGCGGGTCGCGCCGCTCTCCCAGTACCCCATCCTCCTCTTCCAAAATACGCCTGACATCAGCGCGCACGCACTCCTCGCAGAGCACGTCCTCGACGAGCATCGAGCGCGGGACCTCAAGCTCCGCGCGGTACACGAACGAGTGGTTGCCCTGGCCCATCTTCGCAGCAGGCGAGACGTACAGATGCGCGGTCCGCGGCGCGCCCCGCCGCGGCCTGGGCGGGAACACGACGTACACAGGCGGCGGCGCCGGCCCAAGACCCCGATTCTCCGAGAACTGGCGGGGCTCGTGCACCATCCCCTCGGGCCGCATCGTGCGCGAGTGCGGGTCAGCCAGGAAGAGCGCGCGTATCGTCTCCTCCCGCGCAGCACCCTCCTCCATCTCTTCTTCGTCTGCGTCTAGCCGGATGTCATCGCTCAGGCTCAGATTGTAGACGCGCACGATGTCATCTTTCTGCACGAACGGCGTAGTCCTGTCCGCCGTGCACCGCTGGCCTTGGAGGAGGTCCCAGGGATCATGCACGATGAGCTCCTTGGGCAGCAGATGCTGCGGAATATATTGTTGCAGTGTAGGTACATGCAGCCAGTTCCTGACACTCCCTGTAGGCTGCCACCAGTGTTCCTTGAAAGGCTCCAGTGGCCACGGACTTGGAGACGCGGTGGGGCTGAACACGGATTCCGGCGGCCACTAGACGTGCTCCAATACGTGAGCATCACCATCTTACCATGTAGATGTAACAGCAACCACCAAAAACTGATTTCAACATACCGAATCAGGGAGCTCCCATGCCTCTTTCTGCCTCTGCCTCTCGTTCTCGTCCTCGCTTTGCTCCTCCTTCGCCTTCTGAAGATCGGCCAGCTTGAAACTCCTGCGCACCCACGACGCGCCGCCCGCCTGCGTCTGCGCGACCCACGCCTCCCCGCCCCGCACGAGCCGCGCGATGCTGTACACGGGCACGACGCGCGGCGCGGCCTCCGTCTCCGCGACGCGCAGGATCTGCCGCAGGCGCTCGCACCGCGCGCCGCCCGCGACGAGCGGCGAGTAGCGCGCGCGCAGCATGCTCGAGGTCGCCACGGCCGTCGCGTACCTGGCCGACAATCTCCGCGGCTGCTGCCTAGAGGGAGGAGGAGAGGAGGGAGCTTTGTCTTTGTCTTTGTCTGCTTCGACGGGGTCAGACGCGGCCCACTGCTCGACGCGGTAAAAGTCGGCGAGCGTCGCGCCCCATATCACGCCGCCGCCGCCGCCGCTCTTGCCACTCGACCCACCCAGCCGCTTGCCCGGCGGATACTGCTTCTCGCAGCCATAGACGTCCACCGGCTCGTCCTCGAGCTCGCGGTGCGTGTTGAACACGAATCGCCACGGCGTGCGCGTCGAGTTGATGTCTATTTCCTGCGCTGCGTCTGCTGGGTCGGACGAACCCGAGCTCGAACCCGATGCGCCTCCGTCGGAGGAGGAGGATGCGCCAGCGAGGACGGCCATGTTCCTGCGTATAAGCGCTCTCATATGCTCTTGGTGCGTCCTCGGAGGCGGCTCGACTTTGCGAACACGTACTTGTAGTGGATCGGTGGTGTTATCTATAGCCATAGCTTCTCCAGAACCAGAACCAGAACCGGGACCAGGAACAGGATCGACGATCATCATCGAGCTCGAGGCGACGGTACCAATAGTGCCATTGCCATCTATAGGAGCACACTTCTCCTCGCCTTCGAGTGGCGGTTCCAGTGCAACGGCGCCAGATTTCTCAACGTCAATCGGGGTGGGGTTCTCACCAGCATTAACATTATCGTGCTCAGAACGCATAGCGGAGTCGACGGTATCCGTTTTCATCGGCTCGCATTCCACGGCGGGAGGGTCCGAGTCAAGCCCTGGCTGAGGAGCAGGAGGCACCGTGACGGTGTGCGTGGAGTCAGAGTCGTTGACAGTAGTAGTAGTCTTGTCGGGATCGGGTACAAGTGGCAGCAGAGGCTGACCAGCGTCGACGGCCATCGACTCGCAGACTGATGGCGGAAGTCCGAGTCCAGTAGCGCCGTCCTCAGCAGCAGCGGCAGCAGCACTCGCTGGCTCACAGTCGTCGTCCGGATCTGGGTCGAGCAACACAGCAAACTCCGGTACAAGTGCATCGGTACCGATGTCTGATTCCAAAACGCAGCAGCAGTGATAGAGCAGTAGTCAGTCATTGCAATTGCAAGATGCACATCACATAGGCAGACAGAAGGAGAACGGAATGACTCACGATCGTCTTCAAGTTTAACCTGTCCCATTTCTCAATCTCAATCTCAATCCTCAATCCGATCCAACACGTCCTCTTGAAAAAGAATCAGTAGAGTAAGTAGCAAGGATATACTAGGGAAAAAAGAAGAAACAATCAAGGTGAGACAACAAAATGCGTCACTTTATACTTGTACTTGTACTTATAGCCGTGAGGAAAAAGTGCCCCGAGGTGCGACCCTGCACCTCATTGAGCATAAATGACAACAATGTAAGGGGCCCAGTGGCCCATGGTGTGGGTGCGAGCCATCAAAAACTTATCGATGACTGCAGATTGCACACAGATTGCACACAGATGACACAGATGACACAGATGGCTCGAACTCGGATGGTGGATGGATTAGTAGGATGGATGGATCAGTGGGATAGGAGAACAGGGAATAGGAGAACGGGTGGACGGGTGGGTGGATGATGTCAACCCTTGCCAAAAACCACCGCCTGCCGCATGGAATAAATAATATTACTTATATGTACGTATATATACAGAGCAAGTGGAGAACTCAACACGAGAGGTCTAGTATAATCGACTGGAAATTCAAAAGCATTCCCTTCCCCAACGGCGAAAACAACGACGACGACAACATAATAGCAACACGGACCCCACCCCTAATCGCTCTTCACCCTCTCATAAGCACCCCTATCCTTACTCCCCGAAGACCCTCCCGCGCTCCATCCGCCAAACCAGCTAGACGCTCTCCCCGCCTTCTCGCTCCCGCCTCCTCCTGCAACGAACCCACCCACAAAGTCCTCATCCACCTCATACCCCTCGACATCGCCCCCCCTAATCTCCTCAAACTTGCCCGACGACATCGTGCGCTCTCTAATCCCCGCCCCGGAGCCGGACGACGACGACGAAGCGAAGGACGACACGCTCTGGCGCGCGGGGCTGTCCATAGGCGGCGTCGGCATGGGCACCGTGGACGAGTAAGCAGGCAGCGCGGCGAGCTCCGCCTCGAGCTGCCGGCGCCGCTCGGCGGGGTCCATCGCGGGGTTGAAGAACATGGACGACTGCGGCGTCGTGAACGCCGCATTCGCACTCGCACCCGCGTTGCCCCCGCGCGCCGCGGCTGCGCCTGGGACGCCGGACGGCAGCGTGGCGGCGGCGGTCTGGCGCAGCAGCGCCGCGCCGCCTGCGATGATCCCGGGGCCGTACGACGTCCACAGCGAGGATAGGAGCTGGGTGGGGCCGCCTGCTGCGGGCGCGGCGGGCTGCTGCCCCGGTGCTGCGTGTGTGCTGGGCGTCCCGGCACCGGCACCGGCACCAGGAGCACCACCAGGGGCGAGCGAGCCGACGACGGCTGCCCACAGCGCCTGTGCTTTCTCCTGGATGAAGCGGTACGCGCGGCCGCGAACCTCTGCGATGGCGGAGTCGATCTGCGCCTCGTGCGTGGCGAAGAAGGGGCGCAGGTGCACGAGGTAGACGTACGTCGCGCCCTGCGTCTGCGGGAGCGCGAGGTAGAGCAGGAAGATGGCTTTGAAGGTGGTGTATAGCGGGATCCTGGGGTGTGGGTGTGGGGCGTAAGTGTAGGCATAGGTAAGTTTGCCGAACGAAGACCATTGCGTGTGAGAATGGAATGAAGTGCACTCACCATGAGACGAGCCACTCGGCCAAGTACTCAACCCCGACGATGCACCCCAGCACGGACCAATACATCAGCCACCGCTCGAGGTCTTCTTCCGACGCCGGGCGCTGGCTAAGGGTTTTGTAGGACGCATATCCAGGATAGATGAATGCAGCCAATGCACTATGGAGACGATGTCACCGCGTGAGTCTCGTGCGTGTCTCAAACGACTCGGACAGGAGAGTGGAGAGCCTGGGCATACCTGACTATACGTGCTGTGAAGGAGAAGAGCATTGTGAGTATCCTCCTCCTCGAGTCTTGTCTTCGTCTTGCTCGTTCTCGTTCTCGTTCTCAGGTCTTGGACGTTGCACAGATCACCGAAGTTAGCGAGGGCCCTTGGATCGAAGTCAGATCCAGCAAGTAGCAAGTGGTAGTTTGAGAGAGATGTTTTAAATGTAATAAGAATAGGCCGATGCGATGGATGTTGGATAAGAATTCAAAGGAAGACCTGGGTGCTAGCCGAATATGTGCAGCCGCGTAAGAGTTGACTATGTAGCAGAGCCAGGTCCGCGTGTTCCACTTTCCACAATTAACGGTCCGTCATGTCAGCTTACATAACACTGCATTTTATTTCCCTGTCGCCGTTTTGATTCCTTCTTACTACTACTCCAGTCATGCTGAAAAGCCAAAGCCAAAGCCAGGTCACCCCGCTGGCTGGCCCATCGCGACACCAAAATGCCAAAAAGTCGAAGTCAAAACAAAAACCGAAACCCGCGCTCAGGACATCCAAACTCAAAAAGCTCACAGAGAAGCAAAAAAATCGAGGCGTTGGAACGAGAGGCTATGGATTATGTGAGTTTCGCTACGCACTCTTCATGGATTGACGACATGACACGACGATATCCAGGCCCCCCCGGATGAACTGAAAGCCTTCGCAGACCTCCCACTATCCGAGCCCACAAAACGCGGTGCGCATCCCATCCCATCCCATCCACGCTCCTCGTCCCTCTAAACCACCACTGACCCTGACCCATAAACACGATCAGGCCTCAAAAAGCAGCGTTCATGGACATGACCGACATCCAAAAGACCAGCATCCCCGTCTCCCTCAAGGGCAAGGACGTGCTCGGCGCCGCCCGCACAGGGAGCGGCAAGACGCTCGCGTTCTTGGTACCGGTCCTCGACATCCTCTACCGCCGCCGATGGAGCGCGGCGGATGGGCTCGGCGCGCTCATCGTCTCGCCTACCAGAGAACTGGTACGTCAATCCATTCCATGGATCCTTTTTTTTATGTCCCTTTACTTTTGCCTAATATAATTATAATCTACCTATGAAATCATACAGGCCGTGCAGATCTTTGACGTCCTGCGCTCCATCGGCGGGTACCACTCGTTCTCCGCAGGCCTCGTTATCGGCGGCAAAAGCGTCAAGGACGAGAGCGACAGGCTCTCGCGGATGAACATCCTCGTCGCCACCCCCGGCCGCCTGCTGCAGCACATGGACCAGACAGTCGGCTTCGACGCAGGCAATCTCCAAGTACTAGGTGCGTACACTCCACTCCACTCATAAGAATCCACCCTCTCATCTCCCCATCCTCACCATCGCTTTTATCGTTTATCGCCCTCGACGACGACAGTCCTTGACGAAGCCGACCGCATCCTCGACATGGGCTTCCAGCGCACCCTCACCGCGCTGATGGACCACCTCCCAAATCCCGCCAAACCCTCCTGTTCTCCGCCACGCAGACCGACTCCGTCTCCGACCTCGCTCGACTCAGCCTCAAATCCCCCGTCCAAATCGGCTCCTCCTCCTCCTCCCTCGACCCTTCCTCCTCCCTTGACCCCTCCTCATCAACACCACTATCAACGACGCCCAAAAACCTCGAGCAGCACTACCTCCTCGTCCCGCTCGACCAAAAGCTCTCCGTCCTCTGGTCCTTCCTCAAAACGCACCTCCAGTCCAAAACGATCGTCTTCCTCTCGAGCTGCAAGCAGGTGCGCTTCGCGTTCGAGGCGTTCTGCCGCATGCACCCGGGCGTGCCGCTGCTCGTGCCTGCACGGGCAGCAGAAGCAGGCCGCGCGGCTCGCGATGTACCAGCGCTTCGCGGGCATGGCGCACGCGGTGCTCCTCGCGACGGACATTGCCGCCAGGGGCTCGGACTTCCCCGCGGTGGACTGGGTCGTGCAGCTCGACGCGCCCGAGGACGCGGAGACGTACATCCACCGCGTCGGCCGCACCGCGCGGTACGAGCGCAGGGGCAAGAGCCTGCTGTTTCTGATGCCGAGCGAGGAGGAGGGCATGGTCGGGGCGTTGAGGAGGAAGGGCGTGGAGGTGGCGCGCATCAAGAATCGGGCGAGCAAGACGACGGATATCCAGAACCAGCTCCAGAATTTGGCGTTCCAGGACCCGGATATCAAGTATCTTGGGCAGAGGGTGGGTGTTTTTTTCCCTTTTCGTTCCAATCTCTTTTGCGCTTCATATGGCTGGACATGGGCGACTCACACCCACACCCGCACACAGGCATTCGTATCATATCTGCGCTCCATATACCTGCACAAAGACAAGTCGATCTTCAAGCTCGCGGAGCTGCCGGTGGACAAGTTTGCGGAGTCGCTGGGGCTGCCCGGCGCGCCGAAGATCAAGTTTTTGAGCAAGGCGGCGGCGGCGGCGCAGAAGAATAGGTCGCGCGCGGTGGAGGATGCGCAGAAGGAGGCGGACGACGAGGAAGATGGCGGAGAGGAGACTGAGGACGAGGGTGGAGAGGAGAGTGATGAGGATGAGGATGAGGACGGGCGTCTTCTAAAGATGAACATGACGACGAAGTGACGCCGAAGGAGGTCGGAACGACGCATACACGCGCAAAGGTACGTTTCTCTTCCTTACATATGCCTCACCCCACCCATTCACATACACCAACCACTCACAAACACCCCACCCATCCAAAAAAAACACCACTCACACTCCCTCCAGACCGAAGTCGTGCGCACGAAATACGACCGCATGTTCGAGCGCAAGAACCAAAACGTGCTCTCCGCGCACTACTCCAAGCTCATCGCGCACGACCCTCCCGCGGCCGACACCGACTCCGACGACGACTTCATCGTGCTCAAACGCGCAGACCACGACCTCCCCGCGTCCGACCTCGTCCCCCTCGACACAACGGACCTCTCGAAACGCAAGCTCAAGCTCTCCCGCGCGAAGCAGACCATCCTCAAAAACGGGGTCGGCACCAAGCTCGTGTTCGACGCCGCGGGCGCCGCGCACAGCGTGTACGAGATGCGCGACCCGGACGCGTGGTACACCGCGCAGGGCGGCGTCGAGGGCGCGAAGAAGGAAGGGCAGCTGTTCGCGCTGGAGGAGAGCCGGAAGCTGCGCGCGGCGGATGTGCGGGATAAGCAGGAGGCGAGGGAGAAGAAGATGGAGAAGAAAAGGAAGAGGAAGGAGAGGGAGAAGGCGGTGCGTTTTTCCTTGGTTTTCGTTTCAAGGATGGTGCTTATTCTATGGTTCCCGTTCAGGCGACTGATAAACCGTTGGGAGCGATGGTTGAAGCACCCGACGACGACGACGATGGCTACGTGTCTCCTGAATTCGATTTGCCGGACCTGCCCTCCGATGAGGAAGAGCAGGAATTCTATATGGCGCCTCCGCCCCCGAAACGCAGCAAAATTCAACTCGGACTCGGGCACGGGCTCTAGTAAAGACAGCGGTAAAGACAAAAACAAACGGCAGTCAAGAAATGATGCAGAGACGGGTCTGGAGGACGAAGAAGAGCTGGCGCTGCGTTTGTTGGGCAGAAGATGAGCTCATGCATTTGTTGCAGATCATTTTATGGAAATGTATAGTTTGGATGGAAGCTATTCTTTATACGTTGGGAAGGAATATGAGTACTTCTTCTATGCGATTGCGAATGAGCCGGAAAAGAGTGACAATGGTATTCGTATCATTGTGGTGCCTGAGAGGTTCCCCCAGGAATGGCCCACTCCTGACGAGCCATGCGGTTTGGGAAATGAGACTTCCTCAATTCTTATAATTTGACCCACAGCAATTCCAGAATCACGCACACTGCACTTCAAAAACAGGATTGAGCAACTTCAGGAAGCTTACAAGTTACAACAGTTACAACAGTTACAACGCGTCGCGATCCTGATTGTCAGGTGATGGATGAAAAACATCACATGTGCAGGTTGATTTACCGGCCCGTCCTCTGGAAATTCAACACATATATGGCTTTGCCTCACGTCCACCACGTTCCACGATCAACTTGCGACCAAGGGCGTCTAAACGATATCCAGAATCTTCACACTACTCTTCAATCAATCAGTATTAAAACACTTACATGGGCCAGCTCTACTCAATCTGCAATGCTTTCAATTCCTTCCGTAGGGCGCCTCTGTCCTTCACACAACGTTTGATTTTCGGTGAACAGAAACTCCTCGAACAACCCAGGATCGAGGACTGCACAAGAACTCCTACCACTCTCCAATCTCTGCCAGTAGAAATACTTCTTCATGTGTTCTCGTTTTTGGAACTCAAGCCTTACATTATATCCCATGGCGCTTGCAAGGATTGGCAGAATCTTCTACCACTGGCCAAGCTGCATCCGATTCGACGCCGTCTGCTTGCTCTATACCATCAAATCATAAACACTCCCCACTTCGAAAGGCCTCTCACATGGTCTCTGGAAAACCTCGAACCATTTGACAGGCAGGCGTACATCGACTCGCTTCTTTCCCAATACCCTGCAATTCCCGAGGAGTTTCGTATGTGGATCCTTGAATGGCCTGAACGACTTGTCATAGCATGCAGGTGGCCTGGGATTCAGCTCTTAGGCTACGGAACAAACGACTGCGAACGAAGATTCGGTTTCAACTGGTTGGGATATAACAGCAACTCGCCACAACTCTTTGCGGTGCTATATAAAAACAAGACCCCTCACGTCAAATTCATACCAGCACTCCTGATTTGGAGAACCGAAAGCACGACGGACTGGCTCGTATTTGCGGAAGACGAGCAAGATCTTTTCGGTCGTGTTTATACCACCGACTTTATGGACCTCGAGTCGTCAGCCGTCATCCCTCATGGGCGAAGCCCCAACTTGTTGACGACTCGGATGCCGAATCTGACGGCTATATCAACATACCTTATGTGGATTGGGTCAGCTATTTAGAACATCACTGGGAGGTTACCGCCCACATCCTTCGTTTCCCTGACAATTTGAACAGACTTCGTTTTCAGACTGGTTGGTTCAGCGACCAGTAACAATCGGATTTGACGGAATGCTCCAGAGCACTCTTCCTACTTTTCCATGGAATCTTCGTGATACCATCTCGCACCTTGCTCGATTTAGCTGACATCGCCTCGCATTTTCAAACACAAAAAAAAGTTTCAAGTTGTGCCTCAAAAATGGCCAAGCCTCAAGTTTATCGTAGTATAGTTCTGTTTAGGTTATGCTTGCTTCTGATCACAGTCCGTTGTTTGCCCTTAATTTACTCGACATCATTGGCTGTGCTTCCGAGAGTCAAAAGTACGAAATTATCAAGCAAATTCAACTCGGACTCGGGCACGGGCACGGGCACCAGCAAAGACACATGCAAAGGCAAAGGGTGATCAAGACATGACGCGGAGACCAGCCTGGAGGACGAAGAGGAGCTGGCGCTGCGTTTGTTGGGTAGAAGATGATCAGATGAGAGGAAATGTATGGTTTGAATGCAGCTATTCACTGTTATTTCTTACATGTCGAGAAGGAATATGGATACTTCTTCTATGCGATTGCGAATACATAAACTGGATAAGAGTAACGATAGTATTCGTATCATCATGGTGCCTGAGAGGTTCCCCAGGAATGGCCCACTTCTGACGAGCCACGCAGTTTGGGAAATGAGACTTCCTCAATTCTTATAATTTGACCCACAGCAATTCCAGAATCACGCACACTGCACTTAAAAACAGGATGTGTTCAACTCCAAGCAACTTCAGGAAGCTTACAAGTTACAACAGTTACAACGCGTCGCGATCCTGATCGTCAGGTGATGGATGAAAAGAATCACATGTGCAGGTTGATTTACCGGCCCGTCCTCTGGAAATTCAACACACATATGACTTTGCCTCACGTCCACCACGTTCCACGACAGACTCACGACCAAGGAGCGTCTAAACGATATCCAGAGTCTTCGCATCTCTCTTCGACCAATCAATACCAAAACTCTTACATGGGCCAGCTCTACTCAATCTATAATGCTTTCAATTCCTTCTGTAGGACGCCTCTGTCCTGCGCACAACGTTTGATTTTCGGTGAACAAAAACTCCTCGAACAACCCAGGATCGAGGACTGCACAAGAACTCTTACCACTCTTCAATCTCTGCCAGTAGAAATACTTTTTCATATGTTCTCGTTTTTGGAACTCAAGCCTTACATTATATCCCATGGCGTTTGCAAATATTGGCAGAGTCTTCTACCACTCGCCAAGCTGCATCCGACTCGACACCGTCTGCTTGCGTTATACCATAAAATTATAAACACTCCCACATTTTGAAAAGTCTCTCCCATGGTCGCTGGATAACCTCGAACCATTTGACAGACAGGCGTACATCGACTCACTTCTTTCTCAATACCCTGCAATTCCCGAGGAGTTTCGTATGTGGATCCTTGAATGGCCTGAACGACTTGTCATAGCATCTAGGTGGCCTGGGATTCAGCTCTCAGACTGTGGAACAAACGATTACCAACGAAGATTCGGTTTCAACTGGTTGGGATATAAGAGCAACTCGCCACAACTCTTTGCGGTGCTATATAAAAACAAGACCCCTCATGTCAAATATATACCAGCACTTCTGATTTGGAGAACCGAAAGCACGACGGACTGGCTCATATTTGCGGAAGACGAGCGAGATCTTTTCGGTCGTGTTTATACCACTGACTTTATGGATCTCGAGTCGTCAGCCGTCATCCCTTATGGACGAAGCCCCAACTTGGTTGACAAATCAGACGACGACTCGGATGACGAATCTGACGGCTATATCAACGTACCTTGTGCGGATTGGGTCAGCTATTTAGAACATTACTGGGAGGTTACTGCCCGCATCCTTCGTTTCCCCTGAGAAGCTGAAAAGAGATGGTCTTCCAGCCTGGTTGGTTGAGCGACCAGTAAAAATCGAATTTGACACAGCGCTCCCGAACACTCTTCCTACTTTTTCCGTGGAATCTTCGTGATACCATCTCGCACCTTGCTCTATTTAGTTGACATCGCCTTGCGTTTCAAAACAAAAAGTGTCAAGTTGCGCCGCAAATAAACATCCCGAATTTATTTTTTTTATAGAGTAGAATGGCCAAGCCCCAAGTTTGTCATAGTATAGTAGATCTGTTTAGGTTATGCTTGCTTCTAATTACAGCCCGTCGTTCGCCCTTGATTTACTCGACATCATCGGCTGTGCGTCCGATGCTTAAACAAAGTTAAAAGTATGAAATTATCGCTCCTATACAAACAACCAATCGAAATGAAGGTCATTTATACATAATACATCGTTGACTGCAAGTATATGATTTGTTATAAACAGAGATATCGTGTCCATTTCTCGGTATTGGGACACTTCAATCGAAACCCATCTAGTTCCACATATCACGCTGTTAATAACCACCTTGTTTAATAGGACATCCCATAGCGTATATAAAACTCGCCGTTTCATCTGATTCATAAATTACGGGAGGGTCGGCTGCGCGGTCCACAATACGGAGGCCCAACAATCCATTACATGCATTCACAGCACGATTTTGGCAGTTTTCACAGAAAGGCATCAGTACCTTAATCCGCGACATCGTTAGAGAACCGATGGTAATATTCTGTCCATTCGTGCCGTTGGCCAGAAAGTCCCGCGCAAAGTATAGTATGTAGGGAAGTGCGATATTCTCTGCGCATTGTTCGAGGGAGTGGTAAGAATCCGGAGGCGGTTCTGGGATGTCGCCCTTCAGTGCGGGGTATAACAGTGCCCGTCGATACAACGTATCCAAATACCGATCCTCTACTTTTCGCTTAGACTTCCCATGAGCATTCCAGGTGCTATGACCATAATGATCTGGAATGTGGCCGACTTCCGTGTCGACGATACAGAAAGCAGTGAAGGGCACTTTGTCGACCCTTCCCTGGCGGCTAGCAATGTAGCCATCAATGAAGCGCCCCAAGGCGTAGTGAGGGTCGCATCTATTCTCGATGTTGGTCGTCTTTGGACGCTGCAGGCTGTAGGCAACGCTTCCCATTATCCTCTTGTAGAAGGGATGTGCCAATTCCGCCTGATTTAACTTTGGAGCTTCGTGCTGTGAAATCCGTGTGATGAGAGCAGGTGGTATCAAGCCCTTGCCGATCCAGTATTGGGTGACACGATCCAAATAATCCTCTTCGATCGGCGCCATTGGGTCAGAATCGGATAATATGACGACTACAGAGTAAATTTGAATCAGTTCTCTTCAACGCAGTGATAGATATAATAAAACAGCTGATGTGGGGGATACTCCACTGAGTCTACCAGAGGCTTATTCAGATTTAGCGAGAGCGTTTTTATGTCGAAGAGGTAGGCCTCAAAATGGTCCTCTAGTGTGGATTCTGCTTTGGAAGCGTAAGAACAAATTTAGAAAGATACGAGTATGCTATAGAACTCACGTTCAGGATCAGAAACAGAATCCTGTTCGATCTTCGACTCTACATCCCGAGCTGCTGCTTCAAGTTTTCTTGCTTTCCGTCTGAGACTCGGAGCCTGAGGGGACCCGTCGACAGCTATGTCCTGTTCGTCCAAATTGATATGAGATAATAAATCGCTGATAGAGGTTGAGTGCGTAATTTCAGACATCTTGAGAGTTCAACTGCAGATTTAGAATTGACGAGAGAATGGTAGGTGCAGGCTCAGCGATTAGGACATTAAATAGATTAGAAAAATCTGCATCGTGTTTTTGGTTACTATAAACTGGACCATAACGCTCTGAGTGCCTTTTTTTGAAAAGGATACGACTTTCCAAAAAATATACTCATCAACCCAGAAGGAATAATCAAATTTACCGCGGTAGCCAGGAAGGAATGAAACTCCGGTTTCCCAGAAAGACCATGTCTTTACCCTCAAATGTTCAATGCCTCAGTAAAATGGAGATAGATAGAGTGATTGATAACGTCGAAGCATGGATCAAATATGAGAAACGAGTAAGTTTGACAGTTCACGAGGAATCCTGCATTTGTGGGCGACGCCTGTCGGCAAACTGGAGGCTGATAACGGCCCGATAAGTTAGGCGCTCATGCAGAACATAGATCAGGACATAGTAAGTCTGCCTCATCTCTGCCTACGATTCCAAGCACTATTGTAAGATTAGTATGCATTATGCATGCTCTTCTGAGCTTTGAAATACGAAAACATACTTCGTGCTCTCATGGAACTTATGCGGCATCCACACAGACAGCCTCGTTTTACACACAACACGTTTGCTGCAATCTATAAATAGATTATATCACAAACCCTTTGTATTTTGCTTCCAGCATAATCTCACGGAAGCCTGAGCATAGTTGCTGATATCTGGTATGTACAGAATGATATGTAGAAACTTGGTAGAGACTCAAAATGGCAGCTCGACGATCTGCGCCGCATGTTCTACACACCTGGATTACATGTAGATTTTATGATTGATGAGCCATCAAGCTCGCACAAATTCTGGATAAAGTGTACTACAGACATAGGGGCGTGTAGCGGAGATATACGGGTGCTACTAATACTACCGCAGAGGGTATGAGATGCCTCATATGTTTTTGTTTTATTTCAAGGATGTTGCTTATTCTATGGTTGTTAACTCCCGTTCAGGCGACTGATAGACCGTTGGGAGCGATGGCTGAAGCACCCTCCAACAACGTCGGCTACATGTTGCCTGAATTCGACCTGCAGGGCCTGTCCTCTAACAAAGAAGAACAGGAGTTCTATATGGTGCCTCTGCCCTCGAAACTCAGCAAATTCAACTCGGACTTGGGCACGGGTGCTAGCACTAGCAAAGAAACAGGCAAAGACAAAGGGCGGTCAAGACATGATGCGGAGACCGGTCTGAAGGACGAAGAAGAGCTGGCACTGCGCCTATTGGGCAGAAAATGAGTACATGCATTTGTTGTACATCATTTTGTGGAAATGTATGGTTTGGATGGAAGCTACTTATTGTTATTCTTTACACGTTCAGAAGGAATATGGATACTTTTTCTTTGCGATTGCGAATGAGCCGGACAAGAGTGGCGACAGTAATCTTACATAAATTCTAGAATCATGCGCACTACACTTAAAAGTAGGATTTGTTTAACTCCAAGCAACTTCAGGAAGCTTACAATTTACAACGCATCGCGATCCTGACCGTCAGGTGATAAATGAAAAGCATCACATGTGCATGTTGAGTTGCCGGCCCGTCCCCTGGAAATTCAACACACATACGGCTTGCTTCACATCCACCACGTTCCACGACCAACTCACGACCAAGGGCGTCCAAACGATATCTAGAGTCTTCACACCTCCATTCAATCAATTAGTACTAAGTAAACCATTCACATGGACCATCTCTACTCCACCTGCAATGCTTTCAACGTAGAGCGCCTCTGCCTCGATGAACAGAAGCTTCTCAAACAACCCAGAATTGAGGACTGCACAAAAACTTCTATCACTCCTCCAATCTCTGCCAGTCGAAATACTTCTTCATATGTTCTCATTTTGGAACTCAAGCCTTACATTATATCCCATGGTGTTTGCAAAGATTGGCAGGGTCTTCTACCACTGGCCAAGCTGCATCCGATTCGACGCCGTCTGCTTGCTCTATACCATCAAATCATAAACACTCCCCACTTCGAAAGGTCTCTCACATGGTCTCTGGAAAACCTCGAACCATTTGACGGGCAGGCGTACATCGACTCACTTCTTTCCCAATACCCTGCAATTCCCGAGGAGTTTCGTATGTGGATCTTTGAATGGCCTGAACGACTTGTTATAGCATGCAGGTGGCCGGGGATTCAGCTCTCAGGCTACGGAACAACTGACTGCGAACGAAGATTCGGTTTCAACTGGTTGGGATATAACAGCAACTCGCCACAACTCTTTGCGGTGCTATATAAAAACAAGACCCCTCACGTCAAATTCATACCAGCACTCCTGATTTGGAGGACCGAAAGCAAGACAGACTGGCTCGTATTTGCGGAAGACGAGCGAGATCTTTTCGGTCGTGTTTATATCACCGACTTTATGGACCTCGAGTCGTCAGCCGTCATCCCTCATGGACGAAGCTTCAATTTTGTTGACGACTCAGATGACGAATCTGACGGCTATATCAACATACCTTATGTGGATTGGGTCAGCTATTTAGAACATCACTGGGAGGTTACTGCCCACATCCTTTGTTTCCCTGACAATCTGAACAGACTTCGTTTTTCAGACTGGTTGGTTCAGCGACCAGTAACAATCGGATTTGACGGAACGCTCCAGAGCACTCTTCCTACTTTTCCATGGAATCTTCGTGATACCATCTCGCACCTTGCTCTATATAACTGATGTCACCTTGTGTTTACAAAAAAAAAAATTCAAGTCGTGCCTCCAAAATAAACATCCCAACGTTCTTTTTGTATAGAACAGAATGGCCAAGCTCCAAGTTTGTCGTAGTATACTCCCGTTTAGGTTATTCTCGCTTCTAATCACATTCTTGATGCATTTGACATCAGCTGTGCGTCCGAGGTTTAAGTAAAGCATGAAATTGTCACTCTTATACAAATAACCAGTCAGAATAAAGATCATTTAACATAATACATCGTTGACTTGCAGGGTGTGATTTCCCATAAACAGAGATATCGTGTTCATTTTTCAGTATTGAGACACTGTAATCGAAACCCATCTAGAAGTTCCACATATCACGCTATTAAGAATGACATGTTTATAATAATACAGTTCATGAGGAATCCTGCATTTGTGGGCGACGTGTGTCAGCAAACTGGCGGCTGATAACGGCCCAATAAGTTAGACGCCTATGAAGAACATGAGTTAGGACATAGTAAAACAACTGCCTCATCTCTGCCTGGGATTCAAAGCACTATGGTAAGATTAACGAGCATTATGCATGCTCTTCAGAGCTTGGAGGGATGAAAAAATACTTTGTACTTGCATAGGACTTATGTGACATCCACACAGGCAGCTCGACGATCTGTGCAGCATGTTCTGCACACCTGGATTACATGCTCTGGGGTCAATTTTATGATGGATGTGCCATCAAGCTCATACAAAGCGTGGATAAAGTGTAATATAGGAACAGGGGCATGTAGCGAAATGGACAGGTGACACTCATACTGCTGCAGAGGGCATGAGACGTCTCGTGTGAGAGTTTAAAGTTTGGAGTACCCGTTGATCGCATAAGGTATTATTTACAGTGGCTGAAAAAGTAACTGGAGATCTATGTTTGGGTACAAGGACAACTTCAATTCTTTTTATTTTTGGTGGGTTTAGAGGTAGTATGTATATCCCAAAAATTGAACGGGATCTGACCTAGAACTACAGCTATTACTCCTTCTAGGCATGAGGGGTTTTCACCACAAAATTTATTCAGACCCAACAAATTTCATGGGATCTAGATTTACTAATTCGAGTGTGGGACAGGTTGAATTAGGCCTATATCTTAATTTTATGAGGAGATATGAACTAAGAAAGATGATGAATATTGTGTGGAAATAATTATTATGGCCGGAATCTTGTACTGAAAAAATGCAGACATAGACATAATTCGACTTGTTCCATGCTTGAATATGCAATTTTACAGCCTCCTAAAAGACAGAGCTCTGAAAATAAAAACTGAAAAAGTTTCCGTCATCAACAGAAGGAGAAATGGCCATATTTATCAAATTTAATTTGAATCCTCTCTGTTTATAAGATCTCCATGCCCACCAAAAATCAGGAAATCGGATCAGCCATGGTGGTCAAACATACGTCTTCAGTGACTCCTTTTTGGCCACTTGTACATGTCTTCTCGAGCGGTAAGGGAGAAGACAGTGTATTTTTTGTTTTCATTTCCAGAATGGTGCTTATTATATGGTTGTTGACTCACATTCAGGCGACTGATAAACCATTGGGAGCAATGGTTGAACTACCCTCTGACGATGATGGCTACGTGTCGCCTGAATTTGATCTGCCAGATATGCCCTCCAACGAGGAAGAGCAGGAGTTCTATATGGCGCTTCCATCCTCGAAACGCAGTAAATTCAACTCGGACTCGGGCACAGGCGTCAGTAAAGACAACGGCAAAAACAAAGAAAAATGGCCGTCGAGAAGTGATGCAGAGACGGGTCTGGAGGACGAAGAGGAGTCGGCGCTGCGTTTTTGGGGCACAAGATGATCAGATGAGAGGAAATGTATGGTTTGAATGCAGCTACTTAAGTATTGTTAAGTATTTCTTATATATTGGGAAGGAATATGGACCCTTCTTCTATGTGATTGCGAATGAGCCGGACAAGAGTGATCACAGTAATCTTACAGAAATTCTAGCATCGTGCACACCATACTTAAAAGCAGGATGTGTTCAACTCCATGCAACTTCAGGAAGCTTACAACGCGTCCCGATCCTGACCGTCAGGTGACGAATGAAAAGGATCACATGTGCATGTTGAGCTACGGGCTGGTTCCCTGGACATTCAACATACATATAGCTTGCCTCACATCACCACGTTCCACGATCAACCGGTACTAAGTAAAACACCCACATGGACGATCTCTACTCCATCTGCAATGCTTCCAACGTAGAGCGCCTCTGCCTCGAAGAACAGAAGCTCCTCGAACAACCCAGGATCGAGGACCGCGCAACAACTCCTACCACTCTCCAATCTCTGCCAGTCGAAATACTGCTTCATATGTTCTCGTTTTTGCAACTCAAGCCTTACATTATATCCCATGGCGTTTGCAAGGATTGGAAGAATCTTCTACCACTGGCCGAGATCCATCCGACTCGACGCCGTCTGCTTGCGTTATACCATAAAATTATAAACACTCCTTACTTTGAAAGGTCTCTCACATGGTCGCTGGATAACCTCGAACCATTCGACAGACAGGCGTACATCGACTCACTTCTTTCCGCAATACCCCGCAATTCCTGAGGAGTTTCGTATGTGGATCCTTGAATGGCCTAACCGACTTGCCATAGCATGCATGTGGCCGGGGATTCAGCTTGCAGACTACGGAACAGACAATTTCTGACGAAGATTCGGTTTCAACTGGTTGGGATATAACAGCAAATCACCACAACTCTTTGCGGTACTATATAAAAACAAGACCCCTCACGTCAAATTCATTCCAGGACTCCTGATTTGGAGAACCGCTACCACAACGGACTGGCTCATATTTGCGGAAGATGAGCGAGATCTTTTCGGTCGTGTTTATCTCACCGACTTTATGGACCTCGAGTCGTCAGCCGTCATCCCTCATGGACGAAGCCTCAATTTTGTTGACGACTCGGATGACGAAGCTGACGGTTATATCAACATACCTTATGCGGATTGGGTCAGCTATCTAGAAAACCACTGGGAGGTTACTGCCCGCATGTTTCTTGCCCCCGAGAAGCTGAACAGATATTGTCTTCCAGACTGGCGGACTGAGCAACCAGTATTGATCGAATTTGACACAGCATTCCCGAATACTTTTCCTACTTTTCCGTGGAATCTTCGTGATACCATATCGCACCTTGCTCTATTTAGTTGACATCGCCTTCAATGCGTTTTCAAAACAAAAAAGTTTCAAGTTGCGCCTCAAAAATAAACATCCCGAGGTTCTTTTTGTATAGAATAGAATGGCCAAGCTTCAAGTTTGTCGTAGTATAGTTCTGTTTAGGTTATGCTCGCCTCTAATTGCAATCTTGATGTATATATGATATAGCTGTGCGTCCGAAGCATGTACAATCAACCAGTCGAAATGCAAGTCACGGCGTCACCTGCCATCAGTGCTAAGCAAGCGCGTTCCCTTCCATTTCCTGTCCCTCACCGGCCTCACCTTTCATAACCGTGGCCTCTAAGCCGAATACGGACTCGTACACATGTGTACTTTCAATTCAAGACGCCAGTACATATTTCAAAGTATGCCAGTCAATTTGTCAACTGCAACCCATATTGTGCTGGAGTACAGTCGAGTCGAGACTAGCGTTATGAATGCTCGCTCGCTTGATGGCTGGATGTCAGTCTTCTTCTTCCAGAAAGAAAAAATGGACTAAAATAAGTTAGATATAACGACGCTTGTTCATATTGACTCTCCTTCTCTTGCTTATTCTCTTCCTCTTCCATTCCCCCTCCCTTTCCTTTCCTCTCGGTCTCGCCCTCGCCGCCCTCCCCACAGCCCAATACTTAACCTTCACAACTTTCTTTAACTCGGGCATTCCTTCACACTCTGGAACACCACTGTGGAGTCTAAGAGCCCATCAATCTGAATCATTCATTCGAAGGCTACCCCTCTTGTCCTAGAGACTCGAGTGCGTACAAAAGCCTTACCATTCGTGCAGTCTTGTTTGAGTCCTAAACCCTCTCGTTCCATCCATCCAACTGTCCTTCCCTTTGAAGAGACATACCTCTCTCCTCTGCCAGTACCAGAGACACTTCCGCATCTCTTTTTGCCCCATCATCCACCCTCATCCTATCCACATATCCATCCAGCATCCAGAATGCTTAACATGTCGCAGTACCCCTTCCGCCACTCTACATATTTCACAGGAAGAGATCCCGTCTACACCTCGGAGCTTCCTGTACGTGTCTTCCTTCTTCCTTTCGCAATTGCATCTCTTTCTTTCTTTCTTGCATCGCAAGCCCATATCCCCAATCCACTCCAACTGATTCCTGTTACTAATCTATTCGCATTGAATCATAACAGCCCATGAACAGCACAGAAGACATCCTCCAAGACATCTTCATGCGCGATCGAAACACGGTGTATGTCGCGCGCCCAAGAAAAACGCGTTCAAGAAAGCCATGAGCTACGTCAAGGTGAGCGTCATCCTCACACTTCATGCGCCCAGTCCCGGTCTACGAACGCGTTACAATACCAATAACATCAGCTGATGCTTTTTCCTTTTCCTTTCCCTTTCCTCCTATATAGAACTGGAGGCGAGAGTCACGCCTCATCCTTCCGAGAAATATGAGCGTCATATTCTGAAGAACATCGCTCTATGGCTCCTCATTTGCTGAGCGTATATTCGGCATACGCATCCAATCATCCAATCTTCACGTTCCTTTACCACCGGAATGGACTCCTGGTCCCCTCATATCCACGGCGTTTCCAGAGTCCTTCCTACCCCACACTCCTTCTCCCCTTTCCCTTTCCTGTCGTCTTCCCTCTCTCTCAAGCCAACCCAAATACCTTCATTCCCAAACTCCCCGATCTATCACACCGAGCATCCAACCAATGAAACCGACCATCTCTCAACCAATTGCCAAATCTTTCTTGAACGATATACATCAAAACTTCAACTGCCACACCATGTACCATTAAAATCGGAGCTCTGCTTCCCCGTCCCTCTTTTTTGGCTATTCGCTTTTCAGTTTTTTACCTGCCAGTGTGTACTCCTCTGCTGCTCATGGACTAATGCGCGTGTTTGACGCGTGAGGCGTGGTTTGATTAATTATATTTAGAATCGTTAGTGTTCTGTGTACCATTCCATTTCATTTACTCGCCCGCTTATTTAGATGTTTCTAGTACCCATACGGGACGCATTTCTTCGTGTACGATATGTATTATATGTAATCGTAGTCATAGTCGTAGTTGTTATAAGCATGTACATATGTACCAATATCATTCATTCTTCTTGGGTAATTCTATTCGATTCATTAAATCCGCATTCCATTCCATTACTTTACTCTAATTTGAGATGCGATTACGATCACATTTATAAATTAGAACATTGATGAATGAAATTCCAAAATTCCAAAATGCTAACTACGGAGTACGGTAGGGTACAACCTTCTCTGATGGAAAGAAAGAGTCAGGGGGAATGTACGTGGTGATGCTACAAAATGAATGAATGAAACGAATGAATCCAACTTGGCCGGACTGAATCTGAATAGCGCTAGTTCGATGACGGTGACCAGAACTGTTGAAATCTATGAAACGAGGGGACAAAAGAAAGAAATCGAAAGAAAGAAATTAACATGCTCCACCAAACCCAATCACCCACCATTCATCCCACCCTCGTCGTCGTCGTTCTTGCACTGCCCCCACCCCCACTCGCACTGGCATTCGAACTCAGCGGCGCCAAAGTCGGCCAATGCGACGCCGTCGTATTCCACTCCTGCCCTGCTCCCCGCTCGCGCCCACGCTCCACGAAAACGACCCGTGCGTCGGGTAATACGTCGGCGTGAGCACCTTTGCGACTCCTGTTCTGTGCTTTTCTCCGAAGCTTTCACTTCCCCTTCCCTTCCCCTATCCCTATCCCATGACCGGCGGTCCCGTTCCCGGTCCCTGTGGGCTCGATTGGCGCCGTGGTGATGCGGCACACCATGTCGACGGCGCGGTCCATGAGCGAAAACGAGCGCAACGTCGGGCAGTGCGCGACAAGGGGAGCGCCATCCAGTGGCTGTCGAGGAAGTAGGGGACGTCGTCTGTTGGCGGGACTGCCGGGACAGGGCTGGTACTGGCGCTCGCGCCATTATCACCATCGTCGTCCAACTGCTCCCCCTCGTCTCCCTCCCACAAGAACCGCCAACATCACCACCCACACGATTGGCAACGGCACCCGCACCCCCGAAATCACTCTCAAACCCCAACAGCGCCCTCGGCGTCGCATCCCAATACTCCGTCCTAAAATTCCAGCAAAAATGCCTCAACCTCCTGAACCCGCGCATCCTCTGCGCGTACTCCCACGACATGCACGGCCAGTCCGCGAGCTTGTTCTGGTGCTGGCTCGCATTCTGCCTCCTGACGAGCGTCAGCGCCAGGAGGTCGGGGAACAGCGCGGCGATTGCGTCGAACAAGGGGAACGCGGCGTCCGAGAGGCCCTCGAGCACGAGCACCTCGAGCGGCGCGTGTGCGGTGTGCAGCGCTGAGAGAAGCGCGATGATGTCGGCGTCCGGGACGCCCCAGTCCATGTGCAGCTTGAAGTGCGTCATGCGCTGCGCTGCGCCCGCGCCCCACCAGCACCGCCCGGGATGGCCAGGAACCTGGCGAGCTCCGCCAGATCGCCCGCGTCGATGTTGTCCAGCGCGAGCCTCTCCAGGTTGTCCAGCCTGCACTTCGTCCAGAACGCGGCATCCGGCATGAGGAATGCGCCGATCCCGAACTGCACCAACGACAGCGTGCGGATGGCGGGGCACATGAGGAGACCCGTCCACTGGCTGTGCGTCTCCTCGAAGGACGAGTCCATGTATATGCGCAGGTTCGACACCTGCGGGCACACGAGCGCGCTGTCCAATGGTTTTGAAGAGGGGGAGCTCGCAACGAGCAGCTTCCGCAGCACCGTCCTCGGGATATAGCACAGATGCAGTTCGAGCGTGTGCAGCGTCGCGATCTCCGCGACCCTCCTCACCAGGTCCGCGTTCATCTCCAGATTGCACAGCACGAGCGTCGTCAGCCGCGGCGCGACCTTGAGCGCCGAGCCGAAGATCTGCGTGACGGACCTGTAGAAGTCGCCGCTGAGCACGAACGGGTTGTTGGCCTCGTGCGGGTGCGCGCGGCGGCTGACCCACCACTCGTCGGTGAGCACGAGCCGCTGCACGCGCTGGCTAATGTGCGGCGTCTCGATCAGGAACCGCGCGCTGCGTTCGAGGTCCTGCCGCGCGTAGTGCGCCAGCGTCGGGAGGTCGACGGAGGAGTATTCGACGTTGAACGGGCTAATGTGCGGTGGGACGTGCAGCTTCATGCGCCATGTCTAAGGTGAAAGTGAAGTGATGCAATCACGGACATAGCATCAGATCGATATTTCCATCATTAAAAGTAGAACAGAGATAGGGGTGACATACCCGGAAGATGTGCCTCTGTCCAATATCATTCAGCGTGTGACAAGTGCACGACAGGGCTTTTGCTTGAGAAGTAGATGCTAAGCTGACGATATTGTCGAGGACTTCGACAGGAAGATCGATCAGTCGTATGCTCTGGAAGTGTGGGACTGGATGCTGCTTTAACTCTCGAAGCACTTTCTCTGTAACGCCCAATGTTAGTTAGCACGACGTCGACGATAACCAAAGTAAAAGGCCAAGCAAAGAGAAAAAGGAAACGTACGTGTACATTTCAAGAGCTGAGTGTAAGAAGCCGACTCTGGTAGACGCCATTTTAGCTGGAAGCGGTGCCAACGCTCCGCATTAAAAGCGATCTGGTACTGGCTTATCCCACCTGACAAGAAATAACGTCAGTCAAGATATGAACAGGTGAAATGTTTGCACGCCTCATGGCCACGCACCATGGTCTCCACATGATCGAATCTCCGTCTCCAGACCCAGAAAGCTGCACAAATACCTATTCCATTGACTCTGCAAGTTGTAATATCTCTGTGAAAATGATTATGTCAATACGCCACGAAATCATTCATATGTGAACCTTTACTGACCTCTGGATGCCGGCCAGACAAATCCAGAGAACCCTATCGTAAAGAGGTTACATATGAGAAAAGGGAAATTGGCATATACAGCAACGAAAACGTAACGCACCTTATGGAACCCCTGATAGAATCGAACAAACGAAGTAGATGGTAGATGGTCGGACGATTCGCCTCGGCCATCTCCTTGCTTGTCAATCCACAGCTGCGATCCACAGCTGGGAACGGTTCGCCCCACACGGACTGCTCGCGCGACTCCTCCTCGTCGTACAACGAGAGAAAGACGTTACTCGAAAACGTTGAGTGTCCGCCAGGATAGCAATGGTTTGTGTCCGCACTCGCGGACAGCTGGTCGATAGGCTCCTTCCACGAACGCTGCTCCGCCATGGGGAACTGCATGATATGGTATGCTTGTTTTTGGTGTGCGCAGGTAATGTCTATCCAAGGGCGAGACGAAAGAATGAAATGAATGAACAGCTGCTGCCAGTTCCAAGCCGACCGTTCAGGTCCCCAGTGATAACCCAAAAGAACAGTCACTGCGTACCCCTCAGTGTTTTATATTATTGTCGTCGTCGTCAAGTACCCAGTACCGAATGGGGGCCAGGGCGCTCGAAATGGGTGTTCGCGATGTGAAAAACTGCGAGGGTATACTTATCAAAGAGAAAAGAGAAGGTCGGCATATTGCTTAACCCTCGATTTTATAGGCAGGCAGACTGAAGTGCTAAAACCGGATCCGATGGTTTAATCTTGAACAAGGTCTGATGCATGATGCCTCGACGTTCTCTCCGGGTTAAGCGCATTTGAGATCATACGAAGCCAAATAAAGAAAATCCATGAAAAAGGGGGCAGTTGTGCCAGAATCGACTTGGAAGCGCACTCCGCCGTCTGATTTCCAGCTATCCGTGCCCTATCACTACACGGTAATGTGCTATTCCCTGACCTAGGCCTTCCATAGCTGGCACCATCATGTCCAAGTCATGTCGTCTTTGAGATCTTGGGACATCCTTGATATGTATCACAGGCCGCATTGCTTGGAGAAAATTGCGCGCATGAAAATTTAACGGGGAGAGAATAAAGTTGAACACAGGCCGCCGTCGGCGGGAAACTGTACTTTTCCCACGCCCCACTCGCGACGGTCCGGGTACTATACAGGCTGCACTGCGTCCGGGCCCACATCCCGCTTCCATCTTATCCGTAAACTCGTTCGATAATGCAAGGTTTATGGCAACTATCCATCCTACCCGACACAAAATGGCAATCGTGGTACCATCTGACCCGACGGCATAATATATACAGTAGCGAGGTAATCTACAGAAATAACTACAATCAAATATTCTACTAAAAAACACGGCAGCGCGCAGCTTTCTTCAGATTTCTCGCTTCTTGATAATGAGGGGTAGTTGACTCTGCAGGGAATTAGATCCTTTGAGGACTGGGATCATCATAATACCAAGGTTCCATGCAATCTCTTTATCTTTGGGTACACTGAACTCCAGTGATTGGATCAATATAGCTATGACCACCCCTGGCGGCTGATATCAGTATATGAACCCTATGAATGACTCAAGAAATATCTCACTCATTTCCAACTGTGCGAAATTGAAGCCACTACCCAAATGACACGTGAGTTAGTGATTTTATACGGCTCCAACTCAACCGTCACTTACATGCAGGCACGGTTTCCGGCAATAAACGTCATTCTACATCAATAATAATCAGTCCTGTATGGAAGAAGAGGACTCGACTGTGAGCACTCACTGGTGCGCAAATACCCCAGACAAATCGCGGATTTTGGCCACGCTTTCCGGCAGTTCCGAAAGCCAGCGCTCTAGCTTCCATTGGCTTGCATCCTCCCCCACGTCTTAGGGTTATGATTCGAGCCAATGATATTTACAAAGACGTCGGTACCCTTCTCGACGGGTACTTCGTGTATGACCGTGCCATTCTCGCCCGTAATAGGGTGTAGGAGGGGGAGCACAGTATCATTCAATGTCCTAACAGCGACATCAATTCACAGTTAAACCTTGAAAAGCCAGTAGTCTGCTCACTGTCGGAACATGGTTGGAATGGGAGGGTACCTATTAGAGAAGGTGAATCGTCTCGTCACAGCTCTAAGTATGGCGCTAGGACTCACACCCGCAGGGTTTCCTTGATAACAGCATCCAAGTAGGGCAGAGCAGTGACGTTGTTGAAGTCGATCGCCTCGTCCTGATGGTGGTAGGCCTCAGTTACTTCTACCCGGAGCTTTTCCTGTACGTCGGGATGTAGCGCCAGCAAATGAAGAACTCGAGCAATCGCGGAAGACGTTGTATCCATGGCGGTGAAAACGAGTGTCCTCCAGGCAATATTAGCCATAAACGCAATGTATCACAACAAAATTAAGCAACGTACGATATCTGGGCAACGACCTCTTTGTCTGACAGACGCTCCGTCTCAACAGAAGTACGGTTCGCTCTGACTAAATGTAATTCATTGTCAGGGATTCTAGGATAACCAGCCTCAAAAGCGCGTATCCTCACGAAGAATGCCGATAATATCTTGTCCATCTTTATCCGTAACATCGTTGTCGAGATCCTTCAGCTGCTTCTTCAAGATCTTCTGTGCTTCGTCCTCCATAACATCCACAGTGTACACGAGGCGTTGGAGGAGCGACCATGGGATCAACTTCACCACAAACCGGCGGAACTGAGCCGGACCCAAATACTTCAAAAAAGGAATGAGAGCGGCGCCAGGAATCATCGCGGACACAGTAGCCCTTCAAAATCCATAAGTAAGTACCCAGCTCAATGGAGTGGGGTAGAATTAAAAATATGCTTACGCCAGCTGCTTTGTCGCATCCGAAAAGATACTGGCCTCGGAAAGCTTGCCAAACGAATGTCCCATGCCTCCCCGACCAATCACTTCAAGCGCAAACCTATTCAACCACCCCGTGACATCGATCTCCTTGGAGCCACTTTTTGACCATCGAGGAAATCTGCGTTTCTAGCTTGGTAGGATTATATTGGGATGAGATACTGGCCACTGAATTACTAAATTTTAGGCTGAGATACATACCTCTCTAGCGATGGATACGAACATGGGTGTCATGCCCTGAAGGTGCTTGACTGAGAATGCGGGCGTCAACATCTTTCGCTGTTTTTGTGCTGGCCTCCAATAGTCGACAGCAGGCCGGGACCGAATAGCAGCGCATTGGTGCTTCGAGAAATATAACACATGAGTGCCAACCTAATGATGCTTCTGGCAGAAGACTTACTCGGCGAAAGCACTCCACTCCTCGAAGGAATCCTGCTCTTTAACCAGAATGTGATGCATAGCTCTGGGGTCATTAACCACCAACGAACGCCCCTGTGTGTTATCCACCCTCTAGTTTCCACCCATGGCTGTGTAGGAATGAAGCCGTACTCACTCCGAAGAGAGTTCCAAACTTAGCCGCCCCGCCGTAGATGTTGTTAACGTTAACCAACCACTCACGTCCCGTGGTAGGATCAACCACATCCAGCAAACTGCCTGTTAACGCTGAGACGGTGGCTTGAAACATGAAGGCATAAATCGTACCAGTCAAGAACGACGGAGAGGGCGGACCAGGAAGGTTTTGGTAAGCCGAGACGCGTCTGTAGAGCCAGAAGCCACCAATACAGCATCCTGCGATAAAATAGACGGCGCTATTGCTAGTAATCAAATCAGAAATTAACGCCATACTGCTTGGCTCTGGTGGTTTTGGAGTTCAAGACGGAGGAAAAGGACTGAGCCTTCGCGATTTTCAGAAGTTTATATGACGGCGCTGAGTTGATCAGTATGAAACTCAGTATTTTTGGAGTCAACGCTATGGCCTACAAGACTTTAATAGGTTTCCCGGGGTACTATTCATACAGCTGTAATAGGACGGTTTAAGCTGTCAAAGGTCACGTAACTGAGAAGCTTTGGTTGGAGAAAAGCTACTCTGCTTACCCTGGGTCCTATGCAAATCCTTAGGAGATCCATTATCCTGCGCCGTTTCTTTCGGGCGTGCGTAGAGTTGGCTCATAACTTCTGTTGAGCAACACAATGCTGAAAAGATTGAAAAATCGTCAACAGAATGTCGGTATTACAAGTTGTTTAGCGTCGGCGAGGGAGTAGGGGACAGTGGCAATGTCATTACTCAGAAGACAACTTTCCGCGATCCAAATTAAGTCCAGTTCATACCCCATATTCGTAAGCTCGGCAACGGTCTATACATATGGCAGGCGTCAGATTTGCAGTGGCGGCGAACATGACCTAGAGTAGTACAGTATATGACTGACTAGGTGTGTCATGGGCTTCAATTTGAGATTTAATTTACTTTCAAACCTTGGTTCTTCTCAACGCTGTCAATGCTCAATGATCTTCTCCAAACATTCCCTCTAGGTCCTCCGAGTTCAACGTTCAACGTTCAGTCTAACTTCTCGACAGATGCGGCCCGGCCCGAAACCATAGTCCCCGGCCCCCTTCCCGTATCCATCCCGGGAGTCGGGACCGCTGATATCCAGCGGATGGATTGACTGTGCATAGGAGCTCGATAGAAGCCTCCAACATACACGCATCCCACTAAGGACAGAAATGTCAACGCGCGAGATCGTGATTATAGGGGGTGGCATCATCGGCTGCACAACAGCGTACTACCTAGCTAGCCATCCCCTGGGATCAGCTTCTGCTTCAGCCTCTGGCACCACCACCAAAATAACTTTAATCGAGGCCTCCGTGCATGGTCCCGCACAAGGTGCATCTGGCAAGGCAGGGGTCTCGTTGCACGCTGGGCGTACCCCAAGGAGATCGTGGACGCCTCCTTCGAGGAGCACGTCAAGCTTGCTGGGGAGCATAACGGCGCGGATCGCTGGGGGTGGAGGTACGTGGGCTGTGGGAGCTGGGAAGGGCGCGGTGAGGCTATTGTTGATCTCTCAGAGAAAGATGCGGAAACAGGCCGGGTGAACAAGAGCTTGGAGAAGGAGCTTGGTCTCCCAGGCGGGCAAAAGCCAGTGCGCCGCGGCGGCGGTGGCAAAGCACGCAGATCGAATCCTCTTCCTGACGATCTTGACTGGGTGCACGAAGAGCTGACCGACTCCTACTCCCCGATGGCTAAGGACGGCGACACCGCGCAGGTGCATCCGTACTTGTTCACCACGAGTATGTTCGAGCTGGCTAAATCCAGCGGGGTGAATTACATCCAAGGCAAAGTCACTTCCATCCTGCAAGAGAACGGCTCAGTCACTGGAGTCGAATATACAAATCCAACGACTCACAAGGTAGAACGGATACCCGCGACGCATGTCTTACTAGCCGCAGGCGCCTGGTCGCCCTCCATCGTTCCCGCCCTCCCCATTTCAGCAACGCGTGCTCACAGCATAACCATCCGCCCGAAAGCAGGAGTCAGCATCGCTCCCTACGTTCTCTTCACCGAAATTACAGAGTCCTCCACCAAGTCCCACTCCTCCCCGAGATATATGCACGGCCAGATAACGAAGTGTACGCCTGCGGGCCAGGCGACGACTGTCCACTCCCTGAAATTGTAGACGATGTCGTCGTCGACCAGCCCTCCTGCGACCTGATCTACACCCACGTCTCGAGCATATCTCAACAGCTTCGCGAAGGCAGCGTCGAGAAACGACAAGCGTGCTATCTGCCCACTGTAAGTAGTGGAGGTGGCCCCATTATCGGTGAAGCCAAGAAAATCGCCAAAGGCCTCTTCATCGGCACCGGCCACACTTGCTGGGTACAGTCGTGGACAGCCAAAGCCCACAAATCCGTTATCTGGGTGGGAACTCAATGAATCGGCGAGATTTTTCAGATTCTTGCTCAGAATCACGAAAGACGTTGAAAAAGGCATCTCCGAAGTTTTTCCCACGAGTAATTAGAAAGTGCCAAATTTTTGGGCCGAAAAATCGCAATATATAGGTAGGAGAGTCAACTTTCTGTAGCCAAAGCGACCGAAATTAATTAAGAACCGCATCCAAATGCATCATCGCTGTTCTCGAGACACTGCGATCGTTAACCCCATACGATAGGCTGACATCCACCGCCATGAACGGTTAATGAACCGCCGTATCACCTCAACAGGACACCCATCGAGAGCCGCCAGGGCGGCATCCTTTGCTTGTTGGAAGGTATTTTTATCTACCTGTCGATATCGGTATTTAGGCCATCCCCAATACCATTAAATTTAACGGAGAGATAAGAAAAAGTGCTAAGCAACAAGGAAATCACCATTTCGATGGGAATGAGTTCACAATGAAACTTGGGCAGAAAAATGCATTCATGACCTTTGTGTGAGAAGAAGCCGCTTTGCTCTTGGACTGATTACGGAGGCCAGAAATATTGCGCCTGGGTTTCTTTTTCGGAGGCATTGTGGGTATGTGGGCATGCAGAACTCAAATTCATTACTTTTTTGTGGGCCCACCACTCGATAAAAATCTTTGAAACGCGGTGAACACGCTCCGTCGGTTGAAAGGAAGCGATTGCGCACTTTTTCAGATTTTTCCTATGGGTTTTCGGGATTTGGCCAAATTTTCAGAGTATATTTTCTTATATGTACATTTCTCAAGAACGGCTCGATGAATCGAGCTGAAATTTGGCCACAAGCTTAGCCTAACTAATACGCATCAATTCCGGTGATAAAAAGTCGACCTATGATGGCCGAAATTATTGGTGGTCTCTGGTTGTCCACGACTGTAAGTTATCCAAGTCAGGACTATTCCACACACCAGGTCGTAGTCATAAAATATTGTTACTCATCAGTGGATATGCATGCAGGGTATCTCCAACGCACCAGGGACTGCTAAAGCGCTCACCGAGCTCATAATGGAGGGTAAAATCAAATGTGCAAACCTCCGCAAACTCGACCCATCGGTCCTCCTATAACACCTCATCGCATTCAGCGTATCACAGAGGGTACATGTGTATTCGTAACGTCAAATCATCTACAAAAACACAACACAATCGTCAGATTCTACATCCAAGACAACAACGGCACAAAACCCACCAAACCAAAAAGAAACAGACACGAAAAAGGACTTGCCTCATGTCGATGATCGTTGAAATTTGAAACGATGTGTCTATCCGAATGTCGAACACTCGGTCTCCCAAACGCCGACACCTTAGAAAGTTAGACTCAGTTAACGTCGGTGGAACCGGAAATTAAACAGGCGTGGCCTGCCTTTTGACGCGTTTGCGCAAGCGAGTCAATTCAATATGTTTGACAGTTTGACAGAAACCGGATATAAGCCAGTGTCATTGTCATCGTTTTCTTCCTTCTTCTTTGAAAGTTCTCCTTTTATTTAGTGTCCTTGCTTGGTTGCAGTTGGTTGCGCGGTCGGTTGTCGTAATAAATGGGCACACGCTACACGCTGCGCCACGTCCTGGGTTCCAAAGGAACCTTACGCGGGATGTACGGTTTTGGGGTGCCGTTCAATTCAGTTTCTGGCATGGCGGCGTGGTCTCGCTGGCGTCGTTTAATTGGCTTGTACTGTATGGGTCCTGGGATGCTATCATTGCTATGCTACAAAATACTTTTGTTGTCAAGGTACGCCGTGGTATAGATAGACCGCGACCAACCACGCTCAGATCTCTCCGTCTGAACGTGTCGATCCATAACGAGAACGAGAACCTTGAATGTTGCCGAGTGTTGATGATTGTAGCGCAATGAAATACGGTCTGACGAACAGTGATAAAGATTTTGAAAAACGCACCGGGAGAAACACCGTTCACCACACTCCTCTGATCGTACTCCCATTTACATACTCCAGTACTGCGAGTAAATACGCGCACCCGACTGGGTGTTAACATGTATAAACACTTTAGCCGCACACAAAAGTGGTTTGATAAATTCTAACAAAGGCACAAACCTAACGCTGCGAAAGGCAAGTCCTCCCCAGCAATCTCCAGTGCGAGTTAAAGTTAATGCGGCGAGGCAAGCTGGATGTAGAAAATCAGAACCGAGGCGTTGGGAATTGAGATGGGGTATTGAATCATGATTGATGATCATGGGGCTCAATCTTCAACGGGAGAAAGAATGTCAATGGAAACAGAATAGGATTGGTGCCGGAGAAACAAAAGTCCTGTCTGGCTTGGACTCGGAGACGAGCGAGCGACCAGAGTGTGTGAGTACTTGGATCTATAGAGGCCTCGAGGTGGAAGATGTCAAGATCAAGTTTCAAGAACAGATTCCGGATCAGCATAAGCCCCCTCTCCATAGAAATTTCAACTTGGACGAAGGCGGCAGGTGCTGCCCAGAAGTGTGGACTCATGCACCCCAACCAATTTAAAGCATGAACATAAGCAGAGAGAAAGAACCGATGATGCCAATGGATCAAGGATCATGCATTATGGATGGATCATTTGTTGAGTACAACCGCTGTCCAACTGTCGTAAAGTAGGGATAATCAGAAGATTTTTTTAGCCATGCCATGTAGACGAGGAGCAGACGAAGAACTTGGAGAAAGAGACTCTCGTTGTCCTTCGGATCCTTACTATGCAGCCATAGCGACTTGAGCAACTTGTTAATTGAACACTGAGTCTCTCTCGACAAATTGAACCACTGCCAGAGAGATGCATGCACGTCCGAAGGAAGTTTCTGGCTCATGGTGGCGTTTCATACTAACCAGCCTGTCCCGTCATGCGTTTAAATTAAAAGAGAGTCAAGCCACTCTATGCGCACTTACCCTTGTTTCAGCACCCCGCCCCCGAGCCGCTATGTTCCCGTTCGATTAAGCTCAGCTAGCACGCATGATCATGAGCGCTCTACTTAGAAGTGCCGCTAAACGAGATTGGTCAATAAAATCTCAGGTTCTCAGGTTCTCTCAGGTTCGAAAAGACATATTTGGGATATGCTGGCGTTGGGGACTCTAACACGTCGTTACACTTGGATCGGTCGTCAAGTACAACCACGGACGCGGAGAGGACGGTGCCTGGGGATGATAAGCGACTGTCTG
This sequence comes from Psilocybe azurescens, assembly GCA_023853785.1. Classification (NCBI taxonomy): domain Eukaryota; kingdom Fungi; phylum Basidiomycota; class Agaricomycetes; order Agaricales; family Agrocybaceae; genus Psilocybe; species Psilocybe azurescens. The sequence goes on along the minus strand of JAJIRX010000721.1, from coordinate 4,483 downwards.
GTCCGCTACGTCTCTGATCACTTTTCACAACTCGTTCCACCTCCGTTCTTCTCACTTCGACTCTCAATGCACTCGCCACAGAAGCAAACCTGTTTACATGCATGTCATCCAACTGCATCTGTAATATGGTCGTCCATCCTTTGTTCTTGAGAAGGATGGCAATGGACTCAAAAACATGATATTCAAAAAAAAGCCTCGTGGCTGATTTTATATCCATTTGACAAATTTGGCCGAGGGCCAGGAGGGACCTAGGATTTGGCGGTGAATTATTAGGCAGTAACCTCGGAGAAAGGCAGTATGAATAGGTATTGAGGAATTGTTTAAAAGGGCAGAGGGGGCCAACGGACATCGAGGATCTCGGAGGCGAACGAAATTTGGACCCTGCAAAGAGTTCTCGGATAGAATTAGGCAGTTTTACGATACGAAGCTCCCGATTATCTTGCCGAGAAGCGGAAGTACTTATAAATGTACGTACACGTCCTAAAACATTTTCATCCCTTTCTCTCTTTCATACCTATCCGTTAATTACTCCTTCTTTTCTTCTGGCACACAGAAACGCGTCTAGACGCCCGTAACATCAAGACCTCTATACGACCTACTTAAAACGACGCGACCAGTTCCATTTTCACGCCACAATCACACGAAATCAGTTCCACCGCTAGCCAATTATCTTTAAATCTATTACCATGCAGCACCCTTCGTATCTAGAGTCAACTCCAAATCCTATCAAGTGCGCAGCAGATCTCTCAGATCGCACCGAGAGACTTGATATTCTAACACATCCGCCACTAGTGCTCTTTACCGCTACTTCAACGTCCAATTCACACCGACGCCCTCCAGCGGTTCTGCCCTGGGCCCGACATTCGACATGCGCGTCCTTCGCGACGCCCACATGCCCACCCACGTCCTTGCCGCCACCCAGTCCGACCAAGATATAGATGCCGCCCCATGATGCTCCCCATCGACCGCACCCTCTTCGAGCGCGGCTTCCGTATCGATCTCAGCATCCCACCAGCCACACCCGGATCCACCGCTCCCATACCGCGCAGCCTCACCGTTGGCGACGCACAGATCCTTGTCGTGAACTTGCCCGTCGTGACCGTCCGCGTGCCGCACCTCCCGTCCTTCGCCCTGCTCCTCCTTTTCGGCATGGGCCTTGAGACCAACACCAACCTCCTCTCGTGGAAGCTCCTCCCTGTCAACGTCGTCGAGGAGTTCCCGAACGCCTCTGCGATGTCCTTGATCTTGTCTAGGGCTCCGCAGGACACGTTCGATACGGTTTACAGGCATAACCAAGGCTTGTGGAAGAACACTCTCGCGATGGGATTGACAAACAACAGGATTGTCCAGGTCGTGCAAACGGCATGGAACGTTTCGGCTGAGAGTCGTCGTGTCCGTCTGCGCACTAATCTGTTCAGTTAGATGCAGTTGCTCTGCTGTGATTCACCCGACCGCCACCCCTTCATTCACAACAAAGCTCTATCTATCCATCTATCTATCGGCTCTCATTCTTGGATCTTTTGCACGACTCCCGACTCCGACTCATTTTAACGACCTGACTATAGCTATTTAAAATCCTTTCCCTTTCATCTGCTCCTCTTTCGCTCCATCGTTCGCTCGCTTTCCTTTTTCTCTCGATCCCTCGCTTTGCCTTCTTTTTCCCAGTCCAGCCCTCACTCCAAAACCGCTATTCATCTCACATAATTTCTTCTTCCTGAAGCACCATCTATCATTCGTTCGTTTGTTCCAGACCTTACGTGTTTTTATCCGCGTCCGTTTTTCTTTGCCTTTACGTTTTCTCCCGTTGACATTTGACATTGATACCTCAACCCAACGATCCCCTTATCCAACGAACACTCACGCTAATAATATACTCCCACTTCTTTTCTTTCTTTCTCTTTTTATTGGCTCGCATGCACGTTTTATCTTGCACAACTGATTCCGATTCCGATTCTTCTCTTACAAGTTTTATTTATCTAAAGCTATCTAATCATATAGTTACTTGTTTGCTTTATTTACTTATTCATTACATTACATTACTTACGACCCGGACGCAACCCACAACATGCAATCCTAATGCTTTCTTTCTCTCAAGGTTTTTCATCTGATCTCATCTGATCACATCTGGCATTGTGGACCACCCACCCGTCGTACCGTGTACACCAGGGCAGCTCGAACCACCGTCTTTGCGCGTCCTGGTATTTATATAAGCTGACCCCGTTCTTTATGATCTTCTTTTCTTTTTCTTGCCTTGCGTGTGGATGTATGCGCGTATGTATGCGCATATGTGTTTCATCTGCCCTGTTTTTGGGAGGCTTTCTGATCTTCTGTGAAGTTCTCGCAACCTTCACATCACATCAACCTCGAAGTTCTTCTAAGTTCTTTCATGATGCTCAGCTGTCTTCCTTGAAGTAATTGATTTGATGTTATCAGTTCTCCGGCGTTCATATACACAGTAAGCAAGTTACATGAATAGATAGACCGGACATACAACCGCCCAAACCTGATTCCTGAACCGCATACAAACGAATGTAATTCCCATACACCCGGAATCCGCATTCGAGTTCAATTGCAGGAGACGATGATCAGTTTATGACGCGACGGTGCGCCATGGCGCACGTTCTCATTCTCTGCCATGTCATTGTCAATGATCATAGATTGATAGCATCTGACAATCAATGTCATGAAGCATGAGCATGTCCAGCTCGACCGTTTTTCCGAATTCCGAACAAGGACTGCAACCGACTGCACCATACACTACATAATAGTAAATAAGCTTTATCGAAAGGACACCTGGCCTAAGCCTGCCTAATGCGAAATTGAAAAGAGAACCAACTGCAGTACTGGTAATGGCGTTATGGTTGCTAATCATGAGATCTAGTACAACACATTGTTCACCGGTACCGAATTAGTTAATCGATGTTGGCCCTAAAACCGCCGCCGATATACGCCTTTCATCCCTCCATCCAAGTAGGTAATCTACCCGGAGCAGGCAGCGCTAAACAAGGTACATGGTTCAAGGCTGAGCGGGCTCAAGGAGGACCCTGGAAATTGGAGCGGCCTATAATTTTATGACTCATCCGAAGTCATCAGTTATCCGGCACATAGTATCCACTCAGATAATCACCAAAGCAATTACATATCTCAGGGAGAAATAAAGTTCAAAGAGCATCGGAGCCTCGGGGAAATTATGCATATTATCAAAAATTTCAACGAAAAAGCCGTCGTCGAGCTGACCCCTCCTACTCCGTCCCTGACTGCTGACCGTAGTAACCGACCGACCTTTGCGAAACGGAAATCCTCCGTAAATTTCAAGACGCATATAGTCATATGAAGCCCTGAGGGTAGAGGGCTGCGGCTACACTATGGCTCTTGGCAAGGGTTTAAAATTCGTGAGATTGTCGGCCGCCGGGCGCTGCACCTATAGCTGCGGGCGCCAATCAGCGTCACCCTCTCCTGGGGGCCGCAGCTATCCTCGTGCCTAAACTCCGGGGCCACTTGTCATATTTGGACTAGTCTGGTATGCTCAAGTTACAGCAGGTACACGAGTCAGGGCTTTGTAGTAAAGGGTCTTGTGGACAATAAGCATTGAAGATTGCGGAATTAGCGGATGACCGCGCGTCGATTGCTAGTGGAGCTGTTGCACATTGCGCAACACGCTGCAGCAAGAAATGAATAGGATCGGGTATGAGCTGAAGACTTTTACATACTAACGTAGGGCATTGCATCACGAAAATCACTGCCGGAAGATTTCACCTGTACACAATAACTTTCTGTCTGATGATTTCTGTCACACATCAAGAAACAACGACGGGAAGAACGGATTTCAAGGCATGTATATGGATTGATTTACATAAAGTGGGCTGTACAACATAGTGATAAAGATAGATGATTAACTACCAAAAGCAGGGATGGATCTGCTCTTGTAGATGTATGTATGAAAGGCATGTCAATCGTAATGTGCGTATAGTGGTGGTGTGGTATGCAGTCTATGTACAATGAATTGCAAAGAAAAGAAACAAAGCAAATGCTCCAGATTGAACAAAGGGTAAATCAAACCAAAGCTGCTGATTCACGGGCCGAGAACGAAAAAAATAAAAATAAAAATGAAGAGCTGATCCAATGCTGAAAGGCAGCCACCGTTGAGCTAGTCCTCACACGAAGGATTCGAAAGCAGATCCCGCAGCTTTTACCGCGTAGGGTTGGCGGGGCTGGTCGAGGCTCGTAAACTCAACGGCTCTGGCGATGGGAAAGAGCTCGGGCACATTTGCTTATGTGGCAGCGGGAGATTTGGCTCCGCGGCGAGTCCGGGTAATGGGCTTAATGGGCTCAATGCTGGTCTCGGGTCCGTATGATACCGCATCAGCCGATTCCATTGCCTTTGACAACGTGGACAACGATGACCCCTCCTCCGATGTCGGCACAGCGTTGACATCCTCAGAGTCTTCCTCTTCGGATTCATATCCCTCGTCGATGGGCTGAT